>CM053756.1:48647748-48716898 GCA_028658305.1 Pachyuromys duprasi
GCCTTAGACTAGGAGCCACAATGAGAACTGTGGGTGAGCCGGGGGGGGGGGGGCAGCTTCTCCTCCTGATCAGGGAGCCATGCCCTTGAGGCTTGTCAGTGGGGCACAAGGCAAAGGGATGTTGCTGACCACTGTTTCCTCCTGACTGCCAGAAGGCCCTTGGCAGGGTAGTCTTCTCAGGTCACCAGGCAGAACCAAACAAGGGCCAGTACACTGAAGGCCAGAAGTTGGGAAGACTTCTTTGAGAGCAGGGTCACATTCTTTGGGGGGGGGGGGGCTCCCATTCACCACTTTGTGCCTTTGGGGAGGAACTTACCTTTCCTGGCCAACACTACATCTGTTTCCCGGGTATCTGAATTCAGCTTGGTCCCAATATGCACAGCACGTGGCCCAGGCACATTAAGGCTAGGAGCACACAGCTTAGAGCTGAGCTTCAGACCTACTTCTTCTATACAGCTGCCACACTGCACACCTTTCCTGGGACCCTGTTGCTCAGAGTCCAAAGCAGGCTGACACTGAGTACTCAAAGGAGGCTTGACGTGAAGTGGGTGGGTGTTTAGCTAATGCTACTAAAGCAAAGACTATTCCCCTGGTGGCCTGCATAGGACTGACCACATGTGAGCAGAGGCAAGTAGTGTTCTCTGGTGCCTTATCTTAGTCAGCAGCTCCATTTCTGAAGGGATCCTGAGACAGAGATTGCCGTGTGCCCTGGACTGGAAACGGTGTAAGAAACCTACAGAAAGCCTATTTGGTCAAGGAATGTCAAGATTCAGCCCACTAACATGGAGATTACTCAGCAGTTCAGAGCACTGGCTGCTCTTCTGGGTTCTGTTCCCAGCACCAATGTGGCAGCTAATAACTGTAACTCCTGTCCTAGGGGATCCAACATCCTCTTCTAACCTCCCTGGGCACCAGACATATATGTGGTACACAGACATATACTCAGGCAAAATAATCATATTCACAAAAATAGATTTTAAAACTTTTGGCCAAACTTTCCTGGTTGGGTGAGAAAGACCTAAAGAGACTGACACATGAATAGGACCCTCTAAGGACCACACACAGCCCAATTTAGCCCTGAGTCTCAGAAGCTGGAGGTGAATTTTCCTGAAGAAGCTACTTGGTGGTCAACAGGAAAGAAGACTGGCAACAGCAAGTAGGCTGCAGGCTGGCCCTGGACTTTTTATTTAGAATCATCTTTTTAAAATTTGCTTACATGGCAACTTTTCATAGTAAGGAATACTTGGGGCAACATTAGAAGTATCTGATTCTCTTAATCACACAAAGGCACAGGAGCCACACCAGCCTACCCCTCTGAATCCTGAGAGGGAGCAGAGCTGCCAGGCACCTGTTGATGAAGCCCTGGCATCCTCCATCTCCAGGGTAGGATCCAAAGGAGTGAGAACCCACCACAAAGAAAGAAAGGCAGACTGTCCCATCTGCTCTGAGAGGAGGCTCTGAGCCTCTCTTCACCCAGGTTTAATTATGTTTAATACCACAGGATGCCCAGACAGTCTGAGAGAGTTTCCTGATGAGAGGCAAACTTCCAGGATCTCCTTCAGCGTGTGCCACTTGCTCCAGCAGTAAGATCTGCAGTAGCTCCTGTCTGTTTCCTAAGCTTAGGTCAGTGAGTATGCAGAAGAAGACATGTGACCATGGATCAGAGACTGCAGTGGCTCTGGCCAGTAAACCTAAGAGACTAGAATGTCTGCCAACCAGAAACCATGTTTCTAAAAACCACAAACTCAAGTAGAATCAAGATTCTGAGACATTTCCAACGAAGCAAAATCCATTCCCACTGGTCTTTGCTAGCCAGCTACCAGGAAGGGATGGGTCCACCAGGAACAAGGCTGGCCATGGGAAACAGAGGTGCCCAAAGCAAGCTGAGGAGACTGCAGACACCAACAAGAGACACCAGCAGCGTAGAGGCCCCAATAGAGAAGCAAGCAGCAGTGGGCAGCAGGGTGTCACACCTGGGGTGCATCCCAACCTGCTAGCTACTTTTCTCAGGTCAGTGAAGCCATGCCAGACACTGCAAGCTCCACTTTGCTCTAACAGTGGTGCTGGGAGCCTGGCATTCACAGGGAGGAGAACGTGGCTCCTCTATGTCTCTTTCACTCTGTATCTCAGGTCAGGAGAGACAAGGCCAGAGAGAGTCAACAGACTTCCCCCATTCCCAAGGCTAGTGAGCAGCCTGCTAAGAACTCACGGCTATCTGGTGTACTTCCCAGGAACGCTCTTCCAATAAAAGACAAGGAGAATCTGTGTGTCTGGAGCCATGCAGGAGTTCCCGTGACCCTGTCAATCTGCTGCCTGCAGAAAAGAACCTCACCTCTTGGAGCATAGCTGCTCTCCCAAGTTTTTTTCCCCACAACATCCCTTTGTGCCCACCCTGACCACCTAGCATCCAGACACTGCAGGGCTCTCTAACCCACATTGTCTTTATCCCCCTAAATCTCCCTCAATGCCCAGTAGGGCTGATAGTTATCCCAACCCACAGACCTTAATGAACCAACCCCTATCTCAAGGCACCACCTAGGGACATGCGGGCCCAACCGCAGTGGGGATCAGGGCACTCTCATCTTGACTTTCCCCAGGGTGCCCTCCTCCATGCCTAGCACGCAGCAGGAGCTGTTGAGCTGCCATCACCAGCAATGGCCTGAAAGGGGAGCCGAAATGAGGTAACTGACTCTGTCTCCAATAGCATGAGCTCCCTTGGGAGTCGCTCCCACTTTGCACAGGTCTGTTTACAGAACCCAACCTGCCCTTCTCCCTAGGAGGGCAGGGTGAAGACCAGGTTCAGGACTGACTGAAAAGTCACTTGCAACTCCTGGCCCTTAGTAGTCGGGACACTGTGAACTATAAACACAGGGCCCAACTCAGAGTTTTGGCTACTGTGTACAATCTGCAGTTTTTAGACTTGTCCTCATACAATGAATTTGGATCTTAGTCTGTTGCCTTTTTGTTGTTGTTTTAAGAACAAATGGACAAAGCAATGGGAATCTAGGCCTAAACTACTTGCCAGGCAGGGAGGCAGGAGAGCTGCGGGGTAGAGGCTACCACTGCCTTTGCATCAGGCCAGAACTGGGAAATGGGCAGCTGGCAGAAGCCAAGCACGGCACATCAAACACACATTCTTGAAATCACAGGACCGGCAGACATGAAGGTGCTCCTGGTCACAGGGGAAGCAGGGAGCCGGACTGAGGGCTGAGCATGCGGTCTGCACTGTTCCCTGAAGCGAGCCGTGACAGGTGCAAGCAGAAAGACAAAGCCTGGAGAACAGAGTGTGGGCAGGGTTAGGGGCAGCACGGGCAATATTGCTGGAGGCAGTGTGGGGTGAACAAGTGAAGATGAAAACAAACAGCATACAACAGTGACAGAATGGTGGGTGAAGATGGATGGCCATGAAGAGGATATGGTTCCCAACAATCCCTATGAAGTCCCCCCTCTACAACTTGGGCATGGGCTCCTTGATAGCTCTTTCCACGCTGATAATGGGCTTGAGTGGCCAAACCTGCAACCATAGATACCAGCTCCTAAGGCTCCTTTTGTTCTTGTCCTCTCTGCCAATACAGACCGTTTAGAACTTGGCTACATTTGGCCTTTTATCCCTAACCAAGCCAGGCCTCTAAGACATGTAATCTCACCTCTCCAGGACTGACTTTTGGTTAATCTCAGGTTATTCGAGTGACTGACTTGAGCCTACCCTCTCTGAGCTTACAGGGCTGTTCTGTGCATCTGCATTGTGCTGCCAGAAGACCTGGATGGATTTGGGCCCACGCTGGTTAAAGAATCCCAGATCATCCACAAGACAAGCCCTCTGACTTCTGAGGCCCTTCATGGCTTTGACATTCTCAAGTGACATTGAGTGTGACAGAAAAAGAGTAAAGCTCTTCATCCAATAAATATTGCCACTGACATATCCTTCAAGTCCATTAACCAGATCAAATGAAGGCAAAAGCCACTTAGGAATGGCCTTCTTCCACGCACCCTTCACTAAGGCACCTCCAAGCAGGACAGAAACAGCACAATCTGTAAAGTCAGGCCCCTACCTGGCCAGAGAAGACTTTGACCATACTCTTTCAGCTCTGTCCCAACATACAGGAAGGTTCTTTTAGGGACCTGCAGGCACCTGCCTGGACTCAGTACTGAGAGCATATGGTGCTATGCGGAGAAGGTTAATTGCTCACGAATGCACACGTTGCACAGAGCTGCACCAACTAGCATGTGGAGAACAAGAGTGTAATCAACCATTACCTCCCGCCACTTGGCATGTGCGCATAGCAATGACTGGGCACCCCTTAAAGGCTCCAGTGTACTTCTCAGGTCACTTTTTCCCCCAGCCAGGAAGTCTCAATACAAAGTATAAGGGCCAGTTTCAGGAGACGCACCGGAAGAAGCTGGCTGAGTTGGGAGAACAGCTGTATCAGCTAGACACTCCATCTCAAACTTTCCCTCTCCCCCTCTTCCCCCTCCTGCTCCCTTTTCTACCCCTTTCCCTTTCAATCTTCATTTGGTCTATGGTGTCCGTGTGACCTTGCTAAGAAGAGCTGGATGTGATGGCTGGCTACTGTGGCCTCAAGGGCCAATCCCAAAGCTTTCACCAGTGTGACAGGCTGTAAGAAGGGTTTACCTCTAGTGCAGGCAGCACAGCTTCAATTCAGAACAGTTCAGACAGTGAAGCTGGGTCTTAGGACAGAGCTCCTTCAAATGGCAAGTTACCTATATCTACCTGGTGATTCATCTGGCACTGCATACATATCTTTTTGAGGCCATACTCTAGCTAGAAAGTTGAAGGTAAAACCAAGAACAATGACATAGCCTAGGACCTGGGCTCCTCAGTCTATGAGGTATTACCCAGTTCATATTCACTGATGACCTGAGGAACTGCAGGAAGAGGCCAGGCTGTACAAATACTTTGAGGCAAACAAATAATGCCCTGTCTAAGGAAGCTGAGCATGTACTCAATGGAGCTCGTTTGGAATTCAGTGGTCTCTTGACTCCAGGACCCCTCCATCTCACCTCAAACTAACCCATACCAATGTGGTACTGGGCTAGAAGCACCCATCACCCTAGCTGTGCTGGGAGGGTGACTCTGACTTAACAGGAAGTATTACTATCCTGTCTTCGGTCATGAAGCAGGAGCAGTAGTGGGTAGTGTGGCTTCAAGCTACCTGCAAATGCCTTAACTTGCAATCTGCTTGTTTCTGCCTAAGGTCTGGACCTTTCCCTAGGAACCGGAGAAACTGATGAAAAGGTCACTACAACATGTGAAGAGTATGGCTAATTTTAGGGCTCCAAATTATTTTCCTATTACAGGTATTCCTTTACCGGTATAGATGGTGAAGAGGCTGGGGGCTCTGAAAGCGTTATGCTCTTCATACACTGGGGCTGGACAAAAATGAGATGTGGAAACCCAGTGCCTCCACAGTTAACAGGAATCATTTTGAAACCACTGAAAGTTATATCTGAACTTACTTGTTCTGCAAACTTCCAGAACAACTAATTATTAGGTTATAAACTTACCAAGCCCAGCACCCAGGTCCTAAACTCTGCAGTAGTTCCCTAATAGCTCTGCAGTCACACATGTGCCCACACTGGTCAGCAGGGCCATCTGTGACAAGGAGGACATGGGCTCCTCTGAGGCACTCCTGCCTCCTTCCTTCCTGCTCCGAGAAGCAGAATCAATTCTGTGGGATGACAGCCAAACTCATGGTACCTGTAGTCTGAGCGAGCCTTGCGGGGGGTGGGGTGCAGAGTTGGCACAGGTCACCCAAAGTGTAGGAGCACATGATAGGTCCAAATGGACATTGAAAAAGGCCAGCTGCTCTCCTTCAGCATGATGGAGAAGAATCTGGCAGAAACTCACAGAGCAAGGGTCTACTCCTACTGTGTTTTCTTAGTATCTTTAAAAGTCAATGGTTGGAACAGGGTGGTTCTCCCAAATAATCTGACTTAAGAAGATCTCCCTCTTACATAGGGAGATCTGCTGAGCTGGAGACTAGAGGATCTGGGGATCAGCTCCTCTCATTTCTGCTCTGGAGAGCTGTAAACACAGGAACTCATCAAAGACACAACCCCACTGGGAGGTGTGCAGACACGGCACACACACAGATCCTCAGTCTCTTTTCAACAATACATGTTGTAGGCCCAAACCAAACCTAGTAGTGGATGTTCAAGTGTTCTGCTCTCCCGGGAAATCACCGAAACACTAGCCCCAGAGGAGGGGAACCCTAGCCATTGTGTCATCCTTCCCTGGAGCTTTTCTGAAACTGATCTCAGCACAGCAAGCTAGAACAGATGCCCATGCTCTCCAAGAATCTATGCACCAGGCAGGCCTCAGCAGGGTTCTGGAGCCAAGGTAGCGTAAGCCCTGCCCCCTCAGCTCTCTGCTAGATCTCAGAGTGAGAGCTACCATGGCACCGAGAGAATCCATCCTTCCCCTAGGAACCATCAGATATGAGAACAGCTCTGGCACCAATCCTACCCACCCAGGAGCGTCCCATCACCATCCTGGAAGTCAGAGCAAGAACTGTTTTCCCACGGCCCAGATGAAATGAGTGACATGGAGTGGGGGTGTCTTTCAGCAATTATCACCACCTTTCTAGGGTTCCACTTTAATGACCCTCTAAGTCCATCAATTTGCTTGTCCCAAGTGCTCTGTCACCAGCTTGTTACTGCATAGGTGAGAACATGAAAAAAGTAAGCTATGGGCCAGCATGCAAGCCTCCTAATGTTAGTAAGGAATGTGACTGAACAGTCGCCAACTGCCTCATCCCACATGGAACAGCTTTAGAAACGGTCCTAGGGGACCCCATCAGCATCCCATCTGGATGCCCAAGAGTGACAGATTCAGTATTAGTTATGGCCTACCTACCATCAAAGGACAGAGCCATGACAATGTGCTGCAGACAGACGTAGGCCACATGGAGCTGACAGTGCTAAGAATCACTTCCAGGCAGCCTACGGGGTCTTCCAAATGTCATTCAAAGATGTCAGCACCCTGTTTTGCAGGTTGGAAAATGCCAAGCTCAAAAGGAAGCTGTCTGGGCCAGACCTGCTCCTTCTCTGCCTCCCAAGTGGGCGAGTAGGCAGATGGCGACTCTGAGCATGTCTTGGAAGCACAAGAAGCACCGTGAATCCATGAGGTAAATGAACGTCCGCAACATTGCCCGTGTTACCCCAGACCCAGCACCCCCCTCACCAAAACAAAGCGACAAATGAAGTCGCTCAAGCACCCTCCCCACAATTGGTGTGCCGCCCTGGGCACAGTAGGGAGAACAGGGACTATACCGTCCGGCGTCGCCTGCTGATGGGGTTTTTTACATTTGACGTAATCGTGGTCAATCGGAGTGGCTGTGTAAGGTGGGGATGTCAGACCTGGGCCAGAGGAGGAGGGAAGGGAGGCTCCGGGGCCCGGCAGTGTCCCAGCTGAAGAGTGGGAGTCCTCATCCACCAGGCAGGCCTTCTCCCTGTGGGGATAGAAGTACAAGTCAGTTGTCCACATTATGATGAAAGAAGTGTGTCAGCACCCTTCCCAGGGTCTGCTGCTCCACAGACCTTGAGTGGTCCCAGTCTTATTTGGCTAGGGTTCTAGGGAAGAGTGTCTCCATATCACCCCCATAGCCTCCAGCCTCCAAATGGATGCTGCCCAACCTTTCCAGCCAGGGTCTCTGGTCTCAGGCTCAGGAGATCTTGCAGAGGAAGTGACAAGCATTTCCTCAGCAAGTCAGAGCCTTTTGGAAAGTGAGTTCAACACAATCAATCCCTGACAAATGGGCAGACACAAATAAGTACATACTAGTATAGGCTTAGACATCTATGAAGGGTTTTTGCTACAACATTGGTAAGGGGGGAGAAAGTAGAACCATTCTTCATGTTTATGAAAATCACATGAAACTCAGGATACTCATACCATGCAGCAACAGGTATGAGGCAGAAAAAACGTGCCAAACGATAGCACAGATGATGTTCCAGGTCCACTGTTGAGGAAAGAGCAACTAAAACACCTTCAGTTGTTCTTTTCTTTGTTGGAGTTTGAGGAGAATTTTATCAGAGTTTGAGAGAGGGTGAAAAAACAAAAACAAGCCAGGAGAATCAACCTGTACACCTCTACAACTACCAGGAGGAGGGCGATGGAGAAAAGAGAACAGGTCATACACTGGGCCTCAGAGGCCACCCAGCTGGAGTCTTGGGTAAGAGGAAAAAGTAAAACCTAATCATTTATTATGCTCTGCACAGGACAAAGTTCTGTTCCAGTGGAGCAGTAGAGTTGAGGATGACAACTGACACCTACCCCCAAATTCAACAGAAACAGCTCAGCCCCATAAGCAGAGACTCTAGGTTCCCGTTTATCCGGTAGCATTTCTCTGAATATCCAACAGCAGATGAGCCACCCAGGGTCCCTACTCACTTTTCTGAAGCTTTGGGTGTATTCTTCTCCTCGCCCCTGGCAAAAGGTCCTTCTGCTGCCTCCTTCATAAAGCTGACCAGGACCTCTGCAGCAACCCCAGAGTCAGGTTTGCCCAGGAGCTTCAGGATGGATGCATGGAGCCGGAAGTAGACCTAGAACAATACCTCTAGCATAATAAACAGCCTTCTCCAATCTAAGGCCTATTCCAGAGGTGAAGCAGCCACACTAAAAGCAGGCTGCTGGTCTGGGAGACAAGCCACCACACAATGCCTGTCTTTTTTAGCTTTTAAAACCCCCGGCCCAAATAAGCCCTGAAAATTAAAATGGCTACGGTCAGCATTCTAACGTTAACATGTACCTAGTAATCTAAGCACATGACAGTGGGATACTGCTAGACCTGATGTGGCCCAGGATAGACTAAATCTTGCTATATAGCTAAGGATGGTTTGGAACTCTTGATCCCTGCCTCAACTTCCCAAGTGCAGTATGTTTTTCTTTGCTCACAAGATTGGCAAGTATTAAAAGGAGGGTCTTAGGATGGTTAGGGAACCTATGTGTTCACTGGTATCATTCTCTCGAGTAACTGGATGGATGCCTTGTCAGAAATGGAAATAGTCAACAACTCTGCCTTTAAAATTCAGCCCCTGCAAATGCTCGCGAGAGCTCTCTGATACAAGACTAGAGGCGCATATTTCCTCATGCTCTCCTGGTAAAGCAACCAGAGGCCAAGCCCACAGAGAGGCTTTTCAGGTAAGCAAGCACTCTGTGTGACTGGGAGGCATGGTGCAGGCAGCGAAGTTTACCATACCTTCTTCTACATCTTGCCCAATGAAAATGTGAGCTACAAAAGCCTACACCAGTGTTCCTACCAACACAGTGATAGGACACAATGCCTAGACCTTCAAGAACAGAGACAAAAACCTGTGACCATAGAAGCAGGAAAATAAGAAACAGATTCTGCCTAAATTACAAGTGCCTGCTAGCCCTATGGGTGAGGGTCAGCACTTATAGCTGATTACAGGGGACTGCTATGAACAATAGCGCAACCCTTCACCAAATGTATTCTGGAAATCATAAAGGTGAATCCCAGCAAAAAAGCACTGCTCTAGTTTTCAGCAGCCGTGGGGAAAAAAAACACAACAAAACAGAACAAAACATTCTGTGATGGAGAGCAGCCCGCTTTTGCCCTGGTCTAACCCGCTGAGCTGGGTGGCCCAGGCCCAGGCTGAGGCCTCATTTGGCCTGAGGTGCCTATCTACACCTCAGGACAAGGGTGACCACCCACCCTCCTCCTGCCAGGCAACAGGTCTGAATGCCTGTGCAGCTACGGATGTTGTACTATACTTTCGGTGAGAACATGTATGCTGCAGAGAAAGGCTGCTTTCTCTGAGAAATGAAAACAAAATAATCATTCTCTCCAAAATAGTGGCAAGCACTCTTAGGAAAAGAGAACAGACTGCTTTAATTTAGTTGAACATGAAGCTGCTGAGCAGAGATGTTACCAGTGAGGCTGCAAGGGAATCGCCGGGACTGTGAGCTCCCTTCCCAGGGAGACAGAGCGTGCAGACCCTCCTGCCATCCTACCCTGGACCTGCAGTGTTACCTCCAGGGCTTCCATGGCCAGCTCAGGCGGGTTGTGGTAGTGGATCTTCTTAGGGTAACGGGCAGCCTCCTCATGCAAGTAGTGGGCAGCCTGCCGGTAGTGCCGCAGGTACACGGTCGGTGGTTGCTGCTGCTTCTCAGCCACTTTGCCCAGCATGTAGTGAATGAGCCATTCCTCCTCATCACCATCACCCTCACAGTGGGCTGCAGACGTGAAACAGTGCCTGGCTGTCTCCAGCATGCTGTTGCGCCGGTCCTCCATCTATAACAAGACCACAAGCCTGCAGACTGGCCTGAGGTGCAGTGCCTGCACCTGCCCAGGGATCATGTTTCCATGAGGAAGCCAGCTGACTTGTTCACAGACTTACGTTCCTCTCTCAGCGGACTGAGACCCAGAACTGTTGTCACCACCACAGCTGTAGGTAATAAGATATGGAGCTTGGGAATTCCTTAAGAGCATGCAAGGTCCAGAGCTGGACTTAAATTTAGGTCATTTCTCTTCAACTCAAAGGTCCTTTCTTTTAGCTTCTTCTTGTAGCACCTAACAGTATGAGTTTATGAAGTTCCTACTGATCTCTCTGGGGTTCCCAACTATAGGCTGCGTGGCAGTGCTAAGGACGGCTGCCCTTCAGTCATCAACCTGAGGAGGAAGAAGGCTAATTCAACTATGCCTCATCAGTCTTAAAAAATGAGGCACCCTCCTTTACAGGATGAACCCCCACTGTAGGGACTGAGCAACTTGCTACCCCCTCTCAGCAGGGCATGCAAGCAGAGCCAGGGAGGACATGCAGTCCTTGTCCCACAGCACTGGAGAGAACTGCACCTAGTACCCAGTCCCAGCTCACAGCACTGGAGACAGTGTAAACCTCTGGAATTAAACAGAGCTCCCTGCCTCTCCTCCTCACCCTTTCAAAGAGACACGCTGCATTTGTAAAATCAGATTCCGGAGCTCCCCACAGGCCCGCCACTGTCTTGGAGACTGCATTCAGCCAGTGCCTCCAGACAAAGGGCAGAAATGGCATGGTGGACGGTCAGTTTGCAAGAGGCCTTCCAACTTAGCTGCTTTTTTCTACTTCCTGGCAGCTGCCAAGCACAGGTGTTCATTTATTCGGGAGCCCGCAGGCGGGGGACAGAGTGAGGCTGTGTGGAGCTACGGAGCAGAGCTATTTTGGGCGCCCCAGGTCTGTGGCCCTCTTCACTGCGTCCTTAGCTTGGTGGCAGGAGGCTGCGGCCTCTTCTCAGCTTACCCCAGGGACTAGAGAGAGGAGAAAGGCCACAAGCACTGGTCTTCAGCAAGGGGAGCTGCTGGGCCACAAGTGCGTGCTCTGTCCAGCATGACACACCTGCCCTATTTATGTTTGTCCAGCAGAGGCTTCCTTCTGTGAACATCCTATAGCAATAGCTTACTTTGAAGTCCACATGCTACCCAGGTGCTCTGTCAGTCATTTCTAGAAAGAAACGGGCCATCTAGGGACTACAAGTCCATCATTGGCTGAAATACAACAAAAAGAATTACAACACGGGGCCAAGTGTGGCAAAGGGATTCTATCATACTGCCTCTAAAATAGGGTCTGCAGCACACCTGTCAAGGAGAAGACAACAGCTTAAAAATAGTTCTTCTGCCTACACTGCTTAATAGCTGTGTGGCACTGCCAATGTCCCTAGTTTTGCTAAGTTCAGCAGGAAGAGGGACAGGCACCAGGAGTGTATGTCTAGATACTCTGCTATATAACTCCATTCTGGCTTGTCATCTCTCAACAGCAGAATACCCTTACTCATGGCACTTCAGTCTCCCCACATACTGGGTGCCTGTGTTGGGGCTCATGAAATGGTTGAGGCAGGTGCCATGACTCACTCTTCCAATGCTGCTTGGGAGAAGGAATAGTCAGTGTCATATGTAGCATGAAGCACAGAAAGAATGTCAAGTCATCCCCTCCAAGTCACTTGGTTATGAAGTTCTGCTCCCAATTCTTTCTCCACGCCTTAGAAACAACATCATAGGGAATGTTTCCACTTCCCCACACCACTAGTAAACATGGTCAACAGCCTATTTCTCAGACATGGTAAGTCAACACAGCTCAAGCAACCAGGAGACTGCATTCTAGGAACTTTTCTCCCCAGAGGTAGAAAAAGCCCAGGGAACACAGGGCAGTCCTGCTGGGAAGTCTGCACCCCCAATAATGAGGCCAAATCTCCCCCTTCCTCCAGGACTCTTGCACCCCTAAGCCTTCCATTCCCTCTGCTTTCCTGATACTTCAGGGAGGCAGATAGCCTGAGAGCAGTCTCAGGGCCAGAGCTGCCAGAGATAACAAGGCAACAGGCAAACTCCAGGGTCATCTCCAAGGCTGTGCACCTCAGTAGAAGAGAACCCTACTGTCAAGTCTGCCCTTTGCCTAAGGAGCTGTACAAATAGTTCTAGAAAAGGTGCAGAGAAGGTTCCTCCTGGCTCTCAGGATATAGAACCCCTCCGCCTTACCTCACTGTGTTTACCCATAGAATAACTGTGTCCCTAATGCTACAAAACCACCCGTGAGCCAAGTTCTACAGCAGTGGTGGTAAGGGATCTGAGGCCCCTGAAACACAGGCAGAAGGAGCCATAGCAAAGCTGGGCTGACATCTGGAAGGCCAGTGCTAGAGACATAGAGAGTAAACCTGAGCAGAGTGCAACAACATGGGCTGATGGAAAAGGAAGCCAGACACTGCATTTAGTGCAATGGTTTTTAGGCTGAAGAAAAAAATCTAGTAGGCAAATCCGCCTAGATTTCCCTAAATGTACACACCACTAGATTTCTCTAAATGTACACACCAATGATGGGCCAAAAGGTTTTGTTTCCCTTCAAAGTCTAGAAAGATATAAACTGAATAACAACTTCTTAAAGAAGGTGTTTTTTAGAAGAGAGACATGCAGGCACTCCTCCATCCTGTTCTTGTCAGGGCTCAGCCTGTGCAGGACTTGATATCTGCCTTCTGTTAGTGATGGGCTGGGACCTCCAAGGCCACTTCTCACATATATTCTCTGCCTCTGGTGTCAAGCCTGTCCCTATGTCCCAGCTAAACTGATGGAGAAAAAAATTTAAAAAAAAATAGTAAAGGAAAACATAATAAGCACACAAGAGCTTACAAAAGCTTCTGTCTGAGGGTCCCTGGTATGTCCTTTTAACAAGCTCCGCACCCACCCAAGAGACTCAGCCAAGTATGGGAGCCACTATGCTCACTTATCTATAGAGCTCATACAATCTGAATACTGAGGAAAGGAATACCGTGGGACCAAACTGCTTAGAGTCTAGAGCCCAGAGAGGACCTGCTGAACTGAGGTTGTAGTGCCCTGAGCACAGATGAGGAAGACAACATTATTGGGTGAGGCCTCAGACAACAGCAGTGAAACCCAGCCTGTCCTGGGAAAGTGTGAAAACCGAGTGTATGTAATGGCACATGCCTGTAATCCCAGCACTCAGGGAGGCAGAGGCAGGCTGTGAGTTGGAGGCCAGCCTGCTCTACAAAGCAAGTCTAGGAAAGCCAAGGCTACACAGAAAATGCTGTGCCGAAAAACCAAAAAAAAAAAAAAAATAAAAAATAAAAAATAAAACGGAGAAAACTCTTGAGCCTTTATGCACGAGGACTGAGAATTAGCACAGTTGCCTACTGTCTGAAAAGAGAATACCCCTGAAAGACAAAAACCAATTCAAAGACTTCAGGGATAGAGTGGAGCTTGCTCCCAAATAGCTTTGGAAAAGCAACTTTCTAGATTTATGCTGCAAAGGTGAAAGGTGTGTGTCACATAATCATAGAGCTGATAGAAAGCTCGGTTCTCCAAGAGTCAGCTTAACCTTTGTTCACTGCAGAAGAGGAGCACATTCTTGGAACTGTCAAAGTTCTTGTTACATAAGATTCAGGAGACAAGTAACTTAGCTATTCATTTTTTCATAAAGCCCAATGACATCTTTTATTCACTATTTATTACAGTAACTCCGTCCTCATTATGTAGGTGTATTTCATGAACCTTTCCCAGGGCTGAGGTTCCTCAAACAGTAGCCTGTTTTCACTGTAGACTGTTAGGGATGCCACTTGGATTATAAAACTGGCAAGCTCTAGTGGTGAAGCTTATTGCTGCAGTCTTCATCATACTTTCCAATACAGCTGAAGAGTTCAAAGGCTCTGAGAGCCGGGCTTACTCTGCAGGGTCCTGGAGGCAGTAGACACCTCGGCACACTGTCGGTTCACCCTCAAGCAGACAGTGCTTTCAGAGGACGGCAGTGGCGTAACTGCCAAGGGTCTCATTGAGCCCTCCAGCAGTGTCTCAACAGTGTTAGCAGTGACATCATCTTGCCTGGGGTTTTAATCACAAATCATCAGTGCAAAAACTTGAAACCAAGCACTATCTGACTGGTCAGCTCCTTCAATGCCCTGCTCTCTTCAGAGATCTTCCTGAGCTGCACCTTATTGCCCTGCGAGCCTAAATGGCACAGGGAATGAGGCTCTACAGCAGTCTGTGCTCACCAGGCACTTGCTCTGATCTCCAGCACCCTTCACTCCCCACTAAAAAATCCCCAAACATGTCAGGATGACTCTTTCACTCTCATCTGGAGGAAACAATGGTGCTCTGCTGAGCAGTAGCTAAAGGTCAGACCCTGTATCTTGCACTAGAGGAATGCTGCACACCAAGAAACGGAAAATTCTAATGCCAGGCCAGGCATTTTGCCATGGCACCCAAGTCCTTCTCTGGAAATAGGAAAGAGGTGGCCACTGCAGATGGCCAACACCCCTTTTTCACTCAATTACACTCAGATTGATGAGTCAGGTTACAACAGTCTACCTTTGAAACTGCTGTCAGTGGACTAGGTGCCCAAAGACCTAGGAACAAAGTTATTACTGAGCAGGATACAGTTCACATCTCCCAGAGGGCTCCCAGGCATGTGCGGGTAGAACAAAGAACAGAAGGGACCCTAGGACAGTCTGGCTAGACAAGCGGGCGGCAGGCCCTGCTGCAGCACCCCTCCTCACCTGCTGTACAAGCTCAGGGGGCAGTTCGGCTCTCCACTGCTTCAGCTGACGGGAAGCAAATGAGTGTAAGGCATAGGACATGGTGCCATACTCAATCCACAAGGACAAATTAGAGCTGTCAATCTCAAGGGCCCTCCGGAAGCAGTTCAGAACAGGTGTGGCATGTTTCCAGATGGGTCCATCGCTCTTCAGCTCATTTGAGTTCAGCTTGTCCTGAATTCGGCTGGCTCGGGCCAGAGCCATGCCTGCCCAGGAATCGAACCTAAGGTAGTGAACAAAAACAAAAACCCACTATTGTCCTGAAGGCATAACAGACACTACAGCCTAGCAGTTAGGCAGACACAACACTGTGGAAGTTCTGCTTCTAAATAACAACTCAAAGCCCAATCTGGCCAACAAGACAGTCAGGATCATGACTTACAATAGCTTGTCATAGCCTTGATCCCCGTATCATTGCATAACGAGGATGAGGTATGGTGTGATAAGAGACAAAACATCTCTTCTACATCCCTTAGCATTTTGTAAGCACTCTATAACTGCTCTAATAGACTAGCTTTTGGACTCTATTCCTCAGCATTAAAGGGTTGTCCCTGAGACTTCTCTGGTGTAAAGGTACAGGATACTCCACAAGGCCTCACAAGAGGGGGTCCAGCTGAGGCAACAAAGATATTTCAGTGTCCTTTTCATCACCTGAAGCTTATATACTCACCATGCAAGAGCTCAATGAACAGAGAACCATGGAGCCCTAGCCACCCGGTTTATTCATATTGTTTCTGGAACCCTATTCTCTCAGCTCGGTTCCCAGTGGCAAAATAAAGAACAAGACGACAGGCAATGATTGGGACCTGATGGTTCTGAGATAACCTGAAAGAAGCTGAGGCAGGAATACACAAGATTCTGGGAGAAGAGGAGTAGCCATGGAGAGACCACACCTGGACCAAAGTAATCTTAGAGCTCCTAGAGAGCTGTTTTCTGAGTGCTAATCCAGAAAACACAAAATGCAGCAACCAAAGGGTTGCTAATGCTGTCCTCCCATTTATAATCAGTTCAGCCACCACACCTAACTGGTGTTCGGAACTGTATGCTCATTCATCCCAAGAGATGGCAGAACAAGATGGCAAGAGAAGGCAGAAGAACCCTGTGAAGCTCAGATGTGCTTTTACTGCACTCCAACAACCAAAGATGACACCAAAGACTCAATGGTGACCGAGTACTGTAAGGATGAAGGCTTCACCCATCATATGAGAGGTTTCTGAGAGGAACTTTTCTTCCTTAGGGACCTGGGGTACTGGTTACTCTGGTTCCTGGTTACTCTGGGGTAGGGAACAGGGGGAGGAGGGCTTAAGTGGCAATTTGTTCTTTACCAGGGCCTACTTCACAACAGGGACTTTTTTTCAATATCCAACAATGCTGAGGGAAGTTTCCCTCACTTTGAGGAAAGGAAACATGTTGTGTCAGAGGGTATGAGGCTGCCTGAGAACCGCTTCTTCCACACACAAAGCATCACTGTGAAAACTAAGAAGCATGCTGGAGAGATGGCTCAGCAGTTAAGCACACTGGCTGCTCTTCCAGAGGACCTGGGTTCAGTTCTCAGCACCCACAGAACAGTTCATAGCCATCTGCAATTCCATTCCAGAGAATTTAATGCTCTCTTTTGGCCTCCACGTGCACCAGACATGCACATGATGCATAGACATACAAAGCAACCGTACACATTAAAAACAAACAAGCAAGCAAAAAGAACAACAAAAAATGCGCAGAAAAAAAAAAAGAGAACGCTCCTGCCCTACAAAGAGCGAGCCCTCCTGATGTACGTAGCTGATCTAGATATAGCACCACACAACCCACACCGGAGGAGTACAGGGCTACAGGGATGCCTGTGGCTCAGGAACAATGTGACCCCAGGAGGAAGAAGTGTCCACAGTCCACATTCTGGGCTCTTAATTGTGCAGGGCATGTTCAATCCTGGTACTGGGCTCCGAGTTGTTTCCTGGGCAGAAGTGCTGAGCTGAACTAGGTCTTAGGCACACCTCCATCCCAAAATGCCTATCTAATTTGGTATCGTTTCCAGTTTAGCAAAAAGCAGGAAAGCTCAGTGAAAGGGAAGGAAAACTGCTAGCAAGGTCCTCACAGGAACCTCTAACAGTGCAATCAGGACCCAACTGTTCACCCAGACCTTTATCATGGGCTTCATCCCTATCAAAAGGTTCCAAGGTAAAATAAAAATAACCAAACTTGTAGTTCAGCTAGTACTAGGAACCAGATAGAGCCCCAGGCTCCATGGTATCTGCCTGTGAAGGCTCAGAATAAAGATGGCTCTGGGCTGAGACCTAGTGCCCTCTCTACACTGGGGCCAGTCCTCAAGGAGACATCTCAGCACCCAATGGGCTGGATCTAACAGGCTAATTAATATCCTCTAAACAGATGATAGCAGCTGTTCTCAACCTGTGGGTCACAACCACTTTGCAGATCATATGTCAGATATCCTGCATATCAGATATATTAAAATTTATAACATGAGCAAAATGAATGAAATCTTTTATGGTTAGGGTCTTTACAATGTGAAGAACTATTAAAGGGCCACAGCATCAGGAATGCTGAGAACCACTGGATTAGAGGGAGGTCTAGTTGAACCTTTAGGACCATTACCGCATTGCCTGTGGACCTGCAAGTAAGAGGTGCCATGACAGGTGCTGCCATCAATGCCAGACAGCATGAGCTCGGCCAGCTAAGTGCTGGTCTGTGCTATTGCAACTGAAGTGGTGACGCCAAAGACAATCAGGCTTTAAAGACATGGCTCCCTGACAAGAGAAAACCACAGGCTGAACAAAAAGGGGTCTCTGCGGGCCTTTCATACAGGTGCTGTCTTACAAACTTGCCTTCTATTCGGATCCCAGCCCCTTCTTCTCTTGCTCAGACAGGTTTATGGAAAGATGAATTCTGAGGTTTCCTGAGGCAGGACAGTTTTGTGCTCACCCATGGTCCAAGGGTAGCCAGCATGGTAGTAGCCCTAAGTACTTCCTGAGAGTTTGCCTGCAGTGCTATACCTTCAAATACAGGCTGGCTACATGCTCAAAGCCTATCTTTCCAGATGGCCCCTTCAGTCAAGTGTACTGTGCTTCAGGAGTACAGCAGAGCTTTTCAGAATGCTTAATTCTGAAAAGTCACTACATTTTAGGAGGAAGCTCAACAGTAGTCTGCAGAAGCAGCACAGGGCTCCTATGCACAGCACCAGGACAAACCTCCTTGCCAATGATTAAACATCACAGCAGGGAAAATCCCTCAAGCTCCAGCTTCTCCAGACTCCTCTTTAATTATGTAGTTTATTTTAGTTGTGTAATGTCCTTTTGTGTGTGTTTTGCTGGTATGGTGTATGTACATGTAGCATGTGTGTGCATGGGGCCCGTGGAGGCCAGAAAAAGACGTTGGATCCTACAAGTGGAATTACAGCAGCCATGTGGGTGCTCTTAACCACTTAGTCATCTCTTGCCCCTAGTACTCCCTCTTAACCCCCAAAAGCAACCCTAACTAAAGATCCTGTGGGTAATGTATCAGTTGTCCTGGTTCCTGCTACCAGGAAAGGGAGCAACACAAAACCAACAGTATGAGTGCGGTAGTGCATACCTGTAATCCCAGTGCTTGGGAGGCAGAGGCAGGCGGATTGCTGTGAGTTCGGGGCCAGCCTGGTCTACAAAGCGAGTCCAGGACAGCCAAGGCTACACAGAGAAACCCTGTCTTGAAAAAGCACAACAAACCAAAACCAAAACCAAAACCAATAGTAAGGGCTGGGCAGTACTTCCTTGCTCTGCACACGAGAACTCAAAAGGTCATCTTGTACCTATAATGAACCTAATACGCCTCCCAGAGAACTCTGTGAAAGAAGCCTTCTCTCTTGCACAAGAAGGCTAAGCCTTTTTTTTTTTTCCTCCCATTTTTTTTTTCCTTATCCTGCTACAGACAAGAAACTAAACTGGCTCACTGAAGAACTGACTGACCTAGAGTCAGAAGGTCTCCTGGCAGCAGCCTAGCTCCACACCATACCACCCACCTGTTGGGGCAGATGCAAATATCATGCATGTAGAACTTGATGGCTTTCGACTGCTCCTTGTTCTTGAAATGATAATCAGCCAGGAGGTAGTAGAGCTCATTCACCACTGGAGGGGTGGGATCTGCCCCTTCTGGAAGGCAGGGTACCTGGCATGAGAGAGGGTAAGGTTAGAAGAAGTCAAGTACATAGGTGTAACCTGTCAGCTCAGCTTCCTCTGATCTGGCATTTCTGGCAGGTGGTGCTGAGCAGACCAGAAGCTGTGCTTGAGAGGAAGCTCTCCCTCCTGCCCCCAACCTATGTTCCCTGAAGCCCACCTCAGCTGAGGTTCCCTCAATGTAGGCAGAGACTTTGTCCAAGCTCAGAGCTGGCTTCTCTGTGCGGGGCACAATGGTAGCAATTCTTTTCAGCAGGTTGGCCAAGTCAGCAGAAACGGTGCTGGTCTTATAGCTATCAAACTCAGGGAGTGTCTTGGGCTTAAAATACTCAAACATAAACAGGGCATCCTCCCATATCAGATCCACCTTGAAAAGAAACAGATGCAGACTCATAGTACATGCAAGGTTAAGAAAAGAGGAAAAGTTCCTTTACAGGAGCACACTGTGCTCATGTGATTGGAAGCATGTTCCCTACTCTGCTTCTTAAATCGTCAATGGAAGATAAATCTCCAGTTCAGCTGCCTCAAATGTCGAAGTCTTTTTGGTTTTTGCGTTGGTATAACCTAATTTATCTTAGAATTAATTTCCAAAGTCTCAAGCCTCCTGGGGATATCACTGTACAAAATTATAACGTAAACATTATAACTCTCAAACAGATTTAACTTTCTTAATGAAGGAGAGTAAATGATAGAGACAGTTCTATGTTAAATATTAAGTTTTTAGTATTGACTGTCAAGATATTATTTTTTAAATCTTATTTATGTGTGTATGTATAGGCCACATATGTGCAGGTGTCCCCGTAGGCCAGAAGGCGGCACTGGATCCTCTGACGAGGGGTTCAAAGTGACAGACACCTGCTAATGATGCTGGAGTGTTCTTGACCGCTAAGCCATCTCCACTCATTTCAATACCTGGGCCTCATGCAGTCCAGGCTTCTAGTTACCCCACTGCCTCCTCCCAAGGCTGTGCTCCACCACAGCTGGTTCTACATAATGGTAATGAAAAACACCAGGGCTCATCTATGCTAGGCAAGCATTCTACCAACCAAACTACATCTCTAGCCTAAAAAATGACTTTTAGGACCCATGCCTGACTGGCTAGGGCTAGTCTCTAAAAAAGCAAATGTTGGAAACTGAAGGTTATAATCTGTGAAACCAGAGAGTTGGCCAGGTGTGTGTGTGTATGCGTGCTTGAGTGTGTGTGTGTGGTGGATGTGGGGTGTCGATTATAACTGGGAAGATGAGGCTCCACACCCCTGGATCAGAGTGGACATGACATTCTAAGGAACTTATACTTTAGGGTAGAGACTATCTAAGACTGGAAAAAGGCTGATAATATTAGTCATGACATGATGTACCCAATGGTGCTCTGGAAAAAAATATTTTTTTAAAGTTATCTCTGGAATTATGCGTTGTAATCCAAACTGCAAATAAACCTATGAACAACTGTCACACCGTGCTGCATTTTGAATCAATTATGAGTTACAGCTTCTAAGAAAAACCCTTTCCTTATCAACCATCAAACCCTATCTCCTCCAGATACAGCCTGTAGTGGACTGTGCAGCACAACAAATCTGACATTCTTTCAGGAGCTCCTGCTTCCCTGAGCTGCCGCTGCCCTGGGCAGCAGGCCCCTCACCTGCTGGGCCGAGTGCTCCTCCAGGTACCTGGCCTTGCTCTTCTTGCTGGGGAAGCTGTACAGGCAGTAGAAGCACTGCTCCAAGGCGGTCTCCAGCTCTTCCTTGTAGGGGTGAGTGTCTTCAGAGGCAGATGCAGCAAGCTCCTTCTGGAGAACCTGCACCTAAGCAGGAGGGAAGAGATGCCTGAGGGTCCACAGGCTCAGCATCCCTGTCAGAGCAAGACCCCAAGAAGACCACCACTTCATCGATCTTTTACCCCAAGGAAGCAATGTCTGGGGTCCCTGTATGGCTAGATTCCAAAAGTTCTGCTTCCTAGAAAGGACTTGTAATCCTTACCAAACTGCTCTGGCTGGATCTGGCAATAGGCTCCTGACTTTAGCACACCTAGCCATCATTTGCATGTGTCTATGCCAGGACACATGCCCACCATTTTCTAAGTGTGCATTCACCAAGCAGCAGCTTTTCTTAGGCACAGTCTGACACAGACCCTACACTTCAAAAGCTCAGATGCCAATGGAGGAAATGGTGCTGAATACTTACAAACAACTCTGAGTTCCACTAGGGCTGAGAAGAATCTTAAACAAACCATTACTGAGAACCAGAAACAATACAGCAAACCAGTTACATCTCTAGCTATGAAATAGTATGGCTATATTTATACCCAGCTATTACTAAATATACATTCTTTTCAAGCATCCACACGTTTTTGCCAAAACTAGATGAAAAGCAAATTTATTTATTTATTTGCTTCCTTACTTATTTATGTTTGTAGCAAGCATTTTACCTACTGGGCTACTTCCTAAGCTGTGAGCTCTCTCTCCCTCCCCAAATCTCTGTGTAGCCCTTAAACTCGCTCTGTAGACCAGGCTAGCCTCAAACTCATAGAGATCTGCTTCCTCTGTCTCCAGAGCGGTGGGATTAAAGTCATTCACTCTTTTTATTTAAAAGAAAAGCATAAACAATCTTGGCAATGAAAAAAGGGAAATTTACTAGAAGTTTAACACCACAACAGATTTATGTTAGTAAGTGGACACTATTCCAAAGACACTACTCCAAAGACTTGAGATAAAAATCTAGAATCAATAATTAATCAGAGTTAGCAGTAGCTAAAATTTACAGAGAGACCAGATTCAGCGGAGAGGGAGGGAAGAGACAAAGTACTGTTCATGGGCTAAATCTAGAGACTGTCAGTTTCTGTATGAGTTAGGAATAGTGTGCTTGAAGTTACGGACGGAGGCAAGAACGAGGTGGCTAAGGTGGGGGTGAATCTGAGCAAACCACACCGCATGAAATCCTCAAAGAGTTAATAAAAATGTTATTTGAAAAGAATAGTATTTGCATTTTAAATGCCTGAAAGAAATCAAAAGAAAAAAAAACCTATTTTGTAGTCAGGTACAAACCTGAAACCCAGCTACTTGGGAGACTGAGAACGAGAGATCAGAAGTTCAAAGCCTGCCTGAGTTAAGTTCAAGTTGCCAGACTGGGCAATAAAGGGAAATCCTGGCTCAAATAAAAAGAAAACATGGTTGAGTACTTGCCTAATAAGCACAAGACCCTATATTCATCACTAGCACCTTTACAAAAAAACTACTTCATGATACAGAGAGAGATTAAACTCTCAATTTCACAAGTCTCGTTGTCTTTGTACTATATCAGGAGTCTGAGGAGGTGCGTGCAGACCCTCTTGCCCACAAAACAGAGAAGGTTTTAGGCTCTCCTCTTTACAGAAAAAGTGTGCTGTCTTGTGCTAAGACAAGAGAAGGAAAAACAGACAACTGTGAAGACTGAAAAGAGGTGGGGGAAAGGTAGCCACAGACTAATAACACTGATGCAGAAATTTCATCAAGTCCACACTCCATTACAATTAATGAAAACAGTAAGTTAAGGAGCTATGTGTAAGAGAAATTCCTTTTTAAAACATTTCTATATGTCTGTAAAACAAAATTGAAAAAATTAAATTTAAACAGGAAGTGGGTTTCTGTTTTGTTTTGAAAGTTACCTAGGGCTGGAAGTATAGGGCATCAGCAGACCACACGCCTAGCATGTACAGGCCTTTCTGGATCCCTAGACCCACATACAAAAACTTAGTTTTCAAACAAAATGCACATAACTGAAATAAGAAATGGGAACACATGAGACTGAAATAAATGGGGAGATATACTATGTTTATGACAAAATAATTCAATTTGGGTACTTTTCTTCTCTATTAATCAACAAGATCACTGATTCCAAACAAAATTACAGGGAGGGAGTAGTTTCCCGAAATTTTATACACTTATCTTATAATGTTATGGAAGAAGGAGCCAGAATAGCCAAGAAAACGTGATGGGAAAAAAGGTTAAGGACAGGAATCCTAATTGTTATCACACTGCCTGTGACACCAGCATAGGAGCAGATAGGCTGCTTACATCAGTAAAGACAGAGCCTATGATAACCCCTATGTACTCGCAGATGAGAGAGAAAGGAGCCTCAGGTTCAGTAAGAAGAGTCTTTAAGAGCTCAAACCAACTGGCCATCCATATAGAATGTGAAACTAGACCAACCTTGCCTTATAAACAAACAAACATACAGCTCCATGGAATGAAGAATGCATATGACAACAAGCTAGAAGAAAACTTTATAATTTTGTAGTAAGGAAGGATGTGTATGTTGTTTATTGATACAGAATCTCATATGCCTGAGGTGACTTTGAACTTCTGACCATCTGAACACTTAAGTGCTTGAATTCCAGGCATAAGCTATAATTTCTCTCTCTCTCTCTCTTCCTCTCATTGTTTACATTTATTTATCTGCTTTATATTGAAGATAGGGCACCTGCATGCCATGGCACATGTGTGGGGGTCAAGAACAACTTGAGGGAATCACTTCTCTCCTTCTACCATGTAGATTCCAGAGAGCAACCTTAGGCCATCGGATTGTCCCTAGAAGGAATGCTTAAATGGGGACATCACAACTATAAAGGAAAAGATTGGTGAATGTGATAGTAACATTTTTACATTCTGGCTGAATGTGTAGGTCATGCCTACAGTCCTAGCACTTTGAAGGAGTATCAGGAGTCTGTCCCAAAATACAAAACAAAACACAGAAGCCGCGCAGAAACAAACAGCATAGGAGCTGCATAGGAATGGAGCTCAGTACACATGCTGACACTCCAGACAAAGAACTAGACTCAGTAAAGAGCCAATGGTGGCGGGAGAGTGTGTGCAGAGAGAGGGGTGGTGCAGAGAGAATGTACATTAGTTCACAGGAAAACTTACAAATTTTATGAGCAGTCAAATTATGAAGGAGAAAAGCAAGGATCAACAACATAAAAGGAATAGGGAACAGAAGCAGCCCTGTGTAAATCCTGAGTGAATGTGAGTGACATGGGCATGGCCTGTTGAAGGTGCAGAGGCCAAATGACCAACGGAAAATTGGCAGAGCCATTATTCACGTGGGTCAGGCTCAAGAGGAATGCCAAAGCTTTTCTCTGTACAGCTTCCTCCTCCCAGCGCTAACAGCCCAAGACTGCTGGTCTCCAGAGACCCACTACCAAAGCAGCTAACCCTCCTCTATGTTGTGCCTAATAAGCATGCTGAGGCTGCAGGCTGGCGGCAGGTTGGTAGAGGGAGCAGTTCGACAACCCTTATCTGTCTCGCTTCACTGTCTGTGTGTCCGTCCTTCCTTTATTCCCTCATTGACCCTATCCAGAATTCCAGAACCCACACTGAACAGGACGTGGCAAAAAAGTACACAACCTTGTTAGTAGCTGTAAAGCGTTAAAGAGAACAAAGGACAGGGCGACCTTCTTGGATCTGCCAGTGTCTGAATCTGTATAGTACACAGGGCCGACAAAGGTCTGGGGAGGTATGTGGCTCAGTGTATAAAGTGCTTGCTGGACACACATGAAGAGCCCTCAAGTTTGATCCCCAGAACTCACATTTAACAAGCTGGGTATAATGGTGTGTACTTGTTAAGCCCAGCTCTAAGGAGGCAGAAACAGATCCTGGAGCTCATTCCTAGAGCTAACAACCAGCTGAGCCTATAGAGACACAGCACATGAGAAAGAACACAACACCACATGATGCTATCCTCTGGCCTCTGTATGCAGACACCCACACATCCCTGCACATACACACTGGTGCTTATGCGTGCATGCACATACATACACCAGAAAAGAAATGCTAATTCAAGCTACAATCATACTGGATGTCTTTCAGAGAACACTTGTACTCCATCCAAGAAGAGACAATTCAAACAAAAGGTCTTCCAGATGTTATCCTTAGAGCACTCTCGAGACACAACCCTCGTTGGTAACAGTGGTACACACCCACTATCTCAGCATTCAGGAGGTAGAGGCGAGACGATCAGAGTTCAAGATCATCCTTGGCTACATAATAAGCTTTTGTTCAACTTGGACTACGTGTATGAGCTCTTGTCTGAAAAAAGACAATCCTTTATATTAGACCGTAAGTCTGGATGATAACTCGTCACCCTCCTAACTCCTGCAGTATCCCTAGAATGATGAGTGCTCAGTCAGCACTTCTAGGTAAGTGAATGAATTTCTTTTAAGTTATTCATGCAATCATTCAAGAAACTGGGCAGAACTGTTGGCCATTGCTTACATCCCTAGGGATGCTTCAGACTGCAAGACAGAAAGGTCTTGTTTGATTCTCAGGCATGCCACTGACTAGGGGAGAAACCCAAACACAAACTACAAGGTATCCAGCAGCAGGTGGCACAGAAAAGAGAATAGAAAAGGAAAAGTTAGTCATGCAAGACCCAAGGAGAGTACTTTGCTGGAAATCTGAGGAATCTCATGGCCCTGGGCAAGAAAATAAGGAACTGTAAGCAAAACACAACAGCACTCATCATTTCTCCCTCAATTCATCTGATTTACGAAATCCAGGGTCTAAGACACATAGACCAAGAAAAACTGCAGGAGGACAACCATGGTCCTTTGGCCTACTCTTCCCTCTCGCATCACTGCCCCACACAGCCAGCCTACAACCGCATCCCTTTTTTTCCTCCTTGTACATATGATGTATGTATATATTATGAGTGTGCACATGTGTATGGTTATATGTATATGCATGAGTATTGGGCACATGTGTGCCAAAGGTTAACACTTAAGAGTCCTCCTCAATTCCTTTGTATAGGCAGGCTCTCTCAACTGAACCTAGAGCTTGACAATACAGCTAGACTAGCCAGAGCTCCCTGGGGATTTTGTCTCTGCCTTCTAAGCACAAGAATTATAGGCAGGCTGTCATGGCCAAGAGCACTTTCACAATGTGCTGGCTACGTTTATGTCAACTTGACATATGCTAGAGTCATCAGAAAGGATAGAGCCTCAACTGAGAAAACTGTCTCAATAAGATCCAGACATAGGACATTTTCTTAGTGATTTATGTAGGAGGGCCCAGCCCATTGTGGATGGGGCAATGACTGGACTGGTGATCCAGGATTCTTTAAGTAAGTGGGCTGAGTAAGGCATGGGGAGCAAGACAGTAAGAAGTACCTCTCCATGGCCTCTGCATCAGTTCCTGCCTCCAAGTTCCTATCATGTTTGAGTTCCTGTTCTGACTTCAATGATGAAAGTATGAGCCTTTATTTAAATAACCCCTTCTCTCCTCAACTTGCTTTTGGTCATGGTATTTCATCACAGCAATAGTAACTTTAGGACACATAGGTTCCGGGGATTTGAATTCTGGTCCTCATCCTTGTATAGGAAACACTGGGCTGTCCGTCTTCCTTAACTTCTCTGCATGGGATAGCTGCCTTGAGACCTCCTAGAAGCAGGCAGTGCCTGCACTCTGGCAGAGGATGAGAGCAGTGGCTGATTCTTAGGTAGCAACATAGGCTTTGCAAACTCTCAGGCCCTGTGCATACAAAAGCTCTGTACACACCTTCAGTCTCCTTCAACACTGTGATGGCTATTCTTGGTTGTCAACTTGACTATATCTAAAATCAACTAAAACCCAAGCTGCTGGACACTCCTGTGAAAAATTTAATTGGATTATTTGAGGTGGGAAGACACCCTAAACTAAGCTATATGGTGGCAGCCCACAGAAAAGAACATGGAAGAAGGAAGCTTAGCTTTTTGCCCACTTGCCCTTACTCTCACTGGCAAGTTCATCTATCCAGTTGCAGTGGTTGGTACTAAAAGTTCAACTTCTTCAGTACTGACTGAAAACCAGCAGCTGTCCAGGAATCCTCCTGGATTCTAGCCTCATATCGGGGATTGCTAAGACATCCAAACTCATGGACTGAACAACTACTGGATTCTTGGCCTTTCCTTTGTAAGACACCATTAAACTACCCAGACTATATCCTGTAAGTCAATCTAATAAATCTTTAATATCAGTTCCATCAGATCTGCTACTCTAGAGAGCCCCTGACTCATACAAGCCTGCATTTATTTTGTGCCAGATGCTATATTAAATACTTGAATTCAGCAATGAACCAAGCGAAAAAAAAATACCTATTTTCTCTGAATTTAACACCAATGAAGTCAAATAATAAACATAGTAAGTAAATTATAGGGTGTGCTAGTTAGTAGTAAAAACTGTGTGAAGATGGGGCAAACTAGAGACACATTGGGGAGTCAGGCTACAGTTGTAGAGGATATGACCCACCCCCCACCACCCCTAACAGAAGTTACCCAGCGGAAAACAGCCTTTTTAAAGGGCCAAAGAAAAATGATTTTAGGCCTTGCAAGTCATACACACTCATAGCTTCTTGTCCCTGCCAGTATATAGTAAATCAGCTACAACTGCTACATAAATAAATGCCCCAGTAAAACTTTATTAGCAGGTATACAGGCTGGGCTAGATGTTCCTCCCTTGGCATATCCAGAAAATTTGATGCTCTGTGATTTTTCTGGTGCTAATTGGCTTCCTACTAAGCAGAGCCTGGTTCATGCTGCTTATCTTCAAAAAGCAGAGAGCTCCCTCCAATTAGTCGTGTGGGCAAGTTCAAGACGACTGTCCACAGTCACTATCACAGCTCCTGATTAAACAATCAGAACCTATGCGTTCATCATGACGTATGCCAAGGCTCAAGGATAATGGGGTCAGCTAACTATGAACTAAAGTCTTTGAAACCATGAGGCAAAAGAAACCTTTCCTCCTTTAAAGATGATTATCGCAGGTATTTTGTCACAGTTATAGAAGAAAAAAGTCATAGGAACCAAGTTCAGATTTTCTGCAATAAGTTTCGGTAATTACAGACATGCGTTAATCAAAGATGCACAGTGGGAACCCCTACAGTCAGACAAACACAGCCCAAGGGAACTGGCAGGGATCTGTTACCTTTCCCGCTTGCCCAGCCTTACACTGGCAGTTCAGGGAGCATAAGCCCAAGGAAACTGGCAGGGCTCCATTGCCTTTCCCGCTTGCCCAGCCTTACACTGGCATTCAAGGGGCACTTACATAGAATCGCAGCAGCGCTCCATCTGAATTGCAGCACCAAGATCTCCTGCCCAAGTACTCATGCGCTGTGTTGAGCAGCATGAGGGAAGATGGGAGCATGGGCATCTCCGACATCCCTGGGAAAAGCAGGACCAACAGACAAGAATGAGTGCAAATACACGCAGTGGCAGGAGGGCTACGATGATGTCTCTTTTATGTGACCAGAGATTTTTGCCTCTCCCTTTTCTGTCTTCTAAATAATCACTTCCCTGGCTTTAATAAGCAATCTATGTTTATCAAAAATTACCTGAAAACATAAGAAAAGTGTAAATTCACTTTTTCATCCACAAAACAAACAAACAAAAAAACCAAACCTATCCTAGCCCCCAAAACCAATACTGGTTTCTGCTGCACATCACTCAAAACACCTTTCTGTGCTTTCAAAAGCATTTTCAAAGAGAAAATTACAGTAACAGAACTCATACTACATATACAACTTCTTAAAATTCCTGTATTTGGATTTACTTGAATACTGCAGAAGGGAAAAAAAAGCTATTGAGTTGCTATTAAATGTTTGTTCATCATTAATTATTACTACTTCCTTAAAGAGTCTCAGTATTCTTGGAACTGGGCTATACATAAGCCAGTAACACCTTACAACTGGCTCTTTTTGGGGGTGTGAAAGTGAATTAAGACAGAACATATCTAAATAGAAAATACCAGAAGGAATTACACACAGCTGCACACAGCTTAAATGTATTTTTTGAAAATTTACTATTGATTAGCCCCAAACAAAAGAGCGACAACCCCTGCCCTGCCCCCTGAACTCTTCAGATAAAGGCTCAAGCCATTCCAGCTTTCATGGGTTCTTCAGTTTCCATTTTTTCTTTCTTTCAAGATTTTTCCTTTCTTTTTTTGTATGTGTGTCTTGTTTGCAGTGGTTTGTATGTAGGTGTCTGTGGTAACCAGGATGCTCTGGGTCTGGAGTTACAGGTTTCTGTGAGTTGCCTGACATGGGTATTCTTACAAATCATGAATTTTCTCCTACATAAAAGCTGCCTAACTCTTCCTTACTACAGTTTTAACACCCCCACCTCCAATGTCTACAGAGGTAGAAGAGACAGTCGAGGTTCTAGTCTCTAAGATTTCCCTTAGGGCAGGACTTGCTATCTCTAGTTGTCAGTTCCTTCAGTGTCTGCAACAGCTGCAGGACCTACTGTATCTGAGGTCACACACTTCCACACGCCCGTAGCCAATGAGATGAAACAGCAGGACAGCTCTGAAAAGCTACTGTCACCCTAGAGCTCCCTGCCTGCCTCACCAAGGCTTGTTAGGCCACTATCACAGGTTAACTTCTGCCCAATCCTGCTGCTTCTCGCTTCACTTTAAAAGCACTGGTGCCTAGCAGACAACCCGGCCTCACTGGCCGCTGTCAGCAACTCAGTTCTTAAGGCCTCCCACTACTCAGCCAGAAGCGCACTCAGTCCTGTGCTGACCTTGGAATTAAGTCTGGTCAAAGGAGGATAGGAGTACCCGGGGCCCTGCTTTCCTCTGAGAAGGCCATTAACTAGCTCTCTACAAGTGAGAGGACAGTGGGATTTGGTCAGCTCCCATCTCTCAGTTCACAGGACAGAAAACAGTGGGGAGAGACGGTGCCATGCATTCCTGTCCACACAGCATGTCCGCTCTTCCCTGGGCAAGCTGTTTGCTTGCTTTTCCTTCTCTTTACTTTTCCTTTCTTTTTATTGTTGAGACAGTGTCTCTCTGTGTGGTTCTGCCTATCGTGGAAGAGATGAGGCTGGCCTCAAACTCACTCACAGAGATCCACCTTTCCTCCGCCTCCCAAGAGCTGAGATTAAGTGTACATGCCACCATGCCCAGCACTTCCTGGTAGCCTTTAGAAAAATTTTTGGTATGGATTTTAATTTTCATTTTTAGAAGAAAAATAATAAACATTTATAGTTACATATTTTTCACTACTTGAGTCTTTTGGGAATACAACTTAGTATGAATATGTCAAGAGTTCTATAGACATTCATTACTAGATATTTATAAACAAAAATCTATTTAGCAGCAACACAAGGGTCTCCATTAGGTTTGGGTACCCTGAGGTTTGCCTACAGCATGACCTCTGAGAAATAAATACCACAGTGTTCCAGAGGCTGAACAAGTAGGACAGCTTACTATTCACAATATCTGCACAAGACCTTAGGGTTCTACCACACGGGGCACAGACAAGGACAGATAGGTCAGGCCACCCCTCCAAACCTACGGCCCGTGTACCTTCCTCTGCTGGATTCTGGAGCTGCTGCTGGCACAGGGAGCGGAAGGTGTCTTCCTCCTGCCAGATGATCCTGTGCAGGATGATCCAGGGCAGCACTGAGGAAACATAGGGCTCCTTGGGCTCCTCTTGCACAGCCATGCTGCAGTCAATGACCTGGCACAGGGCACCAGCATGTCACAACACAGCGGCCTCCCCACAGCCCTCTTGAAATGAGCCTACACCACAGTGCTTCCCGGGAGAGGTGAGGGATATGATCTGTCTACCCTAAAGCTCTAACATGGGAACCCTGACCTCACACAGACTCTCAGAGTGACCAGTGGCAATCACATGATCTTTCCTCATGCCACATGCAGTTACTAACCATGGTGAGGGGAGCTAACACCCAGGGGAAGGCAGACACGGAGAAGCTAGGAACCCTCTGGGTATATACAGATGCTACTACAAAGTAGAGCGGCAATAGAGGTTTCAGGCACAGAGTGATCAGAGACAAGCCCTTGAGGCTTCCAGGTAAACGACTGTAGTGTGCAGAGGCACGTGGGCAGAGAGGGCAGGGCATGTGGGCATAGGAAACACACACAGGCAAGGATCCCAGATGGTGGCCTAGAACAGCATCAGCCAAGAACACAGAAGAGGAAGGACATCTGGGGATCAGTGCACCATGGCACACTAACCAGACAGAGTGTGAAAGGTTTAAGTAAGGAAAAAAAATGTTCGCATTTCAGTTTTAAAAAGGTGCCCGCTTCTGTGGCAGGATGGTAGCTGGGCTGAAAGGTTGAAAGTACAGCAAGGACTACTATAAGGCTAGCACAGTTCATGAAAGAAAGGGCAGGGACCTAGACTAAGACTAGACAAAATGGAGGGTAAAATTAAAACTAGAGTAGTGAGACGTGGTTTGGTAGGACTTAACCAGGGCAAAGCGTGAGTTGAGAAGATAGCAGAGGACACTCATGAAGATTCTCCACCTCAAAGAGGGCACTGTGGCCAACCTAAGGTTTCAAGAGCTACCCTTCAACTGGAAGTTCTAGGGAAGTGTAGGAGTAGGAAACCCCAGTGGGGAGGCAGACCTGGACTCTAGTTCTTACTGTGCCTCTTGGCACACTAACTGCAGACAGAACCTCCTCTCCAAGCCTATTTCTGCTCCTCTGGAACAGGAAGTCTTGTGATACCATGTGCTACCTCAAGTCTAGCCTCTAGACAAAGCAGGCCCCAGAAGGTTTGCATTTGTGGACAGTTCCTCAAACTCTAAAGTCCTAGCCAGAGAAGCCAATGTGTCCCGTAGAGTATGTAACTCTCAGTGAGAATCAGTAACCTCAGAAGGGTTATCAGAGACACACCTGCCGAACAGCACAGGGCAAAGAGCCAGGAGTTACCTGGATGAGGTTGTTGGTGAGCCGGACTAGGCCAGCGGTAGAGGAGGATTCCTTAAGGATGCTGCCACTACTGTCTGAGGAAAGTGCCTGCTCGATGCCCAGCAGCAACTGGGTCACTGTGGCCACCCACTCTTCCTTGGCTGCAGATTCGCTTGAGTTCACCATCTGCTGGACAGCCTCATTCAGAGCCACATCTGAACATTCGAAACACTGTCTGTGGTCCTTCAGCCGTAGCAATGAGTCCTAAGCTCAAGAAGAAGCAAAACGTAAAGGTGTGTGACATCAGCTCTTCATACCTGGACCTCAGGCCTGAGACTGGGAGGGAACAAAGGTCAGTACCAAAGAACGGAGAGAGCAGGCCACCACTTCAGCAGTTTCCACACAGCCTAAAGGCATCTGTAGGAGCAGACACTGATTTGGACACAATGACAATAGGGCATGCCAGCAGCCAAGGAGCTTTTAAAAAATTGCTTTACTTTTGTGACTTATCTTCCCATTTAGAAAGCTGTGACTATGTGCACTGAACCACAGAGCTGACAAGTAAAAAAAAACAAAAACAAAAACAAAAACTGAGACTGAATGATTTTGTTACCACCCTAACTCCTGAACCATAAAATTATTTGTTGCTACTTCATAACTGTAATTTTGCTGCTATGTGAATCGCAATGTAAGTATCTGATATGCAGTCCCTGAAAAGGGGTCACTCAATCCTCAAAGGCATCAGCATCATGAGGGTTGAGAATCACTGCTCTAACAGAACATAGGACTCAAGGCCAGAAAGAACAAAAAAGCAGAAGACTGGCTACCATCTAGTGTAGAAACCAAATTACTACTCTGTGGGCAATGCTACCACATACCCAAACAACAGAAAACAATAAAAAGAAATGGGAATTTCATTAAGAGACAGGGCTCAAAATAAACAGGCAAAAATCAGTAGCGTTCTTACAAACCAACAATTAAAAAATATAAAAAGTATAACAACTAACAACCCAAAATAGTAACATCTAAAAATTAACTGAAGAAGGAACTATCTGCTATAGTGAGGGGCATAAAAAGCAGCTTGCTAAATTGGGAGCTCATTCTTGTATCCCTCCTCTTACCATAAGGATGTCAGATTTGATCCCCACCCCAGAAATGCCAAAGCAGGCAAGAAAAACATGAAAAACATAAACCATGGCCAGTGCTGTAGACGAGTAAGGGCAAATATGCTTTCATCCCTGCTGGTGCGCATCATCTAGTCCCTCCCCCCTAGAACCTTGAACCTTCCTGACTCCCACCCGCCCGATACTCAGAGAAACGCCAGTCCTGAGTGAGTAACTTGAGTAGATGAGCATTGTTCCCGCCTAGAAAAGGTTATCTAAGCATATGAAACAAACTCACAATGAACAAAATCACAACCATTTGTAAACATGAGAAGATCCTGACAACATAAAAACTGAGAACTTTGTATGTAAAAACAAAACAAAAAAAACCAATAAAAGCCATGATTAATTAGCAAACGACATATTAGCAAAAAAAAAAAAAATTCTACCAAGATTCAATGAAAAAAATATTATTTAATTTTTTTTAAATCACTCTATTCAATAAGAAAAAAGACAGCAACAACTGGAAATCACTTATTCCTAGAAGCAGGAGCTCCACAGTGCATGGCCCAGACCTCAGAACAGCCTACAATACTGGGCAACACTCTCCCAAGGATCAAGCTACTGGCCACATCTACTGATGACATCACTAACAGGAACAAGATAGCATCTGAGCACTGGGCCATCCTGCAGGGTGGAGAGGCCTGGTCCTGTACCTCCTTCTTGACACTCATACCTTACTGGATCATTCATCAAAGGCTCTCCCCTCCACACACACTACCCTGCTAAGCAACCCTTCAGGTTAACTAAGGTCAGACACATTTCATTGGTTCTCAGCAGGTCCTGCTTCCCCTCCCATTCCATCTCTTCCCTCCCCTCCTACCTCAGCTAAGAAGCCTCCATTTCTTCTCACAGCTGTTCCTCTTAGGCATTTCCCAGTTTGAAAAGTTAATGATTAAAAGGCTGAAATGTTACTGTACTCTTTCCACACAGAAAGGGAGAAAGACCCAGCTAAGTTTATGTATATATTGTGGTTAGTGCATAAACCATAGGAGACAGGATTCTAGGCCGTCATCAAGAGCATTACTCCTGCCCCTTCAGGACAGAGGGGAGGGGCAATAGTGACGGGGCACCTCCACAGTGCCTGCTATGTGGCTGGCACAGGAACAACATCTCTAACAAGAGGTATGAAAGGAGTCCAGAGGGCACACATGACTTCAAACACAATGCTAGTATTTTTCTTCAGCATGTAGTCAAATATAATTATGTATTTATCTTCTTTCTTGACACTGTACAGTACCAATTTTAAATCTACTCAAAATTAAGTTAAAACACAATAAAAACAGATAAACAAATGAGCAGAATAGGTGGATGATATCTTGATCATTCTTTCCTCCTCTGTCTGGCAAAAGTTCAGTCAAGTGTGGGCTCACCTTGAACCATACCCAACAATAAACCCTGAACTCCCAGGTTCTAACATTATCCCAGTCTTGACCATGTCTTTGATCTGGCGTCATCCTCAGTGGAAGGCTAAACTCCCACCTTTCTCTCTTAGTCACGTGTTTTCAAAGGCTATCTCAGAGCTCCCAGAGGTACAAACAAGCACAAGCAAAGGCCACATAAACAGGAATGGGGACCCAGCAGCGAGCACACACCTGCAGCAGAAGTAGCTGGGCTGGCCTCTCAGGGATGGAAGTCATAAACTCCAGGTGTTTGGCCCGGTCAAAACCACTGGTACACAGAGTGGGCCTGAGCAGACGCACCACAGCCTTGTAGTCACCGGCCTCAAACAGCCGCTGAATCTCCTCCAGGGACTGGCACCTTTCCAGGGACTTCAGGTTCTTATCAATCTGAAAAGGATCCAAAAATGTGGCCTGAAGGCAAATCGCTCACCTTCTACCTGAGTTTAGCCATTGCTTGAGTCATCCCGTCCAAACAGAGGGACGAGATTATACTCTAGCTCTCCATTTCAGCCAAAATACACTGGGCTTCTCACGTATGTCAGTGTCCACACAGTGTGTATACTCCTTCAAAAATATTTACACTAACGACAAGGTATACTGAAGTCTTTAAAACCAAACACACAGCCACTGTCAAAGCAAGGGGCTCTCGAACAGTATTTGCCAAAACAGTGTGAAAGCTTCATAGTCACAGTCTGGCAAAGCAGACATAACAACCATGGGGGGTGTCAGAGACCCAGAGTAAGAGCCAGGGGGTTGATACACATTATTGACCCATAGGGCCCGTTCCGAACATGGGACCTGATGCATCCCTGGCACACAGGCAGCAGAGCACCTGATCTTATCTTGAAACAAATGTAGAGGTCTCTAGAAGCTACTCTGAGCTATGTGAACACATCATAGACGAAGAACTGCAGCAGAGCAGAGGGCGCCCAGGGAGAAGAGCACCATCCAGAAGATGCCTGGCATGCACACTGTGCACTGCTCTCCCATCCCACAGCGGATCAGCCCAGGGCTGCACACCAGCGCTTTCCTCTGCTTCTGCGGAGGCTGCCACTACACAGCAAGAGGATGAGCAGTAACTGCTTCTAAATCCTGCTTGTCCCTTGAAGGTGGACAAGCCAGTGGAGTCTGTGACAGGACTGACTCCTACACCTGCTTTCCTCCCCTTCCAGGACCTTCTGCTCAGCATGTGGGCATCTCTTATTCCACAGAAGCAGAGCGGGTCTGGTCTGACTAGATCAACTCAGAAAACACCATTAAAAACTTCCACTCACTTCCTCCAGAGAAACAATGGAGTCGCTGTGGAGGTTGGGCAGCCGGATGACAATGTCCCCTTGCTCAGCCCCTGCTTCTGCACGGATGGCACTGGAGCTCTGGAGCATTTCTGTGCAGATGTCATAGTTCTCCAGGGCCTGTTCCATGTCCCCCTGTGCAGAAGAAAAATTGTGTTTTATCAGGTCTCTGACACTGCTGATCCCACTAGATGTACACACCCTTAAGTTGGTTTCTGCTTATTTGCTAAGAGACAGGGTCTCATAGTCCAAGCTGATCTGATAATACATAGCCCAGGCTAGCCTTAAATTCCATCCCTCTAAGTTCTACGAATACAGACATGTGCCACTAAGCTAAGGTTTTTAATTCAATTATTGCTATGCCCCTCATCTCACCCCAAAAAAGGGCTTGCTAGAAAAGTGGGGCTAAACAAATACTGTAAGAAAGTGAAATGAATGAGCCACACCACAACTCTGTGAGACAAAGTTCATTACCCATCCACCGGTGAAGACACTAATGCCACCTCAGCACAGTCAGGTGTTTGACAGACCTAGAGTTAACACCAAGGCCTGTCCATATTCTACAACTGACATTCTCCCCATTACACACCCTGCTTCCCTCAGACTGAGCTGCTGCAGCTGCTGAGACCCGGCTATCTTTGACACACTCTTATCAGTGCACCAGGTACCAGCAGTAATAGAGAAGCTAGCCTCGAACCCTCAAAAACAGGTGAATCGTTCCTTTCGGAGAGCTCTGTTCCGTCCTCTTACACGTCTGAGCTTTCAAAGGAAAACATAAAGGATCAATCAAGGCAATCTTGAGTTAGGGTTGCTAGGGAACACAGAATCACTCCCAAAGCTCTGGTGTGGGCACAGAGGTGCTTTTCAGAATGGCGGTCATGCTTGGGCTTCTGACATGCTGGCAATTCCCCACCATGCCTACTTCCTCACACCAAGCCCAATGGAGTTATAAATGTGCATTTCCTCAATATGGCCAGTTCTCTGCCCTCCCTCGTCAGGGGCCAGGGTAGGTTCTGACCATGGGACTAACCTGTAGTGCCAAGAAACGTGCCTTCAGCCAGTAAACACGAACAACAAACTCCAGCCAGCCATCCTCAAACAGGTCACGCTGAGATGAGGCAAATGACAGCTGCAGGAGGTCACCCAGGCAGTGGGTTCCTGGGAAGTCAGGCCCAAACCTGCCTGTCACCACACCAGCAGGGCAGTTCCGGGGAGACACTAAAAACCATCAAACCAATGTGAGGCCCCACACACATCACACGAACACCCTCCTGCCCCCCAGAAGCCACTTTCAGCTCTCCCTATATAGCCCTTAAGTGTCCATGATTCGGTACCCTGAGTCATCAGAGACTTACAGGCCCTGAGCAGCAAGACAGAGAGTAGCTCAGTCAGGTACAGGTGCAGAGAACATGAGAGCTGAGAGAAAGGGGCCACTACTTTCACTAGCTGAACTCTGAGCTTGTCTCTATTCTAGGTGGACTCTAAGAGAATGATCTGAGAGAACTGCTGGGGACACTTACAGCACTGAGTAGTCATCTCAAAGCTGAGATTCTGTCTCCTTGAATCCCCAAGTAACAGTTACAGAAGGTGAGTACTACAGCTGCCTCTGCTGCCGCCTCCTAAGTGTCAGGGGATTTACTGGAGACACTGTGGAGCCATCTCCGAGGAGGTGCCCAGGGAACTGCATGACCCAGTACCCCACTTTGAACCCCAGTAGGCTGGAAGAAGCTAGAGAATCACCACAGAAAGAACATAACTCTTACCAGTGGAGCTTCTGCCTTTGGTCAGTAGCCACTGGTCCAATTGGAGTTCCATGCAGGAGAGAGACATCAGCATCATGTCCTGTAAGACAAAAAGCACAGAAAGGATAAGAAAAACTCACATAGATTTGCCAAATCATGAGGTGACCAAACTAAAATTAACTTCTCTTTTAGCACAGGGTCTCATGTATCCCAAGCTTGGCTCAAAATGACTATGTAGCCAAGGGCTGACCTTGAACTTCTGTACCTCTTGTTCTCATCTCCCAAGTACTGGAATTATAGGCATGGTGCCACCATGTTCAACTATTTGTTTCAGGGCTGGGGATCAACCCAGAGCTTTGTGCATGCTTTGAAAACATTCTACTAATTGAGTTACATCCACAGCACTAAAATTTACTTTTTACAAAGCTGTTTAAAATTCATATTATTTTTAATGTTGTGTTAGAGTATATGTATGTGCATGTGCGTGATGAGTGTACATGTGCTGTGGCATGTGGGTAACATTTTCCTTCCATCTTTACATGGGTTCCATGGATCACACTCAGGTTGTCAGGGGCTGTGCAGCAAGCTCTTTAACCCACTGAGCCATCTCTTGCTGCTCCTAAATTTACTTTTGATGGAAACATAATTCTCTGTCCCACCTGTTTTTTATTTCCTAAGTGACAATCAATGGCTACTTGCCAGAATTTTTAGAAAAAGCAAGGGATGGTGCTACCGAGAAGAGTCCCCGTCACCTCGCTCCTATGCCTGATCAGACACAGGTGTCTACCTTTCAGTACTCAAAACACCAGCAATGGGATGTGTCATTCCCAGGGCACTAAGGATGCTAAGACTCAGTGAAAGGACACTGCCAGCAGGCACAGCTGGGAAATGGCCAGCCCCATTCTAGATTCCAAATGCTGGATCCTGCTGATTTACACTTTCCTGAAGGGAATAAGGCCCAGTGTGAAAAAGCTACTTGGAAGTATCCCAGTGCGGTCTGCCCAAAGAGGAAATAAAGGCTCTACAGGCATGTCAACTCTAGCCTGACTTTTAGACAGAAAGACTACCTGGATTGGGCCCTGTAGTTTGCATGAGAATGGACTCACAGGCTCACAGGTTTGAATAAACTGTTCGGGGAAATCAGAATCTATGGCCTTGTTGGAGGTGTGTCACTGGGAGCAGGCTTGCAGTTTGTGGCGATGTGAGCTCTCAGTTGCTGCTCTAGCACCTTGCCTGTCTGCTTCCTACCACGATGGTGATATACTCCTCTCCCTCTGGAACTGCAGGCACCAAAGAAACCCTTCCTCCTATAAGCTGCCTTGGTCATGGTGTCTTATCACAGGGACAGAAAAGTAACAAAAACAGACCCTGATGGCGCCCATTTCCCACCTCAGCACCTGGCATTCTATCTTCAACAAGAGAAATGAACCTGAGAGCCTCTGTTTCCTAGAGAATGCAGAAGACAGAGCTGAGCAAGGCTTGGATCCCAACTGCTGGACACCCTACTTAGCCTCCATACCACTATTTTCTCACCTGATAAATACATGAATAGGGCTGGGGATATAGTTCAGTGGTAGAGTGCTTACCTACTATGGACAAGGCCTCAGTACCATACATGCACACAAAAACATTCTTTTAAATTAGTTCCTAGATTGCCACCATGGTTCAACCAGCCACAGCCTCCTTCCAGTCCACTATGCTCACTCTCACTCCCAGAGAACTCCATTCAGTCATGAGGGGTCTTCAGGGCACAAAACAGGCCATGTGACTCCCTGCCTCAAACTACACAATGGCCCAAGTTCCAGACCCGGAGGTAAACACAGAGAGTGTGCTGGACACCTCAGCCCTGACCCCATGGGAGATCCCTGTCACTGTCTTCTGCCACTGGCCCTTCGGAGGCCCCAACCTTGATGTGCTTGTTGCTGCAGTCCCTCAGCAACGGGTTGGGCAAGCTGGTACTGTGCCTCCTCCAGCTGTGGTAGACGCTAAGAACAACATCCGCCAGGCCCGGGGGCCACTTCAGCAAGAACTTGTGGCCCATGCTCTTCAGATAGCGCATCATCAGCTCCAGGATGCCCCCATTGGTCAGGTTCTCCATCAGGAACTCATGCACATCCTGCTTCTCTGTCCAGAGAAGGAAAATAATCTCACCAAAACAAACAGGCCCTTTTGTGCCCAGTTTCTCTTTTCTTTGGAATTGTGTCCTCCCTTCCCCCACTCAGCCTAGGTGAACAGAAGGCCCACTGAAGTGCTGATGCCAGGCCACCAGGGTTCACTGCTGGCTCCAGCACTTGCTAGTGGTGAACAAACCTCTCAAAGTTCCCATGCCTAAAATGCATATCAAAGGGCTGACCAATGATGCTATGTTCAGTGAATGAGATCATATGCACAAACTCAGTGTCTGGGACACAGTACACACAGAACAGATGTGATAACACACATTAAACTTGCAAAGGCAAGCCTCTAAATCCAGTGTTAAGTACACAGCCTTGGGAGCACAGCAAGCATGCACCTGGCTCCCTCGGCTGACCCCTCAGCTAACCGGCAGCTCCTTTACCAACTCTTAGGAAACACCCCAGAAATACCCTGCAGAGCAAGTTACAGGCTGATGGAAGGAAGGATGCCCAGCAGTGATTGATCACATTGCTGATCCCTACCCGATTCCATGAATGTGGCTGAATCAAAGGACATTCGATGAGGTCCCACATTCGAGAAGCTCTCCAGTTTGGCTTCTGACTGCACTTCATAGTTATTAAATGGGTCATCTTCCTCCTCAGGATCCAGTTTTCTTAACCTACATAGAACATGCTAAAATCATAAAAGCCACACCACTCACTGTGACAGAGCATCCCAACTCCTCCTCGTAGAGCAACTAAATTGAGCCAAGATGATGTATACTGAAACAGATGGGCAAGAACATCCAGAGCCAGGCCCCTAAGAGAAAGTGCTTCTCTCGATTTTCTAAGTCTGTGACTGATCTGTACCCACACTTGTTCCTTTATACCAGCAACAGATGGCTAAGCAGTAGCCATGTGCCAGGCACAAAGCTTGCTGCCAGAATACAACCATAAATACAGGGAGTTGGTTGACAGGAAGCTCATCTCTTAATTGGAGAGGTAGACCATAAGCAGGTACTCAAACACAAACAACCCAAATAAGGACCAACCACCAAGCACCTGCTTTAGAGGCACAAGGGCCTGCTTTGGAAGGCAGAACCAGTGGGGACACCCTTCGAGCTGACAACAGGGAAGACTAAGCATGAGCAGAAGCTCAAGAACAGGTACAAAGGCGACCACAGATATGACAAGAGGCCTCAGGGCTACCCAGTATGGGGACACATCACACCCATCTGAACTCCTCACACTGCAGATCCACCTTTCAGACTCTTCCAAAGGACCATGTTTTGGCCACCCTTGTAGCTTTCTCAACTAGCACCTCTATAGCATGACATGGAGGGCATCTGTAAACATCTACCGTTTACTGTATTCACACTTCAGCAAGACTACAGCAAGCAAAATATTTTACTGTTATTGGGACACTCAAAGTAACAAATATTCAAAATTCACAGAAACTGACTCAAATAAAGCAGATGCAACTCCATATATAAAAGGCAGGGACCAAGACCCCAGGGTGGGACAGCAGGGCTAAGGAGAAGACTGGATCACTCAACTACAACACAATCCTTCACTCTTCCAAAGAGAATTTTTTTCCTGTATTACATCTCAGGAGAAACCCAGCAGAATGCATCACATCTCCACATGGTCCTGTCTGGGCTGTGTACTAAAAACAACCCTTGTTCTAAGAATTTTACCCTCATGAGAGACAAAGAGGGAGAGGAAGGAAGGAAGTTAAGTGTCCTGATATAAAATGGATGTATAAGCTCCTAAAGCTTCTAGGTCCCTCTTGCACTCTGTCGGAGTCATTACTGAAATAAACCGTCTCTGGTCAAAATGACAGCCACTGGATCTCTAGATGGTACTGATGGAACCTACTCAGGTAACAGTAGAGGGAAAAAGGCATAAGCTCATAGAGACACAGGAGATGAGAGAAGAAGTCCTAGCAAGCTAAAAATATGCTCCCCAGATGCTACAAAGGAAAAAATGATGGACCAGAGCACATTACTTGCTCTTTTCACTCTACCAGGAGTGGAAAAACAAAGCACCAAGAGCATGCCCACTGGCATGATGTTCCCTAGAAATGCTCACATAGAAAGCCTCGGGCTTCTGAAAAACAGACAAGACCAAGGCAGGAGCAGTAAGAATTAGGTCAGAAGTAGGGGCCCAGGTTCCTCCTGTTTCTGAGAGATGGCACTTTCTCACCTACAATTCTTTGAGGGACGTGAAGAATCAATAAAGTAAAGGAACATACAGGCTCTTTTCAGAATGCCTGGAATCATGGGAACATAAAGCCAGGCAGGCACACACCCACTGAAAGACAGGTGGCCTTTTCCCAGGTCTACCTAAGCACGTGCAGTCTCCCTACCGCACCCCAAGAAAAAGTGGGTATCATGACATGCTGCCTCTACCTCTCTGACTCTCCATCCTGTCAGAACTCAGGAAGTGGCTAGTCCCCAATGGCTAAACCAATCAGCTCCTACAATAAGGAGGCAAGAAAAATCCAAGAGGCCAACCTAGTAAAATCTACACTCTGTATTCAAGCAAATGTCAAGGAAAAAAAAAAGGGAGGATCCCAGAGGAAAGGGTGAAAAATGTTCCTGACAGGAAAGAACAGCAGAAAAAAACACAAAGTGTGCGGTACCTGGACGGCAAGAACTTTACCAGAAGCCCCTGGAAATCCACTTTCTCTTCTTTTTTGCACTTGGTATTTCGGACACGGGCAGACCTCCGCTTTGCTGTCTCTCCACTTTCTTCTAAGGTCTTCTTGCGCTTTACCCCTTTCTTAGATTTATCCCCTCCAGAAACATCACCTTCGTAAAGAATGAAAATTAAAGTATTACACAATGCAGGAGAGGAAACGACACACACACAGAACCATTGCCCCCCCCCCCTTTTACAATTCCACCAACACTGCAATCTTCTGTAACAGTCACAAAATCTTTCATTTCAACAACATAGAATCCTGAGTCACTTAACTCTCATATCCTTCCTGAGCTGAAAAGACCTCCAGGTCAGGGCTGGGAAAACTTCCACCTTCAGTACTAACAGCTGCTAGAGCCTCTGGGGCCTCAGTTAATGCTACTGGGATGAGCAGAGTGAATGACATTGACCTTAGCCAAGACCACCAAATACCCAGTGACATGAACAAAGCAAGAGAACCATGAATTATATAAACAGAGGAATGTCATATGTGACTGATAAAAACAAAAACAAAACTTCTTTAACAACCACCTGTTATTTTTTACAGTGGCAGAAAAATCAGAAAACTGCATGGGAACTTTTAGTAAAAACTTTTTACAATTCAATGGTAATAAAAATGTACTATATCACATGGTAATGATTAATGTTTTCTAACGTCCAAGAACTCTGAATGCATGCATCTAGTGAGAAAGCAGGACCAACATCAAGGACATAACAAGGGAAACAGGCACTTTTTTTTTTTTTTTTTTTTTAGACAGGGTTTCTCTGTATAGCCTTTGCTATTCTAGAACTCACTCTGTAGACCAGGCTGGCCTTGAACTGACAGAGATCCACCTGCTTCTGCCTCCCAAGTGCTAGGATTAAAGGTGCGTGGTACCACCACCTGGCTAGGGGAAAAGGTCCTTTTATGCCAAGACTTTGCAGTTAGGAAGAGTTTGCATCCAGAGCCCCACCCCTGAGTTTCAGTGCTGCTGGGCTAGCTCTGGGTCCAGGCTGATTGGTTTTCTACAAGGCTGGAGCTCTCATTTTCACTCAGGCCATAAGGACCAGCGTGATGTATTTCTGTGCAACCCTGCTCTTATTTCTGCTGATATCAACATACATGGGTTCTCAAGAGTGTGACTTCACAGGGCCTGCTCACCCAGAGGAGTGCCTGTGTCCAGCAGGCCAGGACTGTGCAGTGGAAAGCTGGCTGGGGTCACAGAGGTATAGGAAAGCACAGGCTCAGCCACAGCAACAGTTGGGTTGGTGCTAACAGGACTTGGCTGGACCACACTGACAGGTGTGACTGCTACAGAGGATGCTAGAAGCTGGCTGGGATCCTGGTAGTCAGACAAGTCAATCCTCTTGCCAAGGCTGGGCCTTGGGGGCTCACAAGTGGTGAGGTGATTGTACATAGCCAGCAAGCTCTCTCCAAGGCACTTCCACCTGCAAAGAAAGGGCCACCACACCTGGTTAACACCTGTCACAAAGGCCAACTGGCCTGTATAGATTTAGCAGAACTATTCCCAGAACTGTGACCTTAACAAAGCAGGGAGAAGGCAGTCAGTACTTTGACAGCATCATAACCAACAGAATGTTAAACACAGCATGCCCTAAAGTGGAGAAGCCCAAACCAGAGCAGGTGCAGAGATCTAATACATTCCTGCTTCTCACCTCAGCAGAGACCCCAATGTTCTATTTCATTACACCATCCTCTACAAAGAAGGGATACTGCTCCCAGTTTTTAAGAAATAGCATGTAAGGTTTCCAGGTCATAAAACTACCAGCATCAGGCCTGCTTACAAAGGGGCCCAGCAGAGGAGCTCTGTACCACAGTGGCAATGACGCTAAGTAAGGTGCCTACTGAAGGGCAAGGGTGTTCAGAATACAACACTGATGCCAGGACATGCTAACTTTAAAGACTCAAGATGTAATGGCAGAACTTCTGTGTGCATATGTATGCTTGAGACGGTCTCACTGTGTAGCCCTAACTTGCCTCAAACTCACCATGCAGTGCAGTCTGGTCTGGAAAACAGAGACCCACCTGCTTCAGCCTCGCGATTTTAGGCATGAACTTATCCACAATGCCAGAATTTTTAAAGCAAAATTTAAATGTCAAAACTTAATACTCCAACTCCAGTGGGCTACCAATACCAACTCTCTAGGAAGGAGAGGGTCTCTTACACATTACAGGGCTCACAAGGGCTATGCTGACGCCCATCTTACAGGACATCTCATCTGGCCCTGATATGAATAGACTCAACAGCCAGGAAAGTCCACACCTGTGACAAACTCCAGGGTTCTAGATTCCCACCTGGCTGTTTCTGCCAAATCTTAGTGTTCTTTCTTTTGTCAGCAGAGGAGACTGAGAAGGACAGGAACATTCCTAGTGACTGGGTTGAACAACTTACAGTAGGCATGCTTAAGAGAGCTAAGCTGCATTTTAGTAGCTTGCAAGAAGTCACATGCCTCCAGCTCTCTAGGCACTGCCCAACAAACCCAGGCCTAACCTGGGGTTTCTCTCTCCTGTGCAGGGAGTCTCTCAGCAGCCAACCCAACACTCCCAGAGAAACCAGATACCTACGTGAAGAAAGGTATGGGCTGTACTAGTTTCAGGTCCGGTTCCTTCTCCCGCACGATCAATGCTTGCCTCTTCTTCCGAAGTCCCAGAGCCTCATCTACAATGGCCTGTGTCTCTGCTGCACTCACTGACACATCATGAATTGACATGTCACTAAAAGCGTATAAGACAGAGGGAATTGCAGTGTTAAAGGTACAGCCAATACTAAAACTTCATAGACGGGTACATTTAAGCTAATACCCTTTAATCAGTAATTGATTCTTCCTGAACATAAATTACAACTTGACTCTGACATCAAATGCAGTTATCAGCACTTGTATACCCACATACACTGGAAATCACAAAAGCCCTTTATTCATTCCACAATTTACATCAGGGCAAAGAGTTTTCCTATGTATTAATAGTATCAACTTTGAGTCTGAAAAGTCACAGGAAAGAAAATACGTCTGTTCCAAAAGAGTCATTAGACAAATTGTGTTCACTGAAATCAATGGTGTCTCCAAAATATAGAAGGGGGGTGGTCCTCAAGGTCTCAGGTGACCACTCACATCCTGAGATAAGACAATACCAGCTCTCCTAGTAACCAGACTGTCGTGGGCCCTCCAGCAGACTATTCTACACAGCTCCTCAGAAGACTTAATAGTCTTGCCAGAAATATTAGTTCACTCAGGACGTTCATGAACACGGGGAGAACAGGGACTGAGATGAGTAGCCACTAATCCCTAACAGGTGAATTCCGGGGGCCAGAGAACACCTGACTGACAGAAGGGCTTTCCAGAGGGAGAGATTGGAGAAAAGGGCACAGAGCTCAGAAAGTTGCAGAGGCAACCATCAGAAAATTACAATGTTAAGGAGAAACTATGCAAAACAGGTAGAGAGATGGGGACATGACTGGTGAGGTGTCTTAGCCTGAGTTTTTATTACTGTGAGAAAACATCATGACTTAAACTTGGGGAAGAAAGAGTTTACTTCACTTATACATCCAGGTAACAGTCCATGACTGAGGGAAGTCAGAGCAGGAACTCAGGCAGGGCAGGAACCTGGAGACAGGGGCTAATGCAGAGGGATGCTGCTTCCTGGCTGGCTCCTCATGGCTTGCTCAGCCTGCTTTCTTATAGAACCCAGGACCGCCAGCTCAGGGCCAACACTACTCACAACCTGCTGGGCCCTCTCATTAATCACTACTTAAGAAATGCCCTATAGCATCTTAGGAAGGCATTTTCTCAATTGAGATTCCCTTCTCTCAGCTGACTCTAGCTTCTGCTAAGTAGACATAAAACCAGCAGCAGAGGAGGTTAATACAGTCAGAGCCAGGTTGAAGAGACAGACAGGATGGTCACAACAGGGCCAGTTAGGAATGTGCCAGGGACCTGAAACAGCTCTGACCAAAGGAACCTGAGAGGGAAAAGCAAACGTTAGAGGCTGCAAAGGGCCTCTGAGTAAGAAGGAGTTTTGCTCTGGGCTCATGGCAGAAGCGGCACAAGATCAGGGTGTGTTTGGGACACTGAATTTGGGCAGTACTGACGACAAAATCGTGGCAGGGACTGCGACTCTGAGTTCAATCCCTATTACCTAACCCCACCAAACAACAAACAGGCAGGTTAGAGTAAGCTAGTCGGTAAGGAAGGCACAGGTGATAAGAGCGGCGTTCAGCGACTCCAATCACACATAGATCCGCCACACATGGGGATGTGATGCGGGCCTTACCATTTGAGGAACATTCGGAGTGAGTCCTTGCGGAGACAAGGCTGCTCTTCAAAAATCTTCTCCTTGAGGACCAGGCCTTTGCTGTATCGGCAGTCTTTCTCCAGGGCTTTGCAGATGAAGTAAAGACATGCTGGCAGGAAAAGAAACAGTTCAGGAACTAAGGCTGCTTTCAGAATTACCCTTGCCAGTCAACAGCAGAAAAATGTTCCCACTCTGGAATCAAAGGACGCATGGCAATAATATGAGATAGCTAGAAGACTGCTGAGCCGGTAATAGCCAGAAGAGACCAGCGCAGACCACCTGCAGCTGAGCACAACCAGTGCCAGAAGCAAACAGACTATACAACCTTCCTGGACAGCCCTGACCCTGCGACTCCATATTTAAGAACAATCTAAAGCGTCCACAGTGACTGGCTAATGGGAAAACAGCCTCGAAGAAATGTGGCTGAGCATCAATCATCCCTGAATCTAAAGACAATGAAATTTGCCTTATTAAGTTTCTGGGTTTATCTGGAACTTTTCACTCCCTTCTTTTCTATTTCTCACTTTTGGGATAGACAAGGAAATTTTATCCTATAAATGTCCCACCTTAGTATTTTGGAGCACATAAACTTAGGCCCATGGGTAGAGAAGAATTCTGCTTCGGGATGAATTATAAATCTAGTATCACACACCCATTAAGTGTGTTCACTTTCCCTCTTGATTTCCAACTCCACCACCATCAAGGAAAGATACAGCCAAGAAGGCAGTAAACTCAAAAGCCAGGCCCAGGCACCAATCCACTGGCAGCCTGATCCTAAGACTTCGACTTAGGACTAGAGAGATGGCTCAGAGGTTAAGAACACTGTCTGCTCTTCCAGAGGTCCTGAGTTCAATTCCCAGCAACCACACAGTAGCTCACAACCATCTGTAATGTCATCATCCCTCTTCTTTTTTTTTTTTTAATTTATTTATTTTTTTTATTATTTATACAGCATTCTGCCTCCATATGTGCCTCCACACCAGAAGAGGGCACTAGATCTCACTCACTATAGATGGTTATTAGCCACCATGTGGTTGCTGGGAATTGAACTCAGGACCTCTGGAAGAGCAGCCAGTGCTCTTAACCTCTGAGTCATCTCTCCAGCCCCATCATCCCTCTTCTGACATGAAGATGTCCATGCAGACAGAGCATTCAAAATAATAAATAAATAAAATCTTAAAAACAAAACACAACAAAAAAGAATGAGACTTAACCTCAGACTCCAAAGCTCTGAGAAATAAATGTCCCCCATAAGCCGCTCAATGTGGCAGACATTTTGAGTTCAAAATGAGCGTAGGTGACAATGGAGTTTTCTCAAGAAGAAAACAAAAGAACAACAACCCCAAAAGACAGGACAATGCACAAAGAAAAAGGAGGAACTCCTTTTGAGAACACATTATTTACTGATACCTTATTAATATACTTAGAAGTAAATGAAGAATGGAAAGCAGAATAAAGTAAGTGTGTAGAAGCATTTCCACTCTCCCTCAGTTTGACAGAAAGTCTAACGAGATCAACTTTGCTACCAGCTTACCCTAGTCAATCTGTCATCTGCCCCAACTCACTTGTGTAATCACTGAGGGTGTACAAAACAGTGATGAGATTGTCCAAGCAGGGCCAGTGGTCAGGATTACACCGAAGCCCTTCCTCAAAAGCATGGCGAGCCAGGGGGAGCCGGATGAGCCTCAGAGCCACATGTCCAATTTTGTACCAAAGGTTGACATCTGTGGAATCCAGCATCACTGCCTAGAAAGAGTATAAACAGAGGTACATGTATACACTTGATTAGCTTTCTCACTGAGCAAGCAAGGTGGGGAGAAAAGGGACACAGCATTGGTCCAGCTGTTCAAATTACCCAGGGAAATGACAAGGCAGTGTGCCCAGTTAAAACTAATGAAGATGGTTCACTTTCCTGGAGTCACAAGTTTCCAAGACCTAGAGAAATGACACATAAAAAGTGACATGAAATAGGGCATGGTGATTAATCCCTGTAATCCCAAGACTCTGGAGGCTGAGGCAGGAGGACAGCAAGTTCAAGACCCACCTGGGCTACAAAATGAATCCTCCTCAAGAAATACAAGTTATATAATAACCCTAGCACTTGGGAAGAGGAGGAGGATTAGAGTTCAAAGTCATTCTCCCTTCCTAGCCCTGGAATATATGAGAACTGTCACACAAAACTTATTTTTTAAATGTTACATAAGTTAAAACATTTTCTCAGCATACTGTGCTATTGGAAACATTTGTGTCCCTTACATATTTAATAAGTAAAGAAGTGAAGGAGGGCTATGGGGGAGCTCCATTGGCAAAGTGCTTGTCTAACAAACACAAGGACCAAGCTTGATCCCCAAAAGCCACCTAAGAATGCTGTGCCTACTTTTTCCGACAGCACTGGCCAACCAGGCTAGTACTAATTGGTTGAGAGACCCTGTACCAAAACATCTGGACATGTTCCTGAGACTGGTACTCAACATTAACCTCTGGAAAGTGCACACATGCATATTTGGGAGCAGGGAAAGGAGCTGCTGAAAAGATGGCTCAGAGGTTAGGAGCATTTGCTGCTCTTGCAGAGGATGCCAGTTTGGTTCCCACCACCTAATCAGCCAGCTCACACTACCTGCACCTCCAGCTCTAGAAGGATCTGAAGCCAAAGGCATTGGCAAGCATCTCACACACACACACACACACACACACACACACACACACACACACACACATACACACACATAGCCAAAAAGATAATAAATCTTTAAAATACACCCAAAGAACTAAATGAACAGAATACAAAGAAAATACAGGAGTCTTACAGATTCTAGAAAAATTACAAGCCTGGAGAAGACCTTAGTTTACATCACTGTTCCAACACTAATTAGCAGAATGACCTAACCCTGTATCCTCGTCACTGAAATGAGAATAAGCTCACTCTCCTTGAAGGACGGCATAAAACTGCATGGTGGCACTTGGCACACTATCTGGCCCATTAGAGATACTCACAGAAATAGAGACAGCAACAGAGTAACTCTGTTATTGTGATTAGAGTGCACCGAACACAGGTGTCAGGCTCTGGTCTTCATGCCTAAACATGCACCATCTTGTTTACTTTGCTCCTAACTTGCTATGTGATCCTCCAGCTTCAGGCTGTCCACTTCTTGGTTTACAGACATGTGACAGCATAGCCACCTCTGACCTTTTCCCCTCCTGTTACCTGCATGTCCAACTAGATTAAATAAGTTGCCTGCAGTCACATGATGATAGAAAATTTCACATACAGTCCTCTGCACTGACGCCTGCACTGACGTCTCTAACCCTGCTTTCCAGACCTGTCTGTATTCAACGCCCAGACACAATAGCCTGGTGGGACACAATTACAAATTCTTTTCAGTCAATAGGACCATTTCATATGCCCTTCTTCATCAACTTTCTAAGCAAGAATTTTTGAGAACTACCAACTCCACACCTCCAAGTAGAATTCCATGGCTGTCTCGAGGTTCTCTCTCTGGGCTGCCAGCTGGGCCAGGTTCTTATATGTAGAGTATTTCAGTATCAGTCCCGGGTGTTTCAGCCCTTCCTTCTCATCTCCAGATGAAACTGCCTGAGAGAAGACAGACAAAAGTGACACCGTGTCCCTATGGCCACAGCAAGTGGTCAACAGGATGCCTTGTTGCCTACTTGAGACATCCCAGTTCCACCTTACCTGGGAAATTAAGATGTTGCACACCCAACAGTTCTTTCACACAAAGAAAGCCCAAGCCACCATAAAGCACTATGCAGAAATTTGGTGATCAAGAGAGACAAGGGACCAACCCCTCTCTATCCCTGCTGCCATTGCTGAGTGCTCAGGTAGCTTGTAACAGGTTCTGAAAGCAAAGCCCAGTGAGCCCAGCAAGCCCCACCTATTCAGGGACAAGTGTGCAAGAGGCTTCCTGGGGTGAGCCATGCTCCTGAATCTACCTACAGCTATCCCCACAACTAACGAGCTGGTGTCATTGAACTCCATAATACAAGTACAGTAATTCCTAGCCTGGATATGAAAGTGTGAACATGGGATCAAAGATTATTAGGATTATAAACATCTTTAATATAAAAAGTTATTTCACAGCTTTTCTTATAGCAATGCCTTAAAAACATTAAATCTTCCAAGAAATCACTGAATAAAAACTATTGCTAAGGCTGAAGAGATAGCTCAGCACTTAGAGCTTTCTACTCTTCCAGAGGATCTGAGTTCGGTTCCCAACATCCATGGCAGCAGCTTACAACCACCTACAACTCCAGCTCCAGGGGAGTCAACATCCTTTCGGGCCCCCATAGGTATCTACCCACACACACATGCACATACACACACAAAGATACAAATCTAAATGAATAATTCTTAAAAACAAGAAAAGTGGCTAGGCACAGAACCACAGCATTCAGGAGGCACACTCAGGCAGGACTGTTACTTACAGGCCAGTCTGTCTAAAGAGAGAGTTCGAGGGCAGTCAGCACTCAGCACAAAGGAGGTGGGGATAGGACAATCAGTTCAAGGCTAGCTTTGACTACATAGCAAGTTCAAGACTAGCCTGGACTACATGAGACCCTGTCTCAAGAAAAAACAAAAGCAAGACAAAAACCAAATACATGCAGACACATGTGCACATGTGCAAAACAGAGAAACAGACACGAAAAAGCACTGCATAGAGTCTTACACGCTTATAATCCAGGAGAACCCTGAGTTTCAGGCTAGCCTGGACTTTAAAGTTTTGTCTCAAAACCCACAGCCCAGCCCACCAGTGCCTCACCTCCCTCAGCAGGCGTGCCTCTAGGAGCTCATGGTAGGCCTTGGCAGACTCCTCAAACCTGTCGTGTTTCTGCAGATCCAGGGCCTTGTGGTATAGGGCAAAAGCCTCTGCTTCCTGCAACAAAGATAGATGTTTTCACCCCACACAAAACTGAGCCTTTAAATCAAAACTGTGTGTAAAGGCTATGAGTCACTGCCAAGTTAACTGCCAGCTACAACCTCTACAGTGAAAGAAATCCTTCTAATCAGGGTCCACATCTCATTACTGGAAAAAAAAAGAGTCCCAAGAGAGATGAGAGAGACAGAGACAGACAGACAGACAGAGAGCAATCACACACACAGAGGGAGGGGAGAGAGATGCAGGTACACTGAAGGTAGGAAAGATACAAGAACACAAAGAGTTATGTCCTGAGTGAAGCATCTTCAACAAGAGGTGGTGAGCCAGCCATCTTCATAACGCAATTTCCCCATAGAGCTCCATTAAGGACTCACCTAAATTCATCTAACATGAGCAGCAAGGTCTCCCTCAGAAGATCTCAGAGCACATACCTGGGCCTCCTTTGTCTGGATTTTGTGACTTTTAAAACTTCCTTCATGGTCATCCTCGATTGTGGAGCTGGCATTCAAGGCTGCAATTCGAATCTAGAGTACAGATGAAGACAAGTCTGCTTCAGAATATATCTAGGCTACTATGAAAAACTATGGAGGAATGACCCACCAACAATCCTCCAGAGGAAGAAACTAGGGTGAGAATCTGTGGGGTGATGGCACAAATGTGGAAAATATATCCTCTTACTGTCCACCACAAAGGAGCAGAGACTGGGAGCCCCAGTTTCTGCTCAACACGGAAGGCCCCAGTGTTAGAACAACAATCCCAACAAGACAGGCCAATGTTGTGTCTTTCCTACAAATGTGTTTGAAGCCTTACAACCTACAGCCAGTCAAGCGTCCTTACCTGTAGGAGCAAAGTGACAAACAACACTGTCACCAACAACTTAGGCACATGTCAGTTCTTACCATATTCAGAGATTCAGCACCACCATGGAGGATCACTTCCCATCACTGGTGGAGGATGTGCCTGTTTATAGTCCCCTAAAGAGGAAACAGGACAAAGAGGGTCAGGGAGAGCCAGGAACAACATAGTACTCAGGCTCACCTGGGTCTTAGAAATATAATGAGGAAAAAAAACCAGCATTACAGAAAGACAAATCAGTTTGAAGACTGTAGAAGATAACGGTGTGGCAAGAGTTAGAGAAATTAGAACCTCATATGTTATCCTTAGGAACATAAAACAGCTCCTATGAAAACCACCTTGGCAGCTCCTCCAAATGCCACACAAAATTAGCATATAATCTGGGGCCCTACTCCTATGCATCTACTCAGAAGAAAACATGTCCACACCAAAACTTGCTCATGAATGCACATAACAGCATTATTCTTAAGAGCTAAGAGGTGGAGCTACACAACATCCACAAACTGATAAACAAGTCTGTAAAGGAACACTGTCCATTCATAAAAAGAATAAAATTCTGATACATGCTGCAACATGAAGGAACCTGTAAAACTAAGCTAAATAAAAGATGTCATACGCAAAACAGTCAATACTGTCTGGTTCTAGTTACATGATGTGTCTGGAATAGACAAAGTCAATCAGCAGGTAGGGAGAAAGCTGAGACCAAGCTGTGCCCTCTTCCATGTTACCCTATACTGTATAAAACTTGGGTCTTTCAGGCTGTGCCCTGCTCCACGTTAGTCCATACCATGTAAAGCTCGGGTCTTTCAAGTTGTGCTTGCCCTCCATTGTACAAGCAGCTTTTAACTCCCACTTTGAAAATGGAGGATGGCCATACATAGTAGACATTGAACAGCACACCAGTCCAGTACCGACCACATAGCAAGATTGACAAACGACTTACGTATGGTAGTATAAATATATTTGGTAAGCTAGGACTTTAGGAACACATGAGATATTAAAATCTTATCAGGGAAACTAGACCCAAGAACATACCAGACATACAAAACTAAGGAGAGAAGTTGCCACCTAGCAGTACGCTGGCAACAGCCCCCACCAACCTACCATCTGACCGCCTGGTGCGTGCATGGGGGGGGGCGGCGGCTAGTTGCTCTCCTGTTTGTCTGGACCTACTATCCATGTGCCCATCTGATCACCCAGACCCAGTATTGTCCTCTCCCCTCTGCACATGGACTCAACTCTGCATATTTGCTCTCAAACCCAGGACCAGCAGCAGTCTGACTCACAACAGCTTCCACAGACGTGGACTGCTATTCCATTTCTGTCAGCTTCCTTGCTTCTCAGGACTCCTGAGACCTCTTCAACTCTGCTGTGGCCTCTTAACCCTTGACAGGAATTCTGGAGAAAGTGGTGTGTGTGTGTGTGTGTGTGTGTGCGCGCGCGTGCGCGCGTGTGTGTGTGTAGAGAAATGTTTGCTATGCAATCTGTGGGGCTTCTTTGGATGTATTCCCACTCACCTGGATTCAGGGTCCTTTGAGCGCTGCCTCTGAAGAAGCATGCTCTTCTAAGTCTTGCTTTCTCGGGCTGGAAAGATGGCTCAGTGGTTAAGAGCACTGTCTGCTCTTCTCAAGATCCTGAGTTCAATTCCCCGCAACCACATGGTAGCTCACAACCATCTATACTGGGATCTGCTGGCTTCTTCTGGTGTGCAGGTGTTCATGCAGATAGAACATTCATGTACATAAAATAAATAAATCAATCTTGGGGGGAGGGGGGGAAGCCTTGCTTTCTGCCTGCAGGCCAAGAGAGGGCAGTGAAGCAGCCAGCACACAAGACTATTTGCACACAAGACTAAAAGCACAGTGATTTCCTAACAAGATGGACCTTTCACATGCAGGAAATAGCTGGGGCTTGTTTTCTCCTCTCTTCTGGAGAGGAATGAAAGAGATCCTTTGGCAGAGGCATGCTCTTGTATGAAGACAGTCACCATAGCAAATGGGTGACACTGTTACTGTGTAACTGGTAATGAGTCACCTAAAGCTAACATTAGTAGCTAACATTAGAAAGAAAGACTGTGGTCACCTCACAGGATTGTCAGGGAGAGTGGGGGAATCTGACAAACTGCTGCCACTCAAACTGCCCTACCTTGTGAGTGTATTGCTAATCTGTTCTCATTCATCTTTATTTCATCGCTGTTGTTGGGGCATTATGAAAAGACTAACATTTTCCTCTACGTTTTTGACAGTGCACTCAAAACAAGGGCTAACTGAAGAGTGCTGTCGTCTGAGGATTCTCTGTCCCCTCCAAAACTCACACTGAACTCTGGCTCCCAGGGTAACAACAGAGCTAAGAAGACAGGGCTGGGACTGCAGAGACGGTTCTGCGCTGAAGAGCACTTAGCTCCTGCAGAGGCCACAAGCTCAGTTCCCATATCACGTGACTCACAACCACCTGTAACTCCAGCTCCAGAAGATGTCACACCCTTTCCAGGCCTTCAGGGGCACCTGCACGTAGACACATATCCATACACAGAACTAAAAATATGAAATCTTGTCCGTGACCCAGGGACTCCTATAGCAGGGTAAGAGGTGGAAACAGGAAATGCCCTGGGAGCCCACAGGCCCACTAGCCCGCTATCACAGCAGTAAACAAGAGACCTTGACTTCCAAACAAAGCAAAGGGCCAGTGAGGTGACTCGGCCTGGAAAGGCTTCACAACCCAAGTTCAATACCCAGAACCCACAGAAACATAGAAAAAAGAAAAACCTGCACAAAGCTGTCCTCTGACCCCTGCATGTGTACCGTGGCATGTGTATGCCCACCCCAACGCATGTGCACGCACACATGCATACACATGCACATGCATACACTCACGCACCACACAAAATTTAGGGAAACCTAGTCAAATAAATTGTAATGGAGAGATGGTTCAGCAGGTAAAGGTGCTTGCATGTAAACCCTGCAAACCAAGTCCCATCCCTAGAACACACAGAAATGGAAGGAGAGAACCAACTCCCAAAAAGTATATTCCATATACGAACATCATATGCACACAATAATTGTACTTTAAATTCTTATTTACGTGTATGGGTGTTTGCCTGTATGTAAGTCTGTGTGCTACATGTGTGCCTCTGGTGCCTGCAGAGACCAAAAGATGGTATCAGATGCCCTGATACTGGAGTTTCAGACCATTGTGAGCCATCATGTGACTACTGGGAACCTAATCTGGGTCTTTCGGAAGGGCAACCAATGCTCTTAACCACTGAGGCATCTCTGGCCCCAGGAAGTGTTTTAGAAGGGGGGAGGAGACCGACAGCCAAGGTTCTCCTCTCACCTCTACATCTCTTCTACAGCACACACACACATATAGAACATTACCATAAACAGTATTAGAACCGAGAGAGTCATGCGCAAAGCCTGTAACCAAGGGCTGAGCCCACTGCATTGGTGAAGTGGCTGCTGTGCAAGCACGAGGCCCCGAGTACAGAGCCCCAGCACACATCTGCAAGCCTACAACTAGGGAACAGAGACAAGACCCCTGGCGCTCCTCGGCTAGCCGATCTTGCTACTAATAAGTCAAGATTCAGTGAGAGACCCTGTCTCAAAAGAAGGTGGAACATTACTTCCACTATTCATCAATGACCCACACACATGGGAATATATACACAAGACATACATATGTAAACCATACACATACAAATATGCATATATTAATATATGTGTGCATACATGCATGACTACCATCAACAGCAAGAAGGAAAAGCCATCTATTTAATTTTTTTTTAATTTATGGAACAATTCTAGCAGGTATAATGGCCAGCAAGCAGGAGGGCTCTTAAGTTCAAGTCTACCCTGGTCTATATAGTAAAACCCTGTCTGAATTAACAAAAAAAGAAAGAAAAAGAAAAAGAAAATCTAGGAAAAAATAAATCAAACTAAAATTTAAAATGTAACAAAATATAAAAATGAAAACACAATTAAATCATCTAAGCAAAAAAAATAAAAAACACTGGCTGCCTTTGCAGAGGACCCAAATTCAGCTCATGTATCAGGTGGCTCACAACCACCTATAAGCCAATTCCAGGGGATCCAGTGCCCTCTTCTGGCCTCTTCAGGTACTGCATGCTCTTCACAGACAAACAGGTACACAATTATTTTAACATAAATGAACTTTGGGGCTAGAGAGATAGCTCAGTGGTTAAGAGCACTGGCTGCTCTTCCAGGGGTCCTGAGATCAATTCCCAGCAACCATATAGTGGCTCATGACCATCTTATAAAGGGATCTGATGCCCTCTTCTGTCATACAGGTATACATGCAAATAGAGCACTCATATGTATAAATAAGTAAATCTTTTTTTTAAAGTTATTTCTACTGAGATTTATGGAGAAAAAGTGCTCATTTTCCAAGATTTCTTTGATCTTAAAACGGAAGATTCATTTGTTTGTAAAGAGTGATGTGATCTTACTTAGACTAGTAAAACTATAAACAAACAAACTTCTTAGATTTACAAAATATGACAAAATTCAGCCGGGCACAGTGGCACACACCTGTAATCCCAACACTCAGGGAGGCAGAGGCAGGCAGATCTCTGAGTTCGAGGCCAGCCAGGTCTACAAAGCCAAGGCTATAGAGAGAAACCCTGTCTGGAAAAAACAAAATAATATTCAACAGCTATGAACAAGAAAAACACTCGAAGAAAATGGGAAATGAAGGATAATTTCTTGTCATGATAAAATATAAACAATTTTGTCCTAAAGCCAAAATAGTATTTAATGGAGAAATACTACGAACATTTCTTTTGATATCAGGAATAGAGCCAGGAAATCGCTTTGTATGAGGACGATCAGCCAATGCAATGAGAACATGAAAAGCAAACTGAGGGTTAAGAATGGGTATAAAAGCTAGATTTAATCTCATCACTGTAACCTCAGCATTGGGAGGCTGAGGCAGTAGACTGTGGGCTCACAGCCAGCCTGAGCTACATGGCAAGATCCTAACTCAAAAAAAAAAAAAAGAACTGACTAAGAAGTTCAAGTGTTACTAATTGCTGGTAATACAATAGCATCCCTTAAAAAAATGTACAAACCCATTATCAATGGCAAACTTATACACTAGCAGAAGAACTCAGTGTAGGAGCACAGTATACCATTAGCACAGAGCCGGAGCATGGCTCAGCATAAAAGAGCGTACCAGTTGCTCTTACAGAGGACAGTCTGGTTCTGAGCACCAACATCAAGTGCTCACAGCCATCTGTAACTCTGGCTCCAGGGGGTCTGACGCCCTCTTATTGTCTCCCTGAGCAACTGCATCATGTGCACATGCCCACACACACGTAGTTTTAAAATTACAATAAAGACTAATATAAAATCATATGCACACAAGTCATAAAGAGAAAATGTAATGGTACAGAAAAATCCCATTTGCAGGAGCAACAAGACTAAGTCCTTAGTAAGAGATCTGCAACTTATACGAGGAAAGTTTTAAAACACAACTGAAAGACATGAAAATAAACTAGACTAGAATGCATCTCTTCTCCTTGGATAGGTCTCAACCATATAAAGGTGTCAGTTCTCCCAAAGTTACCACTTAAACTTTATTAAAACACCAATATAAACACCAATTTAGACAAGAGACAAGATGACACTAAAGATTTGGAAAAAATGTAAGACTACCTAGAAACAAAGTGGAAAAAAAACACTTCTAAGAAGGGATAAGTTTTATCCAATACTATAAATATACACTATCTTATAAGTATATTAGCACATACTACACAAAGCCTTAATGGTTCTAACAAGAGGTAAATGCAGCACAAAGAGATCAGGTCCAGAATTAGACTCAAGTGTGTATGTGCCACGGTTTAGATTCAATTTCAGTGTGTTTCCCAAAAGGCTCATGAGCCTTGGTCGGTCAGGCAATGCTGACAGAGATATGAGAGGCTGCAGACACCCTTTAGAGGCAGTGCCTACAGTACCTCAGATCGTCAGGCTTGGCGGCAAGTGCCTTTGCCAGCAGCGAGATGGCTCAGATGATATAGTAACTTGAGTTCAATCCCGGGAACCCACAGGAGGGTAAAAGGACAGAATCTGCTGCACAAAGTTGACCTCCGACCTCTACATTAATGCTGTGGCCTTCTGGCCCCCACACCTGTTAATCTATCAGTTAATCAAATACTGTTTTTTTAAAAGCTGGGCTTGGTGACCTATCATCCCAGCATTCAGGAAACAGGCACCTGGAGGACTGTTGCAAGTTCAAGGCCATCCTGGTCCTTTTACACAGCAAATTCCAGGTCAGGCATGACTACATAATGAAATCCTGTCTCAAGGCAGAGGGTGGGTAAGCAAAGTGTCAACTCAGGTTGTGAAAAACAATACTATTCTCACATAAATGCAAAGTGATACAATCCTTCTGGAAAGCAATTTGACAATATCTAAGAAAAATGACAGTAGCACTTAACATTTCAACCAGAATTCTACTTTTAGGCCTCTTCCCTGAAGACATATCTCCAACAATACAAAAAGCACATATACATGGGATAATTCACTGTGCAGCAGTTTGTAATTGCAAGATATTGGAGGCAACCTAAATTGCTAAAAAGAGAATGATAAGTTAACTGTGGAATATCCACAAAAGTAATATGCCCAAGCAAAGATCAATGAGGATTATTCTAATATGCGAAAGGCAGAAACATCTCAGAAGTCCATCTTCTTATGAATGGATACATAAAACATGGCACAGTCATGCAACAGGTTCCTCAAGCATAAAAATAAAGCACTAACAACACTGGCAGCCTTTGAAACTATGCTTAGTGAAAAAAGCCTACCAATAACAACAACAAAACAAAACAAGGGAGCTGAGTAAATATGTCAGGAGTAGATGAAGTCTTGAGTGAATGTGTTATTACTGCCATGGACACGGCTGTATCAAGGACCTCAATGATGCAGAGTCATAGAAATGCAGAGTCTTCCTTGGGTCAGGCTTAGGGAGATAACACAGCCTTCCGCTGGTCCATGTGCCATTGCTGACTGTGTGCAGAAAACGTCCCCGCTGTTTCCTCCTCACAGACTTTCAAAGCCTGAGACGGCTACCCAGAACCACCCCACCAAGATTAGCTAACTCTGCTTCCTTATTCAGCTGTGTGCAATAAAATTACCTCCTGTATTCAGAAATATGAAAGAGACTCAGATATGTGCCACAAGCATACCGAGTTTCTGAGCTCCTACTGTCCAAGATGAGCCCAGCTTTTCTATTACACACTTGAAATTACAGATTTTTCACTGTGTATGTAAACAATTCAAGAATGGTGGGTCACATATTTATTGCTCATCATGAACCCCAGAAGCAGGTTTAAAACAAAGGACAAAAAACAGTTAAGGCGGGTAGACAGATGGCTCAGCTGTTAACAGCAGTTGCTGCTCTTGTGGAAAACCTGTGTCCAGTATGCAGCACCCATTCAGGAGCTGACTCTAATTCAAGATCTATGAAAGCCAATACCCTGCCTTCCTTGGTACCAGGTGTGCACATGATGGATATACACGCATGTAGCAAACACTGATACATATAAAATAAAAAATTACAAAATAAAGACAAAAAAGCACTACAAGTGCTTTGGACTTCAGATTTCCCTTGGATTCTGGAATTTTTTGTGTGTATATAGTAAGATACCTTATTTATTGATGAAGACTCAAGTCAAAACACAAATTTTCCTTGTTCATATACCCTTATGTACATAGCCTGAAGATAATCTTACATAAAATGTTTAATAACTTGTACACCGAGCGAAGTTTCATAGTGCAGAATTTCCACTGTCATCTCTGCACTGAAGAGTTTTGGATTTGGAGAATTTCAGAAATTCAGGTTGGGATGCTTTATTTACAATCATTATCAAATTCCCAGCCTAGCAGCTGCATTTTCTAAAAATAGCACATTAATCACGTTAAATTCAGATTTCCAAACCCTACCCCACCCCCACTTTTTTTTTTTTTTTTGACACAAAAGCTCATTATGTAGCCCCAGCTGACCTTGGACTTGCTGTGTAGGCCACGCTGCCTCAAACTCGGAGACCCACCTGCTGCTACCTCCTGAGTTCTGAGTTAAACGCATGCACCGCCCTTCCAGGTCTTACGTTTCCAAACTCTTTAATCCCATTGCTCAAGATCACATGATACAGAAAAGAACTGTAAGCCGTTCAACGCTGTCATCCAGTGGCGGGGCCTATTAGGGTCTAGGAGCCTGGAAATCTTTTTTGTGGGGGAACGGAGTTTTCAAGACAGGTTCTCACTACGTAGTTCTGGTTGTCGCGGAACTCGCTCTAGAGACCAGGCTGGCCTCGAACTCACAGAGATCCACCTGCCTCTGCCTCTGGAATGCTGGGATCAAAGGCGTGCGCCACTACAACCAGCTTCTGACAGTCTTGAGTGTATGGCAGAACTGTGTGCGTGACCAACTTAGCACAGATGCCCCTCTCGAGGGCTGTTTCCTCTGATGGGAAGCTCTGGGGTAGGCAAGGCTTGCAAGTTCACCACCCACTGCTATTGTACAGCCCAAGAGAGAGGGATGGTTTTTACATTTCTAGTGAGGGAGGGGGGAAAAAAACCCTGTACATGACATTCAAATTTTAGTATCTATAAATAAAATTACAGTGACACACAGTTTTGTGTATTGTCTTTGGCTTTATCCACGCAACATAACTGGGCAGGGCATAGCCACACCAGATCTAAAACGACAGTCAGAGAACTGCTCTTCTCATTACATTTGCAACATGCTACGATCACATAAATTATATCTACCAAAGTGCGCCAACCCCTGAAGGGGGACCATTCTAAATCCTATTTCTAAGCAAAGTCGTGAGTCGCACAGAAGGAACTGGGCCACATGGAGTTCAAGGCTCCACACTCATGGCTTGTTAAGTCAAGTCTTGAAGAGCTAAGCGGTCCCCGCCTCACAGGGGCAGAAACCTGGGAGCGCCGGGCGAAGGCTATCTCCCTCCCTCCCCCAGGGAGGCTGGCGAGCAGCCGGTGTAAGCCGCACCGGGGCTGTAGAGTCATTGAAGGCCTCAGTTTCCACCCCTGTCAATGACACCGTTGCCACGCTCACCTCGCTGGGCCGCGGAGGAGGTGAATGAAAGGACGCCCCGAAAGGGGGATGGCTTCGAGCTGCGGTGACAGGGAGCCCCCCGCGGGCCCTCCGGCGGCGGCGGCGAGCCGGCGTGGGCGGAAGGCCCGGCCCGGGGCCTGGGGGTCTCGGGCCTGGCGGCGGCTGTGCGAATGCGGGGAGCCGGCCTTCTCGCGTGGGTCCCGCTCCTCGCGCCCGCGGGAGCCGTGCGCACCCGCGACCCCGACTCCCCGGAACTCGCCCGGCGTCTCCAGGGCAACGGCCGGAGCTCCCAGACTCCTGCGCGCCGCCGGGCCAACAAGGAACGCTCCCATTGGCTGGAGTGCCGGCCTTGTCGGCCAATCGGCGCGGGCGCATGCGCCACAGGCTGGCCGGGGCGCGCTCGCCGGTCCTGCGCTCCGCTCCCTGCGGGACTTACCGGGTTTGTGTGTGTGTGTTTTAAGACTGTGTCTCACGAGCATTGTTACCCGGGCCTCCGCTCTTCTGCCTGGCCTGGAACTCGGGATTTCTACTAGGCTGTCCTTGAACTCGCAGAGATCGGTCCGCCTGCCTCCCTAGGGCAGGGAGTAGCGGTAAGCGATAAGGCCCAGGTTTGAAAGAATTAGAAACCCAAATGGTTTGAATCCAGAAGGGCGGGGGAGTACACCCAGCTGAGAAAGGGGCGGAAGGAGAAGTGCGTCGGAGTTGGGCGGTGGAAAAGCTCGGCTCCGGAAGCTCCCCGTGAGGAGAGGTTAGTTTAGCATCTCGGGAGTAAATCAAACACTTCAGGGAGGAGCACCGCCCTGCGGGAATTCATAGTGGCGCAGTACCCCCCAAGGATGATTTTAGTAACATCGAGGGGGCTGCAGAGGTGGCCCAGCGAGTAAGAGCGCTGGCTTCTCTTCCCGAGGACCCTGGTTTGAATCCCAAGATCCACCTGGCAGCTCACAACAAGCTGCAACTTCAGTTCCAGAAAAATCCATCGCCCTCTTCTGGCTTCTGCTGGCACTGCACAATGTGGTGCACAGACAAACATGCAGGCAAAACAACCGGACACATAAAAATTTTTAGCACGTAAGGTTTAAGAACTTGCTTAAAGCCGAGCATAGTGGCCCACGTCTTTAACCCGAGCATTTGGGAGGCAGACGCAGGTGAGTTCAAGACCAGCCTGGTCTAGAGTAAGTCCCAGGACAGCCAGGGCTACACAGAGAGACCCTGTGATGAAAACCAAAAACCAATCAATCAAACAAACAAAAATGTGTGGAAAAAAGCTTATTTTTAAAGAAAAACCCTAATAACAGTAAGAATCATGCTGAATAATTCACTCGATCCAGAACAAAGAAATAAGCCTTATTAATACGCCAAGATATTTAAAATGTATATATTATCAACTTTGACTTCAGAAAAGAGCAGCCTGTAAGAGGGAAAAGAGGAATGGGCAGAACAAAAAACATATTAAAATTGTGTAAACAGTGGTCATGGTGATGAGACCTCTGCACATTAGGGAGACAGCAGCAGGAGGATGACTTCAAGTTCAGGGCCAGCCTGTTTTACACAGCAAATTCAGACCAGGCAGTGGGGGCCACGTAGAAAGAACCTTTTTCAAAAATATAAATAAATAAAGCATGGATAGTACGCTTACTGGATCCAATTTCCATCACTCTGTTCTTGAAAACTAGATTTGAGTGGAAACTTTGATAAAGACCTCATGCAGGGATCTGCCGGGCAAGGGTTCAAAGGTGAAAACCAGTACTGATCATGCCAGAACCTCAAACAGGATTAGCAGAAAGCAAAGCTCGGAGCCACCTTGGGGAGAAGATTGGAGAAGCCCAGCCACACAAGCCAGCATATAGGATCATTTAGCATGGTGGGGTTGATAGATTTAATATGGTGAGACCATTTGTCTTACCGTCTGGCTAAGAGCTCAATGTCAGTGCCATCCTCAGGTGTTGGAAGACTGTTCTCAGAACTGAAACATCCCCTTGTTGAGAGAAGGGGCTGGCTCCTAAGTCTCAGAAACTAAATGAGGCTCTGTTGGCCTCTGGAAACTTAGAACATTCGCAGCTCTCCTGCTGTCCTGGTTAGCTGCATATTGTTTGTTAACTTGACACAGCGTGGGTTATCTGGGAAGAGGAACCTTGACTGAAACAATGCCTCCACCAGACTGGCAGATCTGTATTTTCTTGATTGATGATTGGAGCCACCACTGAGTCAGATGGTCCTGGGTTGTATATGAAAGCAGGCTGGAGAAGCCATGAGGAGAAAGGCTGTGTCTTAGTTAGGGATTTATTGCTGTGAAAGGATATCATGACCATGGCAACCCTTATAAAGGACATTTAATTGGAGCTGCCTTATAGTTTCAGAGGTTTAGTTCATTATCGTGATGGTGGGAAGCATGAGGGTGTGCAGGCAGACATGAGGCTGGGGGAGTATCCTCAGGCAGCAGGAGACTGTGCCACACTGGGCATAGCCTGAACATAGGAGACCTGAAAGCCTGCCCACACAGTGACACACTTCCTCCAACAAGGCCACACCTACTGCCAGAAGGCCACACCTCCTAATAGTGCCCTCCCTAGGGGCCATTCCTATTCCAACCAACACAATGAGCAAGCATCATCTATGGTCTATACTTCAATTCTTGCCTCCGGGTACCTGCCTTAATTTCTGTCCTGACTTTATTTCATGGTGGACTGCAACTGCAAGGTATAAAGCAAAAGGAACCCTTTCCAAATGCTTTTTGTCATGTTTTTTAATAACAGCAATAGAAAAGCAAAGTGAGACACCCTCCCAAAGTTATATAAGGAGTGACTGTGACTAGGGAGAGGAGACTTTGTCAGCCAGCCTGCCTGCAAGTTGTTCAGGGAGTTCTGGGGGTGCAGCCTTTTGAGTGGTCCCCCACACGGGGGTAGGCTTTTCCGTGTTGCAGCTACATTTGAGCCGCTCTGTTCTGTAGGTAAACCCCCAGCCCACACTCATGTAAGTAATTCTCTTTGCTCTGTCATAAGTGTAGGGTCAACAGGCATTTGTTAACATCTCCCAGGAAAAGGCACATGACAGCAGGTCTCTAAATGTTAACATTCCATCTGCAAACATCCCTTGAGCTACGGTAGGCACTGGGACACCTTGGCAGAAGGATTGAGTGCAGGAACAACTGGAACAGTAAGCCAGGAGGAGGAACTCCGTGTCGACATTTTGTGAAAGGCTTCAGAAGAGTTGATAAAAAACGCAGCAGAAACAGGACACGTCTATTGGTAACTGACTCTGCAGAACAAGATTCTCAATTTCGTTTTCATTGGCACACACTAATAATACAGATCATTAAATGTCTGTTCGGGAGAACAGTCCTGAACAGGGTCCAAGTTCACCTGCATGCAACATCTGGAAAGCAACATAGACGGAGACATCCTTGTTAGCCCTCACCACTGGACCTTTAAACACTGAAATACAAAGGCAAGACAGGGCATGTAAATGGATCAAGAAGAGCGGTCCTTCAATTTCCAGTAGTAGGTGCTGCATTTTTCATGACACATTGGGATGTGATTTTCTTTTTCTTCCTTTCATCTTCATTTTACATCCTGGTTGTAGGCCCCTCCATCCTCTTCTGGTCCCACCCTCCCTGTTTCCCCTATCCCTCCTCCCCTACTCCTCAAAAGAAGGGGAGCAACCATCCCAACATATCAAGCTACATCAGGACTGAGCGCATCCTCTTCCCCTGTGGCCTGGTGAGGTAGCTCTACCAGGGGAAAGTGGTCAAAAAGCAGGCAACAGAGTTCATGTCAGAGTTAGCCCCTTTCCAGGAACCTATATGAGGACCAAGCTGCCCAGTCAATGCATGGTTCTTGGTTGGTGCTTCAGTCTCCACAGGCCCCCAGGCCCTAGTTAGTTGACTCTGTTGATTTCCTTGTGAAACTCTTGTCCCCTCTGGGTCTTTCTATCCTTCTTTATACTCTTCCATATGGCTCTCTGCGCTCCACCCAATGATTGGTTGTGGGTCGCTGCATGTGTTTCCATCAGCTGTTGGGTGGAACAATTCAGAGGACAGCTATGCTAGGCTCCCTGGGATGTGATTTTCAAGGCTTGTACATAACTGAGAATTCTCAGCAGAGGTAAAGAGAGAAGTTCCTCTTCTTAGAGGGACCCAAGAAGGTCCCCAAAGCCCAGCTAGCCCTATTCCCTGGCTATCACAGCACACTATAGACTGTATACCCCAAGCCATCCAAACCAGAGCAGAGGAGCGTTGGCATATCAGGGTGTTCCCGAAGCTCCAGGCAAGACTAACTGAACTCACCTAGAAATGGCCATAGAGAGCACACTCCAGGCTATGTCAAAATCTCACCTCCAAGTTGAGTCAGAGCCATGAAAACAGGAAACATACCATTTCCATTATCAAGTCCATTTTTCATAAGCCAACTCTGATGTCCATGATGGCTTAGAATGTCATAGAAGGATGTGGTGAAGTAAAGAACTCGTGTTTAAATGATGAGGTCTCCTTGTCTGACATGGAAGTGGGGAACAGCCGTTGTGAGGTCACCAGCATTTCTTCATGGAGAAGTACCTGACTGGCACCTACTAGTCTATGACTCTGCTAGGAAGTGTCTTTGGGAAGACCAGCCAGCTCACCCTCTGCCATGCAGGCCTGGTATAGCAACTCTGCAGACATCCAAAGGGCTTAGGACTATAGGTCTTGGAGTATTAGTGGTCATGGGCCTTCCTTGCTCCTTTGGCTTAGATACAATAGGATGTCAACACTGGGGAATGCAGGGGGAAGAGAATGTTCCCTCATTATTCTCCAGCCAGCCGGGGAGGCATTTTCACTCTCCGTGTGGTGCAGAGGAGGAAAGAGGCTGAAAAGTTAGGTGATTGCCCAGGGTCAGACAGTAATGCACTGAACCATACTGCCATCCGATCTCAGGGTGTCATGAAAGAAACAAAACCTCATGGATTTCCGAAGGCACAAGCTGAGGGAAGGCTTCCAAAGGATGCTCGGGGGATGTCTTGAAGAACAAGAGTAACTTGAGTCCATTCTCACCACCTTCCCTAGGAAGGACAGCTAGCAGCAAGGCCACCAACTCCCTCACTCTCCTGGGGGTGAAATATACTCCCAAGTAACTACTTGTTGGTACTGGTTTTTTAACTCTATTTTATTTGGGGTTCCTTAAGCCTCTACCTCCCTTCTAACCACACCTCCCTAGGTAAGAGAGAAAAGTTAGAAGGGAAAGGGAATCTAGACCGCTTTAGACTTAGTTCCGGTTGGTTAGGGTTGTCGGGTTCTTTTGGGGGCAATACCAATCTCAATCATCAGGATACCCAGCAGTCCAGCAATAGCAAGCAGCAAACGGCAGCAGCGGAATGAACAAGCAGCCTTCTTCCTTCTCGTTGTTCGTGTCCTTGAAGCCCTTGCTCTCTCTGGGGTCTCCTATTTATACTCTCCCAGAGTCCTCAGAATTCCACTAACGGCAGCTGGCAAAGATCACACGCCTCTCCGAGCCCACACAAGGCTATTACCAGCTGGCAATGACAATGCCCCACACGAGGCAATTATCAGCTGTGGACAAACTAAAGCAGCCCCATATCCCACACTTGGGATTAAAAAAAAAAAAGTATATTTGCCTAACATGACTGTTTTTAAAGAAACCAAAACTTCCACTACAGCTACCTATCCTCTGCAAGTTCCTCGTCCCTCATCCCTCTTAAAGAGGCTCAAACCTCACGTCTGGTTGGTACAGCCTGCCTACAGCTTCTCACCTACATGGTTGTTAGAATGTGCTCTATGAATTGGGCTCTGGTCCAGAGGCACTATATGGTCCTAGTAAGGATACTATCGGCGCTGGAGATCTGACTCAGAGGTTAAGAACACTGCTTTCTCTTCCAGAGGTCCTGAGTTCAATTCCCAGCAACCACATGGTGGCTCACAACCATCTATAATGAGATCTGGTGCCCTCTTCTGGCGTTCAGGTGTACATGCAGGCAGAACATTGTATCCATAATAAAATAAATAAAATCTTTAAAAAAAAAAAAAAGTATACTATTACCATCAGCCACAAAACCTGACTTCGCCTCCCATTATCCTCCAATTCCGTGGGCAATCTGCCTGCAAACCCTATAGCTAGCACCATGTTCAACGTGACTCAGCCAGCTGCCCTCACCCTGCACTACACATTAATAGTTGCCTCACCGCAGCGTGGGAGGTATGTTAAAATACGAGGGAGAAAAAAAGGCCAAAATGAAAGAGAACCCAGCAGTACCACTCACAAACAGAAGGCCTAGGAAAATACCACTGGAAACTAACTTTATTAGCTTGTAGACCATACAGAATAAAAAAATTAATTTTATGTTTCATCGGTGTCCTAAAGATGAGGATGAACAACCATCTGACTACACAGTGAAACAGCACCCACCAGTGTCTGTGGGTTATAAGCTGTAAACTCCATATAGAACGCCTGGAAAAGGAAGGGACTTCCCTCGGGCTCCTCACCCTGCGGGTAGAGTCTGAAATACAAAGCCAGGTAGATGGGGCATGGGAATAGCAGCTGCTCAGTTTCTTTCAAGATTTACTCATTATTTATATAGTATTATGATTACATGTGTGCCTGCAGCCCAGAAGAGGGCACCAGATCTTGTTATAGATGGTTGTGAGCCACCGTGTGTTTGCTGGGAATTGAACTCGGGACCCCTGGAAGAACAGCCAGCGCTCTTAACCTCTGAGCCACCTCTCCAGCCCCAGCTGTTCAGTTGCTAGTAGAAGGAATTTCCATACTTGGCATGCTAGCAAGCTAGCTATTCCATTTCCCACATTTGGCGTGGTTTCTGCAAAGCGCACACCTCCAGTGAGGAATCAACAAGAGTCAAGGTATACAGTGAAGGCCCAGGGATGGTCCCTGACATGGAGCTAGCCTTATCCTCCAGGCCAAGCTCAGCAGTCAACAGTGATAATCCAGGGCAAAGTGAGGATTCTCTTTCCACCAAGCCCGACCAGCTGCTTTCCTGCCCCCAGCGGTCTGTATGTGGGTAGAATGCAGGCCCTCCAGGCTGAACCAGTATCAGTAAACATCGAACAGCCCCGTGCACTGGAAACATCCCACCCCTTTTGCCCGCATGAACAAATCCCACTTTCTAGAGTGTCCAGGATGCCAGAGAGGGGATTATAGAAGCAAAGAAGTCATGTTGGGATTATGTTGTTGTTTTTTTCATTTATTTGCTCTCAATTACTTATTCATGAGTCCGGGAAAGAGGAAAAAAAAAAACAAACTGAAACTGTGCAGTGAAGTCACAGACATATATGCAAAAGAGGTTATTTGACAGTGGTATATCTAACAGGCCACAACCCTGCCTGGAGGCCTCTCTCTGGAAGGGCCCTGGACAGGCTCAGCAGATGCCCTGGATTCTTTCAATCACAGAAAAGTCATAACAGTTCCTTTCTTTCCAATCTGCCAGGGCTCCAAGGGGAAGAATCGGATAATTATCCTTTGGGAAGAAAAAAAGAGAGAGAGAGAGATGTCAACTCCTTGGCAAACTCCTTATCTGCCAAGGTCCCTGCCAGCCATGCCAGGATAAGCTCTCAGGCCAGGCCCTATCAGCCCATAGGGTGTCTCACCAGTCTGCCCACCCAAGATCCTTGCTTCAAGACAGTCAAGTGTGAGAATGGCTGTCCATGGGCCCAGGACAGACCTAACACAATGGCTTCAGGAAGTCTGCCCTGTGCTCGGTTGCGTATGTCAGGCTG
>CM053756.1:48716998-48810481 GCA_028658305.1 Pachyuromys duprasi
GTGCTGTGCACAGAACTGACACCTCAGGTTCCCATCTGCAAAGCTGGTCTAATGCAGTTATCTACCTCATAAAGATACCAAAGAGGCACACAGAGGCCCTGGGAAGCATTCGTAAGCATCAAATGGGAGAATGGATATAAATTGTGAGGCTGTTGTCTCCCGGATTTAAGGATGGAGTTGAACAAGTCACAAGCAGCGGCCATTACCAGCTTTTCTGAGCCAACTAGGACTCCATTCTGGAAGGTTCTTTCAAACTCAATGGCTGTTAGTCCTCAGGAGCATGGTCTAGGCTCAGCAATATGAGACTAACTAACTCTTCCTTCAGAGCGTAAGGGTTTTGTTTTTTTTTGGGGGGGGGTTAGCATGGATAGTTGGCTACTTTCCTGGAGATAGTTCATTTCCAGGTTTACCTGGGATCTCTTAGCTGTGGTAGCCCTCAAGTCTGGGCCAACGGCCTTTTCACCTCCCTGTTACTCTTCTGGAGCCTTATCTAGTCCAAAGGTCTCTGCCTCAGGACATAAACAGATTTCCTCTGACCAGCCTGGAAAAGTGCTCACCGAAAACCAGACACCCTGGATCAGAGACAGTGCACTATGGCTCGGAGTAATGTAACCCCCCACACCCTGGAAATACTGTAAGCCCCCACCCCAACCCCTGCAAACTCATACAAAGGGCTCAGAGTCAGGATCACTGCTCCGGAGGCAAAGCAGTCCAAAATGTTCCCTCACTAGTCCTACGTACCGGTCCTGCTCCAGGGTGAGCTCCTTGGTGAGGAACTCGAAGAAGCGGGAGCTGTGGCCGCGGTTCTGCTCCGCCGTGCCCACAACACCGATGGAAGAGACTAGAAGGTGGGCGCAGGGCTCTGTGGATCCGTTTATCATCAAGGTCATGCCAGGCCGTATGGTAACACTCACGCGCTACGGGGAACACAAGAGTTAAAGCCTGAAGCTTGGTTGGGCAGGACCGGGCTGGCGCCGGGTAGGCGCGCCAAAATCTTAACGTGAGGGTCCGACGGTTTGGGCACTGTCCAGGCACCTTGGAAGTCGGTCATCCCAGGGTCACGCCTGGGAAAGGCGACCGGGAAAGCGACCTGAGGGGAGGAGGATGGGGCACGGGAGGTCAGAGGTTAGGAGGCGGGCGGGACCCCCGGGGATAAGAGAGAAGGGTCACTGGGAGGTCCCATCCTAGCCCACAACCTGGGCGCGCCCAGGGCTCCCCGTCCCTCGCTCACGTCTTCGGGTTTGTCCAGGATGTCGGCGGTGGCCGCACACAGCCGCTTCTCCAGCTCCGCGGGTATGCGGCTAGCCGGCAAGTTCGTTTCCAACTCAATGAACGGCATCTTGGCGGTCGAGGAGAGCGGACGCCCCGAGCCTGCCGAGGTTCCAGAAGAGGGGTGCGGGGGCGGGGAGAGGGTGGGGAGCAAGGGCACAGCTAAGTTCCTCATTGGCCAGGAAGATTCGGCACTCCCGGATTGGCTGCCAGGCGCCACGCCTCTCCTGCAGTCACGTGTGCTGGCCAAGCGTCACCGACGTCCTAGCTCCGGCGCCTTTGGCCCTCCCAGCCGGCAGGGGTCTCTGTTTCCGTCTGAGCGGAGACGTCACACCGCCAGACAGGCTTAAAGTGTCGTTCGTGAATGACTGTGATCATTCCAAATTCAGTGTGGGAACCGCACTTTCTTTGAGCAATCGTGAGACCAAGTAGCTCCTGTGATGTGCCTGGGCAAGAGAATCTCTGCCTGGTCCCAGAGGTACCTGGACTTTGTAGCCTCTCCTGTGAGTGGTGAATCACTGTCCACCAGAGGGTGGCAGGGTTATTCGAAACAAGGCAATCTGGCCTAGCGTTTGTGGCTCAAACTTTTTAATCCCAGCACTCTGGAGGCAGAGGCAGGCAGATCTCGAGTTTGAGGCCAGCCTGATCTATAGACCGAGTTCTAGGACAGCAGGGCTACACAGAGAAACTCTCTCATACAATCCAACAACCGCTAGGCAATTTGTCTAGCTACACGTAGGAAATTCTAAGTGTGCATACTAAAGAAGAGGGAAGCAAAAGGTCTGAGAGACTCAACAATCACGCTTGTTAACAGATTATTTATTGGGTAACGAGCAAAAGAGAAGTCCTCCGGTACAGATAAAGTAGCTTGACAGTTAGGTACCAGAGCCATGCAGAAGACAGTAATCAGGGTTAAAAGGCTCAGAGCAAGAAGTTGGGAAATCAGGACATATCCAGAAACTTCCACCCCTGCAGGGACCATCATGAACCCAGCCCCGTACCCCACCGATGGCAAGCAGCATCGTCCCAAAGGAAAGAGAAACACCAGAGGACAAGGGCTTTTTGCTAGTCCAATCCCCACCTGTGACATGTGCCCAAATGCAGGGATCACGGATCCTGCCTGCCAAAACTGAGGGGTCACATGGTACATGTACACACACACACACACACACACACACACACGAAGGACACTGGGTATAAAACACAAGGGCACAGGGGGTCAGTGTCCGAGCAAGATAGGAGCCAGAAAGGTACGGCTTGCGGTGGCACAAGGCTCAGTAGTGTGTAAAGTTTCAAAAGAAAAGGAATATGGCCAGATAAGTATTTCCCGGGTGTTTTCCTGTAGCTCTCTCCGGAAGTCAGGTAAGGGCTGATGGGATGGGATGTGGGGTGGGGACACAGAAGGGACCCCGCTGGTGCCTAGAGGACAGTGTGGACCGGAGACTCCATGTCCTAGTGACAGCCCCAGAGGCGGCCACCATCCAGGGGTTCCCTTGATGGTTTCACCCTCCAGGCTGTCCCCTTAGTACAACAGGCACTGCACTGAGAGCTTCAGCTTCTCCTTCAAGGTCGGATCCTTCAAAGGAGGAATGTCCTTGGCCTTCAGGACCACCTCATGGGCCTCCTGAAAGAGGCTCTCCCCCACTGCCTCTTCCACACGCTGACGCCAGGCAGCCAGCTTGGGTCGGCTCTCGAACACTTTGCAGCCAGCACTGACAGGCTGTGGGGAGAGGGAGCCAGGTAGAGGGGTTACGCATGGCCTGCGTCAGTATCCCCCCACCCCCGATACATTGCCCCCTCACCATGAGTGAGGTGGCCCTCAATAAGCCCACAGCAGGCGTCTATGTTGTGGCTTTCAGAATAAGCGACCATCAAGTGCTCGGTCATAAATTAGGCGTTTTATGTCACCCCTGCCAAGGCTTAGGAAATACTGGGGAAGAAGTGGAAAGAATTAAAAAGCCTGAAGAAAAGAGAAGGGAGTCATGTGAAACACTGACTTCCAGGCAGGATCTGTATATTATTGGGCCCGTTAGCATCCTGTCATGGAGGGGCAGAGGACGCTTGGAGTTTCATTATCTGCTCTGAGGATAATGGTTGTTGGGAGAGGGAAACGTTTTCTTCAGTGGCTACTTGGTAAGGTGCCTGTGCTCGTGTAAACAAATCCTCCCCCATCCTCCAGAGAGCTCTGGAACACACACACAAGCATGTGATAGTAGAATGGAAGCTAGCAGAAGAGAGATCAAAATGCATTATGTACATGCTTTGCACTTTCATACAGTGTGAAACCCATTATTCTGTGCAATTAATAGATGTTAATGACGCATTTTAAAATTCACTTTATAGATGAAGACTAATGCTCTGAGGGAGAAGTGACTCATGCAGGGCCCCAGAGCCAGAAATGCTAGCATGAGCAAGGAGGATCCCCGTGCCCTCCCAAGAGCCTCCAGCATTCAGCAGACCCCCCTCCCACTCTAGGGCACTCACATGCATGAGCTCTGTGATGGCTACCAAGTCCGCCACAGAGATATGGGATCCTGTGAGGAAGGCCTGGTCCCGTAGGAATTTGTCTTCCAGCACCTGCAGGCACCCATCCAGTTCAGCCAAAGTGGCGGCCAACATCTCGGGGGGTACTGGCTGCCCCAGGAACCCGGGGAACATCATCTGACAGGCCAGCAAAAAGGAAAGGTCTGGCTCCCGCCAACAGGCACCTTTTGTCCCACTCTTCTCCGTGCACCCGTCCCAGTTCTTAAGATCCTTCCGCCCTCTTCCTGTAGAAAATCATCCATGGCTCACCATTGCCCTTAAGACCAAGACCTCAACACAAAACCCTTCCCAATGTAGTGGCTGCCGTCCTATCCCCCCTCTGGATCCCCGTTTGCTGTACGTGGGACTTCTCAAGAGAAACATGGTGGTTGATCCACTGCTGAAGGAATTACTGAGCTGAAGCCAGTACTCAGGACGGACGCCAGTGTGAAATGATGACACTCTGTGCTGGAATTCTCAGATCTCCAAGTTGAGAAGTTGAAACAGAACTTTTCATTAAAACTTTCTGTCTGTCTGTTTGTGCAAACAGCACACACTGTTATTATTTGTGTGAATGAATGAATGAATGCACCCCGTTTGTGTGAATGAATGTACACTATGTATATTTACTTTGTGTGTTTGTGTGAATGAGTGCACACATGCTCCCATACACACATATGCACGCCCTCTCAGCACAGCATGCTTGTGAAGGTCAGAAGACAGCTTGCAGGAATTGGTCCTCTCCTTCTACTGCGTGGGTCAGAGATTGAACTCAGGTTGTCGGGCTTGGTGAGAAGTGCCTTTACACCCACTGAGGCTGAAGGGCCCAAGCGGCTGGGTTGCAGCAGCTGTGCTGCCATGACAGGCTTCATAAGATACTGTAGGCCTGAGTTTCTGCTTCCTGCTAATGTTCCCACAGTTGCTTAGATCATGTTTCTATTTCTCAGAACATGAAATTATAGTCCATGGAAACGAGATACAGTAACTCAATCACCTCCATGAAAATCAGAAACAATAATCTAGTAAGCGCCTTGAAAAATCCCTAAGCACTTGATCAAATTAGTTAGTTAAAAAACTTTGCTTAGTCAAAATGCTATTGTTACCTGGCCCTTTTTGTTAGCAGTCTGTTACCTGGATTGTTACTTGGACACTCCATGAAGTGCTCAAGCCCCTAGATCAGCACCAACCAATCAGTTTATGACAAGCTTGCTTCTGCTAAATGTGAACCAATCTCGTAACTGAAAGCCCAGTCCCTTGCTCAAACCATAATAAAAACCCAGCTTTGCAGCTGCTTGGGGCTCCCCTCCCTAACCCACTGTTGTATGGTGGGGAGCCCGAGGTCGCCTCATGGTCTTTGGGGTCTTTGCGATCAGGGAGCACCATCCCTGGTGGCACCCTGGGAAGGGACCGTGCCCTTTGTCCCCACAGCTCACCTTCTGCCACATGGCTCTGGTGCAACAACTCCGCAGGGCTGTGTGCTGCCAAGACAGGTACTCATCAACACGAGCTCGAGCCTGCAGGTCCTGAGGGTACCAGTGGTCAGGGGCCTTGTACTTTCTACTCAGATAGAGCAAGATGGCCACACTGGAGGAATGCAGGGGGAAGGAGGGCATGCGCTGGTCATTCTTCAGCCTCCTTGGTCTAGGACCAGGGAGTCTTGTACCTGAATTTCCACACGGATTTCCTACCCAGCCTGGGAACCCTTTCAAACACAGGGGGGATTGGAGCTGGCCTTGGCTCAGATTTTCCAGAAGCCCCTCCTGCCTACAGGAAAGGTCAGAGCCCTTCCCCATCCCCACTAACCTCCTCTCACTGCTCTGCTTGCCTCCTTCACCCCAGCAGTGCTGGCCTCAGCTCTGTAGCCTGTACCCCCACACACGGTCTAATGTCATGGCCTTCACCTTTGTCCTTCCAGCTAGAACACGCTTCCTGCATACCTGGCATATCAGTACAGGAAGTTCCTGCTTGCTTAGAGGAGGCTTCCTTCTTACCTCTCACTTGAAGCCATACCCGAACCTGTCTCTTTTCCACCATGCTCTCTGCCTGAGATGTAACTGTCACCCCCCCCCAAAAAAATGTGAGTCCCATGGGGACCCAGATTCTGTCCTGCTCAAGCTCCGAGGACAGACAGAAACCTGGTGCTGATGGGTGTTCAGCAGATGGCAACTGAATTCAATGGGTGATCCTTTGGCTTCAAGAGAAACAGCTCTTCCCAGGCTCTGTGGTAGATGTGGTGCTTGCAGGGCCTGGTATGGCTGGTCTCTCTTTGTCACTGTCCTTCCTCCTGAGGGCTGGCCTAACAGGGAAGGGGCCTGGACGAAGATTAGGCTCCCTCCTCCACACTCCAGCCCTCAGTCTCCTCATCTGTAAAATGCAGGGGGCAGGGGGGGGAAAGGCATACCACAACTTCAAAAGCCCCATCTCAACATCAGGTACCAACTAACCATCTATCCTGGGGTAGATGCAGAAACCACAGTCCTAGTTGTTGGCAATGGGCCCAGACAGGTGGCCTGCCCCACACAGCTTGGTTGCAAGCCAGAAACGCATTACCTCTCTGCCAAGATGAAGTCCCCATCCTTCAAAGCTGGCACCTTCCTCAGGGGGTTCACCTGGGCGAAGTCATCGGAGTAGTGCTCGCCTACAGAGAGACCAGGGAAATCATGGATGAGGACCCCGGGGCTCCTCAGGGTCTGCCTGACCCCTTCCTTACATTTAGGCACCAGTTTTCCACAAGAAGCCTCAGTAAAGAGGAAGCCACCACAGTGGCCAGGGGGTCACAGGTAAAGATCATAAACTCGTTTGCCTTCAACCCTGAGAAGTCTGGGTCAGACAGAGTGTCCACTTGGGTCTGGGAAAAGGGTGGTTCTGTACAGTCATGGCCCCGGTCATCCTAATGAAGACACCCAGTCGCATTCCCAGGCTCTGGCCCATCTTTCTACCCTAGACAAGAGCTCAGTGGGTTCTTCTGAGCAGGCTAGGGACCTGTGTATCCCCACCCAGAGCTCCAGCCCTCCCTAGTCTCGGTTCTCAGCTCAACACGGCTCTTGCCAGGAACAAGTGTCCTGCTCGGCCACTTGGTCTCTAGCAGCTCAACGCCTCTTCCTCTTCTGTGCCAAGCCCTCAGAGATCCCTCCTCACCTGGTGCTCCCAGGTCCAACTCACCGCCTCTCTCCCAAACCTCATGCCTAAGCCAGATCTGACGGTGCCAGGTGGGCATGAACGGGGTGGTCAGAGGATGTGTGGTAAAGCCAGGTTCTAGACCTCTCTTTCCTTCCACTGACTGGACCCCCATCACCTCTGTCCTGTCTCCATGCAGCCCCTGTCCTGTGGCCTAAACTGGAAGTACCGAAGACAGCCAGCAGGAGGACTCGGCTGAAGAGGATGTTCTAGACTCTCAGCGTGGGCCCCGGCTCGTGTCCAGCTGTAGCTCTGATACCGCTGTAATCAGCACCTGTGGCTGGTTTTATTTTTTTATTTTATTTTATTTTATTTCAGGCTAACCAGAACAACGACATTCCAGTTCAACAGAGAGTGACGGTCTCTCCCACTGCCCTTTCACAGAGCAGTGACTGGAGACCTCCCTAGAAAGGAAGGTGGGGTGTGGTGCAGGCCTGGAATTCCAGCTACTTGGGGAACTCAGTCAGATTGATCACCAGCAGCTCAGTGCTTGACTGCAATAAGAGAACAACAGCTGGACAACACAGCAACTCTGTCTCCAAATGACAAGCAGAAAGAGGGTTGGGAGTACAGCTCGGTGGTGTCTGGTCAGTAAACACACACACACGCACACACACGCACACGAACGGCATGCAAGCCTGGACACTGGAAGGAACTTGGCTCTGCTGCGTAGAGATACGCATGAGTCCTCAGTGGAAGACCACATACCCCCAAGTAAAACAACCCTTTTCTACCCCAGAGTGCAGAAATACAAGACGGGGGTTCCCCCCTCTCCCCTTAGGAAATGAGTTAGTTCAACATTTTCCTCTCTCTCTCCAATGGGATTTTCAAGCTCTGCCTTCCCTCCGCTGAGCCTGAGCTGCCCCTGCACCTTTGCATCTGGTATTTGGAAGGTTCTTTAAAACTCTACAGCTGATAACTGATACAACCTCTTTCTCAAGGGAGAGGATGGCGTTGCCTCTCCTGTTTGCACACCTGGCCTGACCGCTCAGTGAAGGGGGCAGGGTAGGTGCACCATACACTTCCCAGCCCGCCAACTGAGCCCACCTTTAAGCAACTCTATGGTGCGCAGTTGGAAGGGGATGCCGTTCTTCTTGGCGAAGATGTAGACAGCGCGGCAGGGCTGGGACATCAGGTCCAGGTAGAGCTCCAGGGTCATGGCGTGAGAGTGGCCGTTGGCAGACCTATGAGACTGGTAGCAGGCCGGAAAACTGCCTCAGGTGACAGAGGGCAACGGTGAGCGGAACGGCCCGTGTCCCTGCCCTCAGGGCTTCTTAGCCTAAACCAGAGCCCGAGCACAATCTTTCCTTCCATTGGATGCTCATGAAAACTTTGGACCAATCAGCGACAGAGCAACCTGAACTACGGATCTGGCTGTGGAGACAAACTCCTTCCTGTCCCTCAGGGCTTCAGCCATTGAGGATGGGAACATCTTAATGGAAAGGGGGGCCCGAAGGGCAGCGTTTCCACCGGTGAATTTAGGGGCAGAAAAGCTGTGCTGTCTGCCGTCTGTTCACTTTCCTTCCACTCAGGGAGGAGTGGCTTCAGAGACACTTGCCTCAGAAAAGGAAACCGGAAATGCAGCTTCCTCCTCACCCAGTACCTTGGGCCCAGGACTCAAGTTGGGGCTGATATTTATTTGGCCGAGTGTGCAAAGGTTAGGCCCATACCCTGTGAAGGCATGATCTGGCCCTCCCCGTTTGTATTAGTTCCACCCCAGTTAATCCTCTTCTAGAAGCCAGAGAGAGGGAGGATTTGTAGGTATGCCTGGGATTGGATAAAACTAATCCACCCAGTGCAAAGTGCCTTCAGTGTCAGAGACACCTCAGGCCTATATGACATCATTTCCCAAGAGGACCTCCCCCCAACCCTCCAAATGACGAATTAAAAAAATGGGCCTTGTCACAACTATAAGTCATTGGGAAACTTGAGAATAGCTTTGTAACCTGGTCCCAAATGTTCCTCTCTTAGGGATACTCCTGTTTAGTGTCTTTTTGTCCTAGTGGGAGCTGACTCTCAAGTCTGAGAGGATGAGACCCCTTCTCCATTTCCCCACCTTTCCCCTTTGGCGCTTAACAGTTCTTCACAAGCCCTTCTTGTCTGCCCTCTCCCCACCCCCAACTTCAGAAACATGCAGTCTCTCAGCTTCCTTCTAGTTCACTCCCTTACCGGAACACAATCCAAGCCCTTCATTCCCGTTAGTTTGTACCCAAGACTTTGAGCATGATCTCTGACCAGGAGAGCTGCTGTGGCTATTTTCTCCTCTTGACCAATTCTGTAGGTCAGGAAGGGTTAACTGAGTCTATCAAGGGGCTTGTCCTGTCCAAGAGGCTGGCCCAGCAAATGACGGATTTCCATGCCTGCAGCTGCAGCACCTGCTGATCCCATTCTCCAAGAACCAGAGTGTGGAAGACATTTGTGATTTAGCTTCCTCTGTTTTTATTGCTGTCTTGTTTTGTTGTTGAGATCCAGTCTCACAGTGTATCCCAGCCTGGCCTTGAATTCTCAGTGATCCTCTTGCTTCATCCTCCTGAGTGCCAGATTACATGCATGAGCTTCCATGCCCACCTATGATTTCTTGGAGGCCACCATCAGAGGGAAAATGATCCCCAAAGCCTGGGAAATGGAGTTGTCTTTTAGAAAAGACAATTAAGCCAGAATGGAGGATGGAGGTCAAATAAACAACACAGAGAAGCTAAGGCTCAAATTGAGCCTAGGTTTATTACCCAGACTCAAGTCAAAAGGTAGGGATAATAGTTGTGGTCATGTGTGGCTATCATGGGTAAAGAGTGAAGATGGAACCTGGGCCTGAGAACCAGTATGCAGTGAGGCTGGGTTGGATCCCTAGTGAAATGCAGGTGCTTTGTGAATTGCCGTCAATGCTGCAGGAATGAAAGCTTCTGAATTCACTGGATCATGGCCAGCACTCTGGGCATCAGCTTCTGCTTTATGATGGGGTTGGCAGGTGGAGAGTCCTTCGCCTTCAGGATGACCTCATGGGCTTCCCGGAAGAGGTCCTTCCCCACTGCTGCCTCCACTCGCTGGTACCACGCAGCCAGCCTGGGGTGCCCTTCAAAGACTGGGCAGCCACCACCTACAGGCTATATCAAGAAGGGAACAGAATGGGGGTGGGTGAATTAATGGCTAATTTTGGTTGTTAACTGGACACACATGGAAAGAGAGAGAAGTCAACTGAGGAGTTGCCTCTAAGAGATTGGCTTTTAGGAATGTCTGCATCGCATTTTTCTTCTATTGTTGAGTCATGTGATGTGGGTGGTGCTGCCTCTAGGAAAGGTGGGCTTAGACTATCTAAGAAAAATGTCTGAATGTGAGCCTGGGAACAGCCAGGAAGGAAGTCTTCCATTGATGTGCCCGCTTCAGCTCATGCCACTAAGTTCCTGCCTTGAGCTTCTACCTTGGTTTTCCTTGATGAGACGACAGCCTATAAACTGAAATGAATTACTTCCTCCCCAGGTTGTTTTCAACCCTGATATTTATCACAGCAACGGAAAAGCAAACTAGAATAACAATCGATGCCAGGAGTGAAGGGTTGCTGTGATGGACCTGACCATGTTGTTTGGAGAGGGAAGGTTGTGAAAGCATTTGGAGCTTTTGGCCTGAAAAGTCAGAGATTAATGAGCTGTTCTATGGTAGCTTGCAAATATGCAAGTGTTGAGAGAAATGCAGATTATGGAGACCTGGTTAGTAAAGTTTTAAAGGGAAGTGTGCAAGTTCCTCACAGACCCTGTCAGGGCCAATAGTGTGATATGTTAATAATATAGGGAAGTGAAACATTCTGTGCTTCATTGGGACAATGGATGCTCGTTAGGGAGGACCATAGTTTATAAGTCCAGCATCACAGAGGTAATGTCTTCTGGGAAGACATTTTCCTTGGGGTCAATACATAGAAGCTGTGGTCCAGGAGTGGAGTAGGCCGAGGCTGTAGATCAAGCTGGCAGCAATTTAGCAAACAATGTATAATAATAAAATGTGATAGCCAGGCGTGGTGGGGAACACCTTTAATTCCAGAACTGGGGAGGCAGAGGCAGGGAGGATCACTGTGAGTTCAAGGCCAGCTTGGTCTTCAAAGCAAGTCCAGGACAACCAAGGCTACACAGAGAGACCCTGTCCCAAAAAAACAAATAATAATGGTACTGATTTTGAAAGCATGAAGGGGGTCATTGAGGGCAACTGAGACTTGTCACTGCATGAAAGCCAAAGAGGCCATTGGTGAAGGTACAGACTGGAGTTTTAGTGGAGATGCCAAGACTATTGGGTGACTGCCAAGGACAGTGGCTGCCCAATTGAATCATGGATGTCAGATACTGGACATTTTATGCGTAGGACTTTGTTTTGCTTTGATGTGATTGTAAACATACCCTGGTTCTTCTCCTGGGGAGCAAGAAATTACGAAACCTTTTTTTTTTTTAATTTTACAGAATCCCACAGTTAAGAGGCTTTGGATTTTTAAAGAGAACTTGTACTTTTAAATCATTTGGGCTTCTTAAAAGACCATGAGATATTTATAATTGTACTGGGTTTTGTAATACTAACATGAGCTCCTAGAGACAAAGAAATGAAAGACTACAGTTTAGCAGTGATGTGCTCCTGTGTCAGGACTACAAGAAGTTCATTGGGCTGGTTATTTCTCTCCTCCCTCCCCCGCCACTTCACATAAACTTGGATACACCTAGAAAGAGAGAGTTTCCTTTGAGGAACTGTCCCTGTCAGATTAGCCTGTGGACATGTCATGGGGTTTTTCCTCAACTACTAATTGATGTAGGAGGTCTCAGGTCACAGTGCATGATGCCATCTCTGGGTGATGGGCCTGAGCTGTAACCAGGGGGAACAAGCCAGGAAGCAACATTCCTCCATGATTTCTGCTTTCAAGCTCCTTCCTCAAACATCTTCCTTGGCTTCCCTCCATGATGGAATGTAACCAGTTAAGCCAAGTGAACCCTTTCCATCCCAATGAAGGCAAGGACAGACATTCTAAATCTGGAAGGAGTCTCCGCACAGATGCACAGATCTACAATTTGTGGAGGCAGCAAAAAACGGGGCTTCTGTAACCAGCCTGACCTCCCTGTGCCTTTAGGGACCACACTTCTCAGAGCACTCACATGCATCAGCTCTGTGATGGCTACCAAGTCGGCCAAGGAGATGTGGGGCCCAACAAGGAAGGCCTTGTCCTGGAGGAACTTGTCCTCAAGCACCTGAAGGTTGACATCCAATTCTGCCAGTGTGGCCGCCAGCCTCTCAGAAGGCACTTGCTCACCCAGAAACACAGGGAACATCACCTGGTGGGTAGACAGACAAGACAAGAAACTGGAGCCAGCTAAGCCTTTGGGGTGAAAAGTCATGTTTTATTTCTACGCCTCTTCCTTTTGTGGCCTGCCAGGACCTGCAGGGAAATTCCCAAGTGACATTTTTGTCTACAAATGAATAGTCTTGTTTTCATCATCTCAGGTTGTCCGGGTCTCAGAAAGAATGTTTTTTTTTTTTAATTAATGACTGAAAAAAATAAATAAATCAGATATTTTTGAGAAAAGAAGTTAGGTTAGGAACCATGGTCATGTGCCACTCACTGTTGAGCATAAAGTGATTCCTTTGCCTTACAAATATCACATGCTTTAACAACATGAATGATGTAGGTCAGTCACTCAGACAGCCTCCTTTTACAACCAAGGGGCACAGTAAACAAAAGTTCATACGGAAGCACAAAAGACCCTAATGGAAGGAACCCTAGCAGAAGAGCAATACTGAAGGTATCGCAGTACATGGTCTTAAACTAACCTAAAGAACTATGGTAACAAAACCAGCATGGTACTGGCACAAAATCAGTCATTTCACCAATGCAGTAAAACAGAAGACCCAGAAATAAACATACACAGCTAGAAAGAGGGCCATGACAGAAGAGAGCTTAAGGAAATGGGAGTAAGAGGGGAAGAAAAAAAACAGAGGAATAGGATATATGTGGCATGAAAACAAAAAAAGGGGGGGAGGAGGGGCAGAGACTAGGGGATGGTGAGCTGCCTCAGCAGGTAGAGGCACATGCTGCCAAGCCTGACGACCTGACTTCAATCCCTACGACCTATATGGTAGAAGGAGAAAGCCAACTCCAAAAAGCTGTCCTCTGACCTCTACACATGCACCATTACCCTTCCATGCACAGACATTCACACACACAACCAAAAATAACACAATAAATACTTTAAAACACACAATAAATAAATTAAAATGTAAGTTTAAGAAAGGGGGTAGAGGATCAGCAAGGGTAGAGAAGGAAGATAAGGCAGAGCAGTGGAAGAAGGGATGAGTGAAAACAAGTGGGTATGAAAACGCCATCGTGAAATCCATTACTTTGTGCATAGGTTAAAAAAAAAAAAAGGCCAGGTGGTTGGTCATATAAGTTCCAGGACTGAACTTTGGACAGATGGAACAGGCTAGGTCAGAAATTTTAGTAGCCTTACTGATATTGCCTCATGAGTATTATTCTATAAAATTGATTTTTTTCCCCCAGTAGCTTAATGGCTCAAGTCATACACAGTAGCCAGCAACTGAAATTCCATGGGGTCTTGGGGACATATTTAATTTGATCCAAACCAGAGTTTTGGCTTTGTTTTTGAGACAGAACCTCGTGTTTCCCAGGGTGTGTGTGTGTGTGTGTGTGTGTGTGTAAAGCTGAGCTTGACTCTTGAACTTCATATCCTTCTGTGTTTGTCTTTGCCTCTGCCTCTACCTCTCAAGAGCTTGGTCAGGTATGTACCACCACACCCAGCTCCAAACCAGAGTCCCTCTTTACCACCAGAAAATAACTAATTTTAGCTTCCGATGCCCGATTTTTGGCATCTTTAGTGATTGTCCTGAGATTCTCTCCCCTCTGCTCCCCCTCTTTTTTTTTTTAGGGAGGGTCATACTATGTAGTTCAGGCTATATCCAAACCACAGTCTCCCTGACTCTACCTCCCAAGTGCTGGGATTACAGACATACAATGTCACTGAGCTCAGCTAAAAGCATCTTCTGAATGTATCTCCAACTGGGCCACGACAAAGTCTTGATCACTGAGTCTGTAAGGACAGTGTTCTCAACAGTATTGCTGGCAAAGTGCTTTCTCTAGCCTCCATGGTACCTAGTTTCAGATGATTCATAGTCTTAGTGGATGAGTATTGCCAACGTTGGCTATAGGTGCCATGGGAGAGAGAAAGAAGCTCACCAAGATGCTGAGTTTTCATTCTCAGAAGGAGCAGAGTATTTCTGGGAAAGACTGACTGACACCCAGCTGTCTCCCTTCAGTTACTTTATTCAATCATCATACAAGGTTAATTCCAACTACCAAAGTTTTATCTTGCTCTTGCTGCTTGAGAGAGTAAACAACCCACACGAATCTCAGTCCCTTTTGACCATGGCTAGCTATAATCAAAAGAAAGAACCTCAGGCTTGCCAAGAGTGACGTAGGACCAAGATTTGTACTGCAGCGAGGCCTCATGTGGCACCAGGTGCAGACTTTTCAGAGAGACAACATTTCTTCAAGGTTCAAACAGTCTCAAAACAATTTCTCAGCCTCTCCTCATTGACCCACACATAGCAAAGGGTTTCCTGAGGCCAGACACAAGGGCTTTACTATACATATCACTAGAGTTGAAAGCCGATACATCCAAGGTTTTCTCACAGGCCCGGAAGAAAGGACAAAGGGAACCTAGTGTTGTGTCCCTGCCCAGGGGCAGACTTGGCAAGGTCAGTTTGGTGCTGTGGCTAAAAGACCCAAAGGAGTTAAGGATTCCGTTCCTGGGAACTTGGCTTTTCTCCATGAAAAGACTGGAGTTGTCAGTCCCAAGGCCACTATGTGCTCAGTCTGTCATGCTCTAGAGAAACCCTGTGCTCCCTTTGTGCAACATTGCTTGATTAGCCTCCTGCTGACTTTGTCTCATTGTATGATAGTTTCTGCTGACTCTGTTCTATCTCTCCCCTGTAAATAGTTTATAAGATGCTGTCCTTCTTTAATAAGCTTGACGTAAGGCATAGCTTGTGACCCCAGTTTTCCTATCTCTCTCCTTTAGCTTCTCAGCTACCTCCCTCTTAGAACCCTGTCACTGAAGAACAGGCTGGTCCAGGTCACTTGACAGCAAGTCACTCAACAGCCAAAGCCACAAGCAGCTAAACGGCATGTCTGAAGTTTCTTGGGGCTGTGAGAGAACACTCTAATAAAGCAACTTAAGGGAGAGAGGCTCACAGTTCAGGGTACAACAGTCACGATGGGGAAGTCATGACAGCAGGAGCCTGAGGGAGCCGGTCACACTGTGTCCACGTTGAGAGGGATGACTCTGGTTCCCTCGTCTGGCATGCAGGTGTCCACGCAGGGAGTGATGAGAGCACTCAGCTCATATTCTCTCTCCCAACCCATACATTTTTTTTGAGATTTTTGTTATCATTTTATGTATATGAATGTTTTGTCACATGTATGTCTGTGATATATATATATATATATATATATGTATATATATATATATATATATATTAGTGTCCAGAAAGGCTACAAGAGGAAGTCAGATCCTTTTGAACTACAACAGCCATGTGGGCACTGTGAACACAACTTGGGGCCTCTAGAAGAGCAGCCAGTGCTTTTAACTGCTGATCCTGATCCATTGCTTCAGGCTCCATTTTCTTCTTTCTTCTTCTCCTTCTGCCCTTCTCCTCTTCCATCTCTCCTCCTCTCCTTCTCTTCCTCCTCCTTCTAATAAAGACCCAGCCCAGGAAACACTGCTACCCACAATGTTAAGTCTTTTCAACTCAAATTAACCAAATCAAGATGACCGCTCCCAGATGCTCCCAGATGTTCCCCTCTCTGGTGACCTTGGCGACCATCAAGTTGACAACTGAAATCAACCAGCATAACATTTAACAAAACTTTTACACAAGGGCCATTCTTCTTTTTTTCCTTTCTTTCTTCACTAAAGTGAGGAAATCACTCAGCTTCTATGGCATCCCCAAATCATAAACAACTCCAAATGTGCATTTCCTTCCTATGTACAGGTTAGAAATTTTTCCTTTAGCCTGCCAGGCCGAGAGGGAAACTGACGCTGCCTCTCATGCTTGGCTTGCTAAAGCAAACGAGATTGCTTTAAAGTCTGAAAACGCATGAGCCATATGGTAAATGGCACAAGACAGACCAACACCGGCTTCCTGTCAATCTTGCAGGGACTCAAAAGTGATCTGATAAAGTCAGACCATTTGGCATCATAGCTCCTCGAAGGGGAGAGGAAAGAGGGCCGCAGGCTTGAGACAGTTACAAGAGTGGAGAATGTGGGCACTAGGCGGGACTGAGATGCAATCTCAACCTGGGAAGCAAGGGGCTTCCTGGGTGCTTGCTTTTCTGCTCTTGATTGTGGGTTACATTTTCCTGGATAGCCTGGGCTACATAGAGTTCAGAGTAAAACCTGTCTCCAAAAGCCAAGCGCTGAGGATAATATAGCTCAGGGTGAGAACATAAATAAGGAAAGAGAGGAAGGGGAGGGGGAGAGGAGATGGAAGAGGAGGAGATGAAGAAGAAGGAGGAGGAGAAGAAAAAGATGATGATGAAGAAAGAAGAGTTATCTGATTCACAGACTGAACTCAAGCTCACAACCATCCTTCTGCCTCAGACCCGAGTACTGGGATTACAGGCGTCCACCACCATACCCGACTCATGAGGGCTCCTCCTTCATAGCCTCTGCCGAGTCCAATTTGTTTGACTTTGGCACCACCAACTCCCATGTTTCACAGCATGTATTTCAAAGTACTCAGTTTAGTGTACAAAGCTAAGTACACTCACATGCCATCACTACCATCCATCTCCGTCCTGTATTCCCTACACACTAAGTCCCGTTCTTAGCAGGGTGACCTAACTTTCCTCCTCCCCAGGCTTTCTTGAGAACTCTCACTAAGATATCTGTTGAGAATCCCCTTCGAAAGGGTTCCAGATTTTGTGTTTAAATACACGGAACTTCTAAAAGCAAAAGATACATGTCTAAAAATAGGGATTATTAAATGAGTTTAAGAATAACCCAGACACACACACACAGAAACAAAACAAAGCAAAAAAGCAGTGAAGTCAAAGCTAGGACAGTGGAAAATACCAAAACTGAAAAGAAGATATTGATGTTGTCTGAGCCCTTTGGGGTGCTGTTCTCCTTACTCCTTTTCACCCCTGACAATCACCAGCCCACTTTTCTATGCTTAGATTCCAAAGACCTGTGGGAGAGAGTTGGTGACCCAATCCTACCTTTAAGGTATAGAAGATTTTTGACTTTTTTTTAAAGATTCCTTTGTATTATTATAGCTGTACTAGCATGCAATACGTGTCATGGAATAATAACTTAGGAAACGTGGGAGGTGGGAGGAAAATGCGAACCATAATCAAGAGCAGAAAAAACAACAGCCAGTAGAAACATACCCTCAGAAGACCTGGGTGCGGAAATGAGCTGACAGAGGACAGACAGACACACACACACACCAGGTGCTGAGACTTGCACCTAGAACACTGTGCTTGTTACACACGTGCTCTACTACTAAGACACATTACCAGCCATGCTGAAGAGGACATTCAAGTAATGGTAATAGGGAGATGGCTCAGAAGGTGAAAGTTCCGGCTGGGCCAAGCCTGATAAACCTGACCGCCTTGGTTCAACTGCCAGGACCCTCATAAGAAGCCAGGTGTGGTGTGATCCCAGCTTTCCTACAGTGAGATGGGGGGCAGAGGCAGGAGAATGGCCTGAGACAGAAGGTCAAAGGTCAGATAGCCTGGAGTACATGGTACAGCAGCAAAAACAAAAGATACTCTGCCTCACCAAGACAGAAGGTGAGAACAGATTTCCCAGAGCTGTTCCCTGGCTTTCACATGCATGTATATATGTACACACACACACACACACAGTTGACAGGTTCAGTAACAACAACAAATATATATTTTTTCAAATAGAAGATGACCGAAGTACCTGATAGATGGTAAGTTTGGGCTGAGAAATGCAAATTCTACAGAAACAGTCAAATGGCCTTTCTACAAATAAAGAAAATACATGTCTCAAATAGATACCATCTTGAACAACAATCTGTGCACGGTAGCATTACTTAAGTTAAAGACGAGGACACCGGAAAATGCCAAGCTGAAAATACTCCGCTGTGGCCTGAGTCTCTTTGGGGTGACATCTTCACTCCTTCCCTTCCCCCACATTTCCAGTCTCACCTTATGCCACAGGGCCCGGAGGCAGCTTCTCCGAAGGGTTGTGTGCTGCCATGCCAGGTACTCATCCACACGAGCACGGGCCTGCAGATCTTGGGGGTACCAGTGATCAGGAACCTTATACTTGTGTGTCAGGTAGAGCAGGATGGCCACACTGTAAGCAGGGGGGGCAAGGTAGGTGGTCAAGGATCACTGGGTTGACTCAATATCCAGTACCTTCCATAACCTTATCTTTTCCTTCTTTTTTAACAAAAATCTATTTACATATGTATTTTATGTATACGAGTGCTCTATCTGCGTTTATGCCTGAGAGCGCATCAGATCTCATGATAGACAGTTGTGAGAAGCTATGTGGTTTGCTGGGAACTGAACTCAGGACCTCTGGAGCCGCTGAGCTATCTCTCCAGCCCCTTCCTTTCCTGATCTTTCTGACAGTTTGCCAGCCTGAGCCTCTTTTTCAGGACATGGAAAATAGGCTTAGAGAAGGGAAGAGCCTTGTCCCCAGGGGCACAGAGCTCTTGGTGTCAGAACTGAGTCTTGTCTTCCTGAGGTCAACACCCAAGGCTATCCTACCACCAGGCAAACTCACCACTGAGTCCCTGTCCAGTGCTGAGTTTCTGAGTATAGGGACCAGACAGCTTCCTGGCGCTGGGCATCCAAGCTGAGCTTTGAGGAAGTTTGTGTTGTTTCTTTGTTTGTTTTCATTCTACATCCACTCTTAACCCACTGGCATTCAAACAGCTTCAGAAAAGGCTTTCCCAATTCTCCCTTTGTTCTTTGAGACAGCCTCGGCTCGCCTCAAATCCATACTCCTCTTGCCTCAGCCTCTGGAGGGCTGGGGTTGCTGGTAAAGCTATATATCTGGCTCTCTGTTCCTTATGTCACTCCTGATAAGGGGCAGCTTAGATCTTTAAAATCTTACTCAGAAGAGTTCCAGTAGGCCAGAGCATGACAAATATGGCTCTGGAAGGCCTTGCCCTTCCCTCATTCCCTCTTCCTTGTTAAACTATCATATATCATTCCTAAAGCTAGCCACAAAGAGCTGTTCCCTTATTTGGCCACTTCCTCCTCCTGAGCCTGACTGCCAAAGTCCAACTATCAAATTATTGGAAGTTCAGCAATCAAAAGCCCTCTTTTGGTTGCCCTAATTAAGATGCACAATCAAAACAAACCAACTCATCCTAACATGGGTTTCCCCTTTTCCCTTTATAAACTTGCCATTTGCACACAGCCATGTTGGTCTCCTCCCTATCTAAAAGCAGCCCTTTGTCTGTCTGGAGCAAATACCCTTTCTCCTTCCTCCTTGTTCTTTTTCCTTCTCCCGCCTCCTGTCTCCAGTCTTTGTCTTATTCCCTGCCATTTTATTTCCTCAGGAGAAGTTTTGTCACACAACAAAGAGGAAGAGGCAGGCAGTCAGGCAGAAGCTTACCAGACGAAGCCATCCAGTAAGGCTGTGTCTAAAACAGACAGAGACCTGAACCCACAAGCCCAGCTGAACACCTGAGTTTTCCAAGTAGGACAAACACTTCGTACTGTAGCTAAGTGTCCAAGCCACTGCGGAGGAGGGCTGCAGGCTCTTAAGAGCCACAGATCTCCCCAGGGTGAAGATGACACACAACGGGGACATGCAAAGATTGCAACCTGCCCCTTGTTACGGTGCATCTCTTTGCAAACTAGAGGTACCCGGATAGCAGGGGCAACAGGAAGGAAGAATGGTGGTGCCTTTGTTGGGCTACATCCATCATGAGATGCCACTGATGAGTCCGAAAGCATATAGACTCTAGAGTCCCCTTGCTATGGGATAGGTGACATGTGACAAAAGAGGCAGAACTGAGGAAAAGGGTTGGCTTCGCTGAAGCGGGATGTTTCACCTCCTTGAGACCTGCTGGGATATAAAACGTCTTTATTTCACAGGGAAGACTCACCCAAGGGAGCCCCAGTAACCCTAGAAAAGGGGACATTGGGAAGTCCAGGTGCCATAGGGCCCTCCTGGTACCAGCTGGGCTAGAGAGTGGTAGCTATGGTGAGGGAAGCTTGCCACCTTCTCTGCCCCAGGGCTATTTCAATGGACAACCACAGCCTAGTATAGAAATCGTGTCATGTATTATCTTCCAAAACCAGCTCCGTAAACTTGGGCAGTGGGTGGGCAGCCCCAACTCTGTACGATATAGGACACAGCAGCCCTGCGCCTCTAGGGCAAAGGTTCTCAACTTGTAGGTTGCAACCCCTTTGGGGTTAGAACAGCCCTTTCACAGGGTTTACCTAAGACCTCTGGAAATGTAAGATATTTACATTACAATTCATAACAGTTGGACGATTACAGTTATGAAGTAGCAATGAAAATCATTTTACGGTTGGGGGTCACCCAACGTGAAGCTGTATTCAAGGAGATGTATTCGCAGCATGAGGAGGTTTGAGAACCAGTGCTCTAGGGAGTTTGGGTTCTGAGCTCAATTATCTGTGTGTCTATGTGAGTTTCTGTGTCCACAGGTGCTAGAGAGCCATGAATGTCTAGGACTGGAGTTATAAGTGGTTGGGAGCCACCTTGCGTAAGCGCTGGGACCAAATCCAGGTTCTCTGCAAGAGCAGTGAGTGCCCTTAACCACTGAGCCACACCACCCCTCACCTCCCCACCCCCACCCACGCCAGCTCCATAGAGGGTTAGAACAGGCTGGTTTCCAGTAAAGCTTGGCAGAAGCCCCAGGGGCTGGTTACCTCTCGCTCAAGGTGAAACCATTATCCTTCATGGCTGGTACCTTCTTCATGGGGTTCACCAGGACAAATGCATCGCTGAGGTGCTCACCTGCAGACAGTCCAGCATGAGGGCAATGGGAACACTGGCCTCTCTGATAGCCTGAGCCAAGGTCCCAGGATGCTGAACACCGAAATCACGGTTCTTCTTGGGACCTGGCTACTCCCTACGTGGGGAGTGGAGGCAGGGCTGCCCTGAAGGGAGAGGAGGCTGCCCTGAAGGGAGAGGAGGCTGCCCTGAAGGGAGAGGAGGCTGCCCATGCCCTTGATACAGAATAAACTTCCCGCTTTTTTTGACAGGTCCTCGTGGGACCGGCAGCCCTTAAATGTGCCCCCCCCCATGTCTCCTGGGACCCTGGCCTCTGCCTGAACTGGCCTGGATTGTTTTTCTTCCTTTTGATGCAGCCCAGGTAAGGTTCTAAGACTGTCTCCTCTCGGTGCTGTCCCCGAGTCCTCAGTGGTTCCCATTGCCCTGGAGCAGATGGGGGATTCTCACCCTCCCTTCCCTTCCTGGTGGAAACCTGTCTCCCTCTGCACCCTTATTTTTGACAGCCAACTTGCACACCCCTTGGTCGGTCCCCTGCTCTACCCCCACCCCCCTCCCACACCATACTCTGCAGGGGCAGGGCCTGTGGGAGTTAAGTGCATAGTCCCCAGAGGTGACTGTGAAGAAAGAAGTGAAGTCTCAGGTAGAGGAACAAGCAGTAAGACAGTATGGGGACGACCACGGCCCCTTAAGGGACACCTTCATTCTGCTACAACCCTGTTCCGCCAGGGTGCACGGCTCCCTCATGGGCAGCAGGGAGGAGCCTCCAAGCTACTGGAATACCCTACTCAGCAGCCTTCCACCCCAACACACACAAGAGAGGCAGACAGCACCGAAGGAGCGTGAAACCAGAAGGCAGGAAAGGGAAGGGCAGAAGGGACTCCCAACAGACCAGGGTGGCCGAGAGAGCCTGTTTGGGGGCCGGTAGTGAAGGCTCTGAGTGACGCTGCCAATCTCAGCACTAGGGGGAAATGAGAGGGGTGGCTCTCCTCGCTCTTTCTGGAGGTCCCTGTAGCTAGGCCCAAACTGCACCCATTTATATTGCCAGGTCTGCGCGCTCTTCAGCAGGTCCTGGCGGTCTATTCCACCGGACAGCAGAGTTTGTGGGAGTCCTAAACCATGGATCTCCCTGGTGGCTCCTTTCCCACTTGGTCTCTAAACCAGAAAAAGCCTAGGAAGGGGACGGCCCAGGGAGGGATCCCCTGCGCTCAGAACGTCTCTGGGATCCCTCAGCAGTCCACAGCCCAGCCCTGCCCACCCTTGCGCAGCTCCACCGTATGCTTCTGGAACGGGATGCCGTTCTTCTTGACAAAGATATAGATGGCGCGACAGGGCTGTGAGAGTAGATCCAGGTAAAGCTCCAGGACCATTGTACAGGCGGCGGGAACCAGTTCCGGCAACCAAGTCCTGTAAATGGACAAACTCTGAAATGACCCAGGCTGGATGTCTGGGATCGCTGCTAAGCCTAGTGTGGCCACGCCTCCAACTGGGCGGATCCCATAGCCTGGCCCTTCTTTCTAAAGGGGAGCGGACCTGAGCCTGCGTGCAGGGGCAGGACCCGTGGGAGTTAAGTGCACTGTCCCCAGAGGTGACTGTGCAGAAAGAAGCCCAAGCAACTGGACTCCAGCAAGGAACTGAGCCTTAGAAAATGGCTGGCCTCCCCTGAGAAGGCAGAAGAGGAGTAAGTGCTCCTGGCTCTTGTGGCTGGTTTATTTGACAGTAAAATGTCTTCAAGCCAACGTCCTACAAGCCAAAGATATGGCGGATGCCAGGGAGCAGCAAAGATGCTGTGCTCAGCTTGCTATGGTCCCTAGCGTCACTCCCTAGCAATTGACAAGGTTGGCCTTCCTGCACCTGGGAGCACTAGGTTCTCAATCCCTCATACATCTTAGCCCCCTTTGGACTGCGATAGAGAAATGCCTTAGATGTAATTTTTGAACAGGGATTTATTGTCAGTCCAAGTTCAAGGCTCCTGCGGACCCCGTGTCCAGCGCAGCTCTCTTTAAAAAAAAAAATTGTTGTTTCCGAAACAGGGTTTCTCTGCGTAGCCTTAGCTGTCCTGGACTCGCTTTGTAGACCAGGTTGACCTCGAACTCACAGAGTTCCACCTGCTTCTGGCTCCCCGAGTGCTGGGATTAAAGCGTGGGTCACCCCACTAGATAACGGTTAGCTCTCTTAAAGGTGGACAACATAGTGGAAGGAACATGCGGATCCTTTTCACGAAAGATAGAGTCCCCAGACTTAACCCCTTCCCCAAAGGGATTAATACTCTTAATACTATTCCCAGCAAATGAATTTAGAGGTCTCAGTATTCAAACCATCATACCGGGTTTGTGTCTTCCTTCCTTTCAGAGCCTCAGTTTCTCCGTCTTTAACGCAACTGGGAGACTAGAGTTCTTTGGAAGCCCAGCACTGTGGACTCACCCGCTGAGGCGTAAGCCCATGGTCTGCACCTTGTCACTAAAGGACACTGCCCCTCGCCCCGCCCCAGCCTACCTCCCATCTGGGCAATTGGTATCAGTGTTACTCGTTATTTTAAAGCAAGTCCAACTGAAACTGGACTTGTGAGCAGGGGCAAAACAATTTCTATAGCATTAAAAAACAAAAAACAAACATTTCTCCTGAGCTGGAGGGATAGCGCAGCTCAGCTAAAAATGTTTGTTGCTGTTGCAGACGACCAGAGTTGAGTTCCCAGAAGCCACATCGGGTGGCTCACAACACCCTAAAATGCCAGCTCCAGGGGGTCTAGCGTCTTCTAGCCCTCTTGCAATATGCACATGAGCAAACACACATACATTTTTTAAAATATTTTTTTAAAAAACTAAAACCATGATATTTATTCAAGAAGACTGGAAATTGGTGACAATGACTTATTTTGTAGGCTTTTCAACTCCCTAACTAGTACTCTGGGCTCTTCCTGGATCATTTTCTAAAGTTCCCCTCCTGACCCTGCAGCTCCTTGCTGCCTCCATCCACCCCATCTCAAGCTCTGTGGCATTTGTGGCGTTCTGCTTCCTTCCAGGCAACTGTGAGGCTGAGAGCGAGCCCGCCCGGGGGCGGGTGGGCAGGTGGGGGAGCTCTCTTTAAACTCCAATAAATGGTCCCAAAGCTTCTATCTGAGTCTGCTCTTTGTCCTGCGCTTTTGTTTGTGATCACTCTTAATTCTTTTATTAATGAAACTGAGGATTCCAAAAGGAGGCCATGATTTCCTCATCATCCTATAATGTCTCCACGGGGATTCCCCACGATTTCCAGTAACACTCTCCTGCATCATCATCGTCATCATTATTTTGTGGGCACATGGAAAGGCGAGATGCTTGAATCCAATGCACATTCCTCCCAACCCCCACTGGCAGGCTTCTGGAAAGCCGGAGGCGGGAGGTGAAAGGCCACCGCTGAAGGAGCAGGGAATCTCACGTAGCAAGCTTAGTGGCAGGCCTTGCTGGCTTGTGGGAGCTCTACGCCACCAGACTCCACGGAGAGGCCCACAACACGCGAGGGGACCTGGAGTAGACACTTGAGTTTTATCCGAGTGTAAGTTGGGGGGTTGGGGAGACAGGAAAGGGTACATTTTTGCAATCTACTTTTCTCTGTACTAAATATTTGAACATTTTTTTCCTGTTTTAAAATAAATTTATATTACATGGTTTTTGACAGTTGTTGTAGCTTCACTCATCTACTTGACACAGACAGAGTCACCTGGGAAGGAGGAGCCCTTACACTGAAGAGCTGGCGGCCATGTCTGTAGGGGCTTCCTTAATAACTGATTGACACAGGAGGGCCTAGCCTATGGGCAGCATCACCCCTAGGCAGGTGGGCCTGGGCTGCACAGGGTGCTAACTGAGCAAGGCAGCAAGCAAAGTTCCTCCACCCTTTCTGCTTCGGTTCCAATCTCTGGGTTCCTGGCTTGAGTACTTGCCTTGATTTCCATCAAAGATGGACTGTGACCTGTAAGACGAAATAAACTCTTTCCTCCCAGGATGTGTTTGTTGTTGTTTTGTTTTGTTATGGTGTTTGTCACAATAACAGAAAGTAAACCAGAACCCTGTTTTACTATCCTGCCATATCGGTGGAATTAATTTTTACAAGCCTTCTTTGTTGAGATTTCTTCTCCTCTGTTATCAGAAAAGTTTGATGAGTAAATTTATACAAGGGGCAGGAGAGTAAAAGGAGAAAAGGGAAGGAAAGAGAAAAAGAAACAAACCCTAAGCCCTGTAACACTGAATTAGAACCTGCATTGTCACTTTCAGGATCAGATGGTTCAAATTCATCTCAAAGTCTAAGAGCCTAGCATGTCACAGGAAGTCCCAGAGACCCCTTCCTTCTCTGGGTGTCTGCTCCTGAGCTGTCGAGGACATCTTCCACAGTCAAAGGCCTGTTGGGCTCAGTGCTTTAGGGTTGGAACCTGAAAAATCGAATCTGCTCATTTCTGCGCCAAACATTAACTCTTACACGGCCAGTCAGCTTGAATGGTAAAACATTACAGGATACAAAACAGCCACCTCCAAAGTCCAAGATGTGGGAGTGGACAGTCCTGAGGAAGGGCTGAGGAGGCTACAACATATTCTAGGCCTCGGACCTGTGTCTATCTTCAGGGTATGAGGGTATATGTCACAGACCATGGTGTAATAAAGGACGTTTTCATCCTGTATTGAGTTTGTATAAGAACAGAACAGATTGAATATACGTGTATATTAAATGAACCTCTTAAATCAGCTTATGTTGAAATAACCTCAATTGCTTCACATCCAAGAGGCTGAGAACCGGAGAGTTGCTTGGCCCTTGAGGCTGGATGCCTCAGCCTTGGGAGTAGTCCCACAGCTGGCCGGCTGTCACTAGAGACTGACGGTCAGTCCGCCTATCCCAATGTGTTGCCGAAAATCTGGAGGGGTTCCTGGAGGTCCTCAGCCAACAATGGAAGCCTGGAAATGCTGACTGTAATACCCTCAATGGAGTCAGCATCAGGCAGTACCAGTAACCCCAGTAAATCAACTCAGCAGCTACAGGGCAGGGCAGGAGAATGCTACCACAACTGGCCAGGTCCTCCCACATCCATTGAGCCAATCAGGGCAGCGCCGCAGGGAGGCTTCTTACTCAGGTGACTCTTAATTTGTGGCAGCTTGGCATTAAAACCAGCCATCACACCTCTCCTCCCCCAAGGGTAACTCATAACATTCTATTTGTTTGTTGTTTGGTTTTTGAGACAGTCTCAGGAGGCAGCTCTGGCTGTCCTGGAACTCACTCTGTAGACCAGGCTGACCTCGAACTTGCAGAGATCCACCTGCCCCTGTCTCCCAATGTGTTGGCATACTTTTAAAAAACCCCTTTATGTACATTTCTTATATCTCTTTCCCTTGCTCCACCCCAATCCCTTCCAGCACCTCAACCCCAGGTAGGAGAGGGGGCACAGTTCTCTTCGCTGCTGGTTAGGGTCATCTGGTTCCTCGGAGCCAGTGCAATCCTTGTTTCAGGAGATCTCGAGCTGTCTCACTGCATCAACAGCTGCAGGATGCAGGAAGGAAGCAGCAGCAGCCTTGCTCTTTCTCAGAGCTCCCCAACACTCTCTGCGCTCTGGCATTTATTCCCTTCCCAGAGTCCTCAGATCTAAACTATCTGTAGCTGGCAGAGAGCTCCTCTCAGAGCATGCATGAGGCAAATAGTCTACTGCTGTGGACTGCCCGAGTCAGTTCGACATCCCACACTTGGGATCAAAACAAAAACATGTTTATGTCCACAAAAGCTAGGATTAGAAGCCGGTGCCCCTCCGCCTTGCTCTCATAACTCTTATGTATGTTTATCTTTATTTTGCTTATTGTGATTAGAGCATTTAACACAAAATTACCGTGTTTTGGTGTATCCCAGTGTTGGGTAACAGATCTCTGCAACGTATTCTACAAAACTGAAACTCTGCACTCATTAAACACTGACTCTCAGGGCTGTAGGTGTGGCTCAGTGATTAGGGAAGGAAACGGCTCTTTCCTGGCACTAGAGATGGGTTCCCGACACCTATACCAGATGGCTCACAACTGCCTGCAACTGCAGCTCTTAGGGATCTGAACCCCTTCTGGACTCCACAAGGTACCCACAATACACATGTACACATTCTCACATATAAACACACACAGAGACACATAATTAAAAATAATTAAACGTTCACCATTTCCCAAACCATCAATATATTCTGTCAATGTGATCATTTCAGGTACATGTGGAGGTACATAGTTTCACTAGCTGATTTCCCCAGAGCAGCCTCTGCAGCCCCAGAGCATGCCTTTAAAAAACAATAATAACTTATTGATATTATTGATTTGTGTTTTGTCTGCATGCACGACTGTATTCAGGTGTCAGATCCCCTGGAACTGAAGTTACAGACAGTTGTGAGCTGTCGTGTGGGTACTGGGAACTGAACCAGGGTGCTCTGGAGGAGAAGCCAATGTTTTTAACCACTGAGTCATCTCTCCAGCCCCCCAGATCATGCCTTTTTATGCATTTCTTTACAGCTGTACATTTTCTGCTTTAGTACTGCTTATCCTGTGCCCCATACATTTTGGTGTGTTCTTTCATTTTGTTTGCCCAAGGTACTAATTTCCCTGTGATTTTTTTTTCTCCTTTTCCCAGTGTCTGTGTAAAAGCATTGTTTAAATTCTACACAATTGAGAACTTTCTCCCTCTCTCTCCCTCACTCTCTCTCTCACTTTCTCTCTCTCTCTCCCTCTCTCTCTCTGTGCTTGTATGTGTATGTGCAGGTTAACTTTGGGTGTCTTTTTCAATCACTTCTCCTCGTTTTCTTTTTTAAAATGTATTTATTATGTCATATTTACCTATGTGTGTCTCGTGCACACAGGTCCCTTGGAGCTGGAGTCACAGATGGTTGTGAGCCGCCGAGGGGGGGTGGGACTTGAACCTCAGTCCTCGGATAGACAGCTGCCTGCTTAACCTCTGAGTTGTCCCCACAGCCCCTTGTTTTCTTGAGATAGAACTCTCATTGAACCTGAAGCTGTCAGTTTAGCCAGATAGTGAGCCTCCTGCCTCTGGCCTACAGCACAACACCCAGCTTCTATGTTGGATGCTGGGGATCTGAACCCGGGTCTCATGTCTGTACAACAATCTCCCCAGATCTCCACACACACCTGGTCTTCTGTTTGCTACCAATTCCTTTTTGAAGCCTTTTATTGTATTTGATTTGTGTGTCCATGCGTGTGCATGGACACACACATGAAGGTCAGAGGACATCTTTTTTAGAATTGATTTTCTCCTTCAACCCTGGAAAGTCTTAGGGATTGAATTTAGGTCATCAGGCTTGGTAGCAGGCTCCTTTACCTGCTGTGCCATCTCATTGGCCCCTGTTAATGACTTCTGATTTCATTTCATTGGAATCAGAGAACACCAGTTTTTCATGATTTCAACCTTCTTAAAGTTGAGACTTATTTATAACCAAACATATGGTGTCTCCTGATGACCAATCCATGTGAAATTTGAGAAAAATATTTAGTCCACTCTTGTGGGGAATGTTCTAGTAGGTCCAGTTATCACATAGTTTCTTTATAATTGTCTCTTTCGTTATTGTATTATTCTGTCTAGTTATTCTATTGTTATTGAAAGGAGGTATTGACATTGCCAACTATTATTAATGAGAATGTAATCTATTATCTTTTGACTTTAACATTCTGTTGTGTATGTGTTGTGGGGGGGGGTGCACCTACAGAGACCACAAGTTGGTGTCTTACTCTTTCATTTCCCGTCTTGTTTTTGAACTCTCATCTCTCCTGTTGAACCTGGGGCTTGCCATTTCTGCTCGGCTGACTGTTTAGCAAGCCCTAGGGATGGCGCCTGGGCCAATGGACCCGGCTTTCGTGTGCGTAGTAGAGATCTGAACTCAGGCGGCAAGCACTTTAGCCACTGAGCTATCTCCTCCAGACTCTTCTCTTCTTTTTGGAAACCAAAATGACCCGTGAGGACCACCTGCTCCCACACCATGCTATTTGCTGACACCACTGTCCCTATAACGGCCATGGTGGCTGCTCCAGCTCTTTTATTTTATTGGGTAAGGGAACAGACTGTTGCTTATTGCGCCTTCCCTAAGAAGGCTGCGGTGGCCAGATCCCTGCAGAATGAACTGTCTCTGGGGTCACTTATACTTCTGCAGAAACTCGCTGATCTTTGTCTTGACTACAGGGTCCAGCACGGAACAGTCCCATTTTGGTAATTTCACCAGTCGGTCATGAGCCTCCCAGAAGAGTTTAGAACCGATGGCTAACTCTACCCGCATCCGCCATTCAGCAAGCTTGGCGGTGCTGAAGACATTGTGATTAGTCGCTATGGGCTGTGGATAAACAAACAAACAAACAAAAAAGGAAGATGCGGTCAGCATGGACAGAGGCTGCACTTGGGTCTTCAATAGGCTCACGGGTTATCTGCACCTGCCTCTGCAAATAGGGAGTCATCTACTGCCTGCTGGATGTGTTCTTATTGGCAAGGTGTCTAAGCTCTGCAGTCTGTGCAAACCAGGCACAGAGGATCCTGGTCCAAGACGGTAACTCCTGACCCAGGTGGCACCCACTACTATATGTATCTGATCTTCCAGGGAAGGTTCTTATCAAAGGAATGGAGTGTGTAATTGCCACTCCTTACACACACACACACACACACACACACACACACACACAGGGAACCTCCTGTGATCAGGCAAAAAAGCAAAATGAGGAAACAGCATGCTTAGCACTTTAGCTGCGTCTTTAAGAAATATGCACCCACAGTGTTCCGAAGCCCCAAGAGGAGGTCAGTGAATTGTGGGGAGCATAGGGGTGAGCATAGGGCCCTGTGCTTGGTGCCGGTTAGAATGGTTTTCCTTGTGCTGCTCTACACTGAAGTTGCATACTGATGAGAAACTATGATAGCCTCTCAAGACACTGGCCAGTGGGCTGGGAATGTAGCTCAGAAGGTAGAGTACTCGCATAGCATGCATAAAGCACTGGGTTCAATCCCCAGCACACCATGAAACAGGCATTGTGTTGTCCTATACCTATGATTCCCACACTGGGGAAGTAGCGGCAAGAGAATCAAAAATTGAAGGTCATCCACAGCTAAGTAGCTAGTTTGAAGCCAGCTGGGGGCATGTGAGACCTTATCTTAAAAAGAGGCTACACTGACTATCATGAACACACCAGGTAGCTCAGAACTGGGCACACACGGAAAGCACACGGAAAGCCAGCACTCATCCGGCTTTGCCTCCAATACATAGTGGTGTCCACCGCTCAGAGCCCCCAGATATACTGCCTCTGGAGCTCCAGAGAAGAGGCAAGTCAGAATGACACACCAGAAGCCTCTGCGTACTTCCTGCAGAGTCCAGAGGGAGGAGCAGGAATCAGGGATCTTCGCTGGCATACAATATTTTCCTTGGCTCTCCCTCTGCCTCCCTTCCTTACCATGGAAACCTTGTCAAGTTCCCTGATTTAAAACCTATGCTTCTTTCCTGTCACTTCCAGGTGGCCCTGGGCACCCACACCTGGTACCCATGATCCTCAGGGCTCCCCCAGCTCTATTCTCAGACTCTGGCCTCCCTGGTCACATAAACATTTTACCTCTTCCCAGACTAGCCTCCCCTCCCCCACCACATACCTGCATCATCTCCACCAGGGCCACCAAGTCAGCTAGTGAGATGTGGTCTCCAGAGATGAACAGCTTATCCTGCAGAAACTTCTCCTCAAACTTCTCTATGCTTTTCTTCACCTCCTCCAGTGCCTGGTCTATCTTCTCAGTTGGTACCTCCTCACCAGTGATCATTGGGATTAGTAACTGGCCAGGTAGGGAAGAGGGACAGATGTAGAGGCCGTACTCTGGCCCCTTGCCGCCCTTCTGCACCCTTGTCTGCTAGATAGAGCTTGGACAGTTCCAAGGATGTCAAGCAATGTTGGCCATCCTCCCTTCAAGGGGCAGTGTTCAGAAGGATATGGAGGCCCCAGTAACAATGAGTCCTGCAGACTGAGTGTGTCTCCCTCACCAAAGGCTGACCCGTTGGGAGTCCAGTCCAGGCTCAGCAGAAGCAGGACAGGACTTCAGGTTTTCTAACTGCTTCACCCCCGCCCCATGTTCCTGAATCCCAGACTTGACCCTGCTTACCTTCACCCACAGTATCTTGCTCATGGGCTCCCGAATAGCTGTGTGCTGCCAGGCCATGAACTCATCCACACGGGCACGCGTGTGCAGGTCTGGCGGGTACCAGTGGGAAGGCGCGCTGTACTTCCGGCACAGGTAGAAGAGGATGGCCACACTACAGAAAGCGTGAGTCAGGGGCACTGCCTGTACCGACTGAGGGTCCTGACACCACCCCAGCATGGCCTGGGTCAAACTGGACCTTCAGCTGCGGGCAAGGCTCTAGATGCTAACTTCCTCCAGGGGGAGGAGGAGCCCAAAGGCTTCCAGAAAACCTACCCCTAGCTCTCCTGTCAGTCCAATAATGAGCAAGACAGGGAGGAAGACCTGAAGAGGGCACGGGGAGTTAATGACTGGCATAAGAGAGGCCAGTGCTGGCAGGGAGCAAAGGATGTTGGGATTCCAGAGGGAGTGAGGAACACCTGGAGAGTGGTGGGCGGAGATGTGGCTGGAGGGGGTTGGGGAATGGAGAAGGACTGCCAGAGATGCTTCGGGTATCCTTTTAGGCTTAACTATTTTTTTAATTAGTTTTTGTGTATGAGTGTTTTGCCCGTGTGTATGTCTGCGAATCACTGTGTATCTGGTGCATTTCCACACTGGAAGGAGGAGTATGGTTCCCCCAGAACTACAGTGTGAGCCCTGGGAGCCAAACCTGGATCCTCTGTAAGAGTAGCCAGTGCTCTTAGCCATGGAGCCATCTCTCCAGCCCATAGACTTAATCTTTAAGATCGAGAGGGATGAAAGGATTTATCCCTCCAGTTGGAGGAGGTAGAATGAACCCTGGGGAGGCCAAGATGGTGGTTCAAGCAATAATCCAGCAAGAGGTACTGGTCTCTCAGGGATGAGTAATGGAATGAGGTAGTGGGAATAAAGGCTACAGGAGATGGGTCGGGCCAGAGCCATGCTTTGCAGGGAGAGATGGCCCGTGCTTGCTAACTGACAGCGTAGGAACCTCTACAGGACAGAAGAGCCAGTGTTCATCATCAGCAACAAAGTGAAATAAAACAACATGGGTTAAGAGGGTTTGAATATCCCCACTAAAACTCAAGTGTACATTGACTTCTCACTGGGAGCTTTTAGGCGGTGGGACCACCCAGAGTGACTGGATCACAGCAGCGGATTGTCATGGCGGCTAAAATTATATCTTACCAGGTTGTCACTGGTGGCTTTGTTATAAAGCAAGCATGCTCTCTCTGGCTCTCTTGCTTTGCTCCCCATGTTGTCACCTCTGTGTTGCCTGGACCCAAAGGGAAGGCCCCCGGAGATGCTAATACTCTGGGCTTTGCAGCCACTAGAACCACAAACTAAAGTCAAACCTCTGCTCTATTAAACTACTGCCGTATTAAGTCACAGAAACTCAAAGCAGATTAAGACAGGGAACACAGATAAAGAGGGACTTAAGAGGGATTGGAATGGTGGCTCAGTGGTTAAGGGCACTTGTTTGCTATCACAGAGGACACTGGACAGGTTCCTAGCATCTACATGGCAGCTCTCAACCATCCATATCTACGGTTCCCAGGAGATCTGATGAGCTCTTCTGGCATCCCAGGTACCAAGCATGCGCACAGACAGTGCACACATATACATGCAAGAAAAATACTCATATACATAACATAAATGTGTGTGTATGAGAGAGACAGACAGAGAGAAGGACAACTATGATGCAATCAGAGACTTGTATATGAGCTGGCTATGGATAAAATCTGGGAAGGACTGATAATTTTATTCATTCTCATAATGGTATAGGGTGATGTATGTTTTAGAGTCTTCATTTCTTAGGCTATTCCCAAGTATTCATGGGTAAAGTGACGGGGTGTCTTGAAGGAGGAGGAACAAAGTGAGGTGTACATGAGACAGAGTTAGGTAGCTGCAGAAGCTAGGAGACAGATATGTGGGGTAGTGTTGAACTCTTTGTTAGTATTCATGTGGGCGGGTGGGTGGGTGTGTTTGTAAAATTTTCTATAGCTTAAAAATAAATCAATAGGCCAGGCCTGATATTGCAAACCTTTAATCCCAGTACTCAGGATATAAAGACAGACTGATCTCTGTCTTGTCTACACAGTGAGTTCTAGCTCAGCCAAGGCTACCTAGAGAGACCTCAGCAAATAAAGAAATAAATAAACAAATAAACACTTGCAAGTCTGTTCCCACCAAGTCTCCCAGAAGGAGCAGAGATGGTAGCATCTTACCTTTCAGATAAGATGAACTGGCCATCTTTGAGGCTGGGAACCTTCCTCAGGGGGTTGATTGCGATGTATTCCTTGCTATGGTGGTGACCTGAGGGGGCAGAGAGGGTCTGGGGCTTTGGAGACCCCAGAGAAAAGAGAACTTGGGCTTCTAGAGATAAAAGGGAGAAACTGAGGTCTCAAGGATCATGTGGCTTGCCCCAAGTCACAGCAGAAAGGTAAGGTATCACAGGGACCAGGATTAGGACTCCTTTTCCCAGATTCTCACACACCAGCCCTCAAGTTCCCCTTCTCCAGAGATCAAGACAGCACTTTGGCTCCCAGAAGCCTTCACTCAAGGCCTGAAGCCACAACCTGTGAGTCAACCTCAGCCCTAGGGACCTAAGTGTCACCTTTAGTCTCATCACCTCCCACTCAGTCTGCCTCTCCTTTGAGGGATCGGGCAACTGAATCCGGCAGCTTGGGGAACCCTGCCAGTACGGAGAACTCTACAGCAGAAATATTAACTCCTCCTGACGAGCTGTTTACAAGTGGAAACCCTTTCAGGGCCACACCTCTTCCATTCCTGCAACTCCCCACATCTCTTCTACAGTCCAGAGGCTGCATCTCTTTGAGCTGTGCTCTTAGAGACTCCTCAGCATCCTAGATCCCAATCCACTGATCCCCACATGAGGTATGGGAGTCTGTGCAACCTTTAGTACACATTTTTTTCATATTTCTTTCTTCTTTCTCCTCCTTCTTTTCTTTCTTTCTTTCTTTTTCTTTCCTTCTTTCTTGCATGTCTGTTTGCACACATGCACAAGCTGGGGACCACAGGGTCTTGCATGCTAAGCAAGCCTGTTATCACTGAGCCACAATCCTAGTCCCAGAGCAGGTTTGAACACTTGGAGATGGTGAAAACAGACTTGAGGAGGGTAGGCACAGACTGAGGGAGAGTGGGCACAGACTGAGGAAGTATGGGTGCAGACTGGAGAAGTGTGGATACAGACTGAGTAACATATGCACCTGACATGGAAGTGGGTCTGTGGCTTCACCAGCCTGGTTGGTGGATGCCAGAGATATCAAGATATAAGACCTCCAAAAAGGATGGCAAAAGCCCTGGCTTGAGAGTCTTAAGCTCTTCTAGGATTCTCTTCTTCCTTTACCCACCCCCCCAAAGATCCTATTCATCCTAACAGAAAGACTCATTCTGGGTGACTAGAGAAGGTAGTCTAGATGGGACTGATCACCTTGACATCCGTTTCATCTCTGCTTCCCTTGCTGACATTTGACCCTCAGGAACACTCTCACTAGGTACCCTGGCAGGGCCTCAGGACCAGGCCTCGTGGCAACACTGGGGACTGACCTTTTAGGAGATCCACCAATTGGAAATCAAAAGGGATGCCATTCTTCTTGGCAAAGATGTAGACAGCGCGGCAAGGTGCGGACAGCAAGTCCATGTAGAGCTCCAGTACCATACTGAGATGCCTACAAGGGGCCCCACAGCCACAGTGGATGGACCTCAGACCCAGGCCAGTGCCTAGCCTGAGCACCCAGCTCTAGGCCCTCTTCCACCTGTGCTGAGGCCCCTGTATTCTGGAACTCACTCACCTTAATGTTCTCATGAGGCCAGGAAACCTGGAATTCTTACCATAGCAAGAATTCTGAGACTTGAGGGTGTCAGAAGGCCCTATCAAAGGGCTGGGACCAACCTCTGTCGTGCACCTGCTCTGCTACTCGCTCTCACAAATATCTGTCTGAGAAGGGCTCACACATGAGTATTCCCAGGGCCAGGTTCCATCTGCAGGACAAGACAGAAGAGGATTTTCAGGTCCATCCAGAATGAGAAAAAGGCAAGGACTGAGCTTGCATGGCCAGTAAAGACTGGAGTGCCCACGGGTGAATCTCCTCTGAGATGTGATTGGGAAAGGATTGCCATGTCTTGGATTTTGAATGTCCTCTGAAGGCTTTGGCCCACACCTCTGTCGTGCCTAGCACAGGAGCTTAACCAAGAGCCCTACCTTTGGAACGCCTGAGCTTCCGCCGCCACCAGTGATGTCGCTAAAAGAGCTAAACTGGACCACTCTGTGGAAAACCTTTTCCACACCCCAGCTTATCGAACATGGGCCTTGCCCTAAGGTGCTCCAGCTGCCCTTGGAGAGAAACGGCACCTCTGCTCTCCATTCTGGAAGTCCCCCGTGGAAATCCAGGAGCAGGCCGAACAGACACAGCTCTCCTACAAATGCAGTACACACCCTCAAGCGCTCAGTCATCTCTCCAGCTCCCTTTCTTCTTTATAAGCTAACTGTCTAGGGTATTTTTTTTTTATAGTGATGGAAAGCAAACACATTGGAATTGTTCAGGGAACAATGGGGCAACACAGAGGGTGCTCAGGGTGCGGCCCACCAGACTGTACCGTGCAGGAGCCCAGAAGTTCCCTGGCCTTGATTAAGACAACAGAGCTCACAGTGTGCACCTGGCAGCTGTGGAAGAAGATGCTAGAGATCCACAATGAGGCCACAGTGTGGCTTTAGGCTTTATGGTTATATCAGTTAATTTCTTCTTTGCTACAATAAATATTTGGCCAAACAAGATAGGGAGGAAGGAATGGCTTTATTTAGTCTCATAGTCCATCACGGTGGAAAGCCATGAGGGCGGGTCCTTACGGCACATTGTCTCTGTGGTCAGGAACAAGAGAGTGACCAAAGTTGCTGCTCAGGCACATTCGTTTCCATACAGTCCGGGATCCAAGCCCGAAGAAAGATGCTACCTGCTTTAAAATGGGTCTTCCCACTTCAGTGAACCCAGTTAAGAAAAATCCCTCACAGGCATGGCCAGAGACACGTCCCCCAGCTGACTCTAGATCTTGTCAAGTTGACAGTGACAATGATCTTGGAAGATGCTCTGTCTTTCTAGGCCCTCACTTCCTCAACATGAGGCTGGAGATCAGGAGAGAGCACAGAGCATGTACTATTAATTACGATTACTATTTTGTTTTTGTTTTTATTCAAGACAGGGTTTCTCTGTATAGCTTTGGCTGTCCTGGACTCACTCTGTAGAAAAGGCTGGCTTTGAACTCACAGAGATCTGCCTGCCTCTGCCTCCCCAAGTGCTGGGATTACAGGCGTGTGCCACCGGGCGGAACACGTGTTTATCATGCAGGGCAGAAAGCAAGCAGCTTCCCTGTAAATGAACTACTCTTGAAGCTGCTTTGCTGGCTTCTATGCCAGTGGAGGATCCCACCAAGACTTATGGGTTCCCTGAGGTTGTAGTATAAATGTGTGGGCCTCCTGGACTTCTTCAGCTTCCAACATGACCTTCCCATGGGCCGAACAGATAGCTGGGCTCATTCTTTGAAGAGGCCATTGCCCATGGCTGCTGGCAGGTAAGTGTGAAGGCCTTTCTTACATTGGATCCATGTGTAAAACTATACTTCCCAGGGAGACCTACTCAGTAGCCAGGAAGGTCCTGGCTGCTAGGACCACTCACCTAGTTGTTGCGGGGCTGGATTCAGCCTTCTCAATGGCTGCTGGACCCGAGCAGCATCCAAGGCTCCCTCATGAGAGGGGCAGAAGAGACTGGGCCAGGGCCAGGAGAGCAGCTCACCCTGGGTCCTCACAAGCCTCCTTCACCCCCTCCTCTGCCTGTCTTCCTCACTACCGACAATCAGTGATACCTGCTGGGGCTCAGTGTTTAGAAGGCTTCTGAGGATTCTTGGAGGAAAGAGTTCTGTGATGGATTGGTGATGTCTTCTCAGGGCAGCGGAAGGGAGGCAGTTGATGTACCAACCAGTACCTTCCATCATTGGTAGTCCCGGCTCCTGCCTCAGTCTACAGGACAGAGTTTAAGGAGGCCAACTTTGGATAAGTGGATACTGTTTGCAGGCAACAAGACGGTGACCTTCTATACGCCAAGCACCAGTTGATGCGGTGGGAGCAGGTTGTAGCCCCAGGCAGATGGCATACCACCCCCTGGAACTTCAGGCTTAGACATACGTGGAGTGGCTGTGTTATGACCAGGTACAGTAGCTATTTTGTTTCTGAGACAGGACCTCACCGTGTGGTTCTGGCTGGCCTGGAACTTTCTGTGTTTACCAGGACCGCTGTCAGGTCCACAGAGCTCCAGCTACACCTGCCTCTCCATCCCTCCAAGTGCTGGGAGTACATGCGTGTGCTGCCACCCACCATCTTTTTTTTTTTTTCTGGTGTTGTAACAAAATGCCTGGCAAAAAGCATATTAAAGAAGGAGAGGTTTATTCTGGCTCACACGCCGAGCACAAAGGCCATCGAAATGGAGAATGCACAGAGTCAAGGCAGCAAGACTATGAACAGCTGGTTTCATTGTGTCCACGGGTGGGATAAATCCTCGCGTTCTTCTCTTCTCACTGTCTTGGACCCCATGCGATGAGATTAAAGCCACCCATACTTAGGAAAGCCCTTCACGGACTCGCCAAGACCTGTGTCTCCTAGGCATTTCTAAATCCGGTCACACTGACAAGATAAACTGTCAAACAGAAAGGGAGTTGCCCAACCCTACCAGGGCTAAACTGATCCTTTGCTCCCACCCAAATGTCTAACCAGGTTTGTCCACAGCGCCACCTTTTGGGGAGGAACCCATCCACTGCTGTATCCTGTCTGTGCCGCATCTTTATTGCTCCACTTCCTCCATCCTTCCCATAATGCCTCGCTGCCACTAAATGTTTCATTCTACTTCTTCCCTGGACCCCACTTCACCCTTTCCACCTGCAGCAGCCCAGGTCTACTCTCCGCCTGGACCTCACTCTTTCCTGTCAGCATCCCTACTCCACATGAGGGAAGCTCCCTGCCCTGTGCACCAGGGGAATCTCTGACATTCAAGTCTGGTCACTTTGCCCCTTCACGCAATACTCTTTCACCATCCCCATAGCCACACTCCTGGGCCTCTTTTGACTTGGGCATTTCTGTTGTGGTGTGGAGGGCAGAGTGACCGCCAACCTGGAGGACAGTTCATGTGTGCAAAGGGAGCCAGGGTTTGGCATCCATACTGGAACCTGCTGACTGAGTAGGGTTTATTATTGAATGAATAGGAATTAACATACGAACTCTCTCCATAGATCAGTGAGTTGTTGGCTGCAAGCCAGAGTCACCCAGGCCTTCTGGGCTCCTAGCCAAGACTTAACAGGAAGCTGGCAGGACCCCATTCTGAAACCTGAGAAAGCGAGTCACCCCCTGGATCACACCTTCTTGGCCTGTGAAAAGGGACTGCAGTGCTTTCCCCAAATTTTTTCACAGGACCTGAAGCCTACCAGTGGTTAGGAGTTTGGGAGATGGACACCTCTACCCCCATGCAACACAGACACGCACATTCACACTGTGTGAGGAGGACAACATCCATGATCTCAGGAACAGCTTATGGCTCAACTGGGTGAGTGAAGACCCCATACCCTTTTGTCACTCAGACAATGTCAGGCAGGGTCACGGTAGTGGCTAGTTTTATGTCAACTTGACAAACACAAGAGTCATTAGAGAGGAGGGAGCCTCTATTGAGAAAATGCCTCCTCCATAAGATCAATCAGGCTGTAGGCAAGTCTGTAGGGCATTTTTTAAATTAGTGGTTTATGGGAGAGGGCCCAGCCCCTTATGGTTAGTGCCCTGCCTGGGCTGGGGGTCCTGGGTTCTATAAGGAAGCCGGCTGAGCAAGCCAGCAAGCAGTACTCCTCCATGGCCTCTGCATCAGCTCCTGCCTCCGGGTCCTTGCCCTGTTTGAGTTCCTGTTCTGACTTCCTTTGATGATGACCTGTGATGTGCAAGTGTAAGCTGAACAACCCACCCACCCCCACTTGACTTTTGGCGGTGGTGTTTCATCATAGCAATAGAAATCCTAACTGAGACAGATACTGTGACCACTACCGGGATTATCGTGGCTCCTGCTCCTGGAATGAGGACCCAGGATGACACAGGTGCAGGCCTGAAACTTTGCCAGCCCCTTGGTTCTCTCCAAGGACAGGCTCTTCTCTTGAAGCCATGCAGAACACAACTAGTTAGCTGCTCCAAAGCAGAGAAGGAGGGGCTAGGCTAGGAGCCAGAGTTGGCCCAGAGCCCAGGCAAACAGAACCAGGCTCATGAAGGCATGCAGGCCCAACAGATCAAGGGGTCATTCACTAAGGCCTGGGAGTGGGAATCTGGGCACTGGTCTGGTATGCTCAGGTGTGCCGGAAGCCCCTAGTGCACAGTGCCCTTGGCCACAGAAGCCCCAAGTCATGCTTGGTGGCCCTTTGTCTGATCTGAGACCTTAGATTTGCCACAGGCATGCAAGGAAGGGAAGAATGGAACAAAACAAAAAAGAAAACGATCCACAGACTTACTTCTGTCCAGGCCAATCTAAAGGAAGCATTGTCTCAGCTGAAGATCACTCTTCCCAGATGAGTCCAGCTTGTGTCAAGTTGACAAGAATCCCTTCACCCTCCCAGAGTCCCTCTGCCCTTACTCTTTACAGTGCCCTAACTACCTTCACAGCCCCCCAGGACAAGGCTTAGGGGCCTCCTAAGACAATTCTGCACCATAGAAATTTGTTACTCACGCCTCCCCTATGTGATAAATAAAGTTGGGGCAGCTTGTAGGAAGGAAGCCAAGATGAAATTGCCCTTCAGATGTTTTGACATTAAGACCTGAAGCAAGAGAGCACCAATGGAGAAAGAACTTCATTAGGAGAGACACAGATAGCATGCCAGGGTTCCTGAAGGGAGAGACAGAGACACATCAGTTCCCAGAATAGTAAGAGAGTTATAGTTTTATATTGCAAGCATCAGGATGGGACCTTGAAAGGAGAGGGAGCCTTCAATCTCAAAAAATCAAAGAGAGGCTTTTTACTTCCACAGGTTTCCAAGATGGGATATCTTCTGTGTCAGGTGATCTGGCCCACATGCCAAGAGTCACAGGGAAGAAAGGCGTTAAATAAAAGTTAGGGTTCAGTTAAGGTAATTTTTATAAAGCTGTGTTTGTTTCTCAGTTTCTTTCTTAACCTAGCTATCATACAAATAACAGAGACTCATTATGTTTAACAAGCTTCACAGCACAAAAACTGAGCAGTTATCACTCTATTCTTAATCCTCTAGGCTAATTTGGCTTCCTCCCAGTGTACATCCCAGAGATTCTTGCATTTTGTAGCTTTTTTGATCCAGCTGAATCTTCCTTCTCTCTGTCTCTCTGTCTCTGTCTCTCTCTCTCTCCTGATGTTATCTGGACCACTCCAGGGACTGAATCCCTTACTTCCTCCTCTAACTCATCCTTCCCTGGCTGGCAGGAAGTCTAGCCCTTTTCTTTCCTCTGCTCAGTGATTGGCTATAAGCTGTTTTATTGGCATATCAGGGACAATCAGGGGACTTGGGGGAGGGGCATGGGAGGAGATGAGGAAGTGGGGGGAATTGGGAGGGGAGGAAGTCTAGCGCTTTTCTTTCCTCTGCTCAGTGATTGGCTATAAGCTGTTTTATTGGCATATCAGGGACAATTGAGACAGGAGATTATCAGAATAAGGATTGCAACCAGATAAGAGGGATACCAAAGTCAGTTTTCTAATTACACAATAACTTTTGCCTACAAGGTTTTTTTGCATCAGCATATTAGTGGGCTGAGCTTAGCTGTAGTTGAAAGAGGGAGGAACAGCACTCAGCTATGTGTAAGACCTGGGTAGGTTAGAGTTTTTTGGTTTTGTCAACTTGACACATGTTAGAGTCACCTGGAAAGAGGGAACCTCAACTGAGAAAATGCTTCATTCAGACTAGGCCTGTATGAAAAGTAAGTCTGTGGGCCATTTTCTTGATTAATGATTGATGTGGGAGGGCCCATCCTGCCCCTGGGCGAGTGGTCCTGGGTAACATATGAAAGTAAACTGAGCAAGCCATGAGGGGCAAAACTGCAAGCAGTGTTCCTCCGTGGCCTCTGCTCCAAATTCTTGCCTTTTGAGTTCCTGCCCTGACTTCCCTCTATGAGGGACTACAAGCTATAAGGTGAAAATAAACCCTTACCTCTCCTAGCTTCTTTCCATCATGGTATTTATCACAGCAACGGAAAGCAAACTAGCTGCAAGGTCCCAGCATGTGCCATTAATCAACTCTGTGGAACTTCCGGTGAGTGTAGCCTGATTTCTGGAGGCGAGAGTCACGTGATGGCCCTGTGATCTAAAAGCCACCAGCACAGCTGTCTGTCCAGCACACCACAGTGGCTTTTCCACTCTTCAGACACTAGCAAAGGGAGAGGACTCCACATTGCTGACCCCCTCCTGAGGCCCCGGGTAGGGAACAGTTGTAAAATCTGAGAGGACCTATTGGCGGGGTGGGGTGGGGGTTGGGGGTGGAACGCTACCACTGACTGCCAGGGACAGGAAAAATTTGAGTGGAAGCCCAAGAAGGGCAGGGCAAAAGGAAGCTTGTAGGGCTGCTCTGAGCTCAGTTGGGGTTACCTGATGACTGCGAGGGGGTTCAGAACTTACCTGTATCACCCCAGCTTGTGATCATGGAGGCGTACCTGCTCAGCACTCCCTGGAGACAGCCAGCACCTTTTAGCAGGTGGTGGAAAGGTGAACACAGTCTGGACCTCTCCCATGTGCCTCTTGGTGTCCACGCAGTTATGCCCTTCTGCTCTAGATCTGTGCTCAACTGGATCCATCCATTGTCAGCTTGCACTGGCCTTCATACAAGAGCAGACCCTCCACCTGAGGGGAGAGCAGCCTTACCAGTCCACAGAGGGAGACAACGAAGCCAGTCCTGAGGAGACCTGATAGGCTAGGGTCAGAGGGAAGGGGAGGAGGACCTCCCCAATCAGGGAACTTGGGGGAGGGGCATAGGAGGAGATGAGGAAGTGGGGGGAATTGGGAGGGGAGGAGAGAGGGGGCGACAGCTGGGATACAAAGTGAATAAATTATAATTAATAAAAATAATTAATTTAAAAAAAAGAGCAGACCCAGCAATTCAATTGGGTATTCATGACCAGAATGGGCAGGGACATGACAGTGGCCTTGAGGACCCTAATATGCTAGTCTCTCTCCTCCTGTGAGAGGTTATAATTGATGATAGTTCATAGATTGTGCAGTCCTCTCCTGTCCCCACCTCCCTACAACCCTGAACCACTGTCTAGCAGTCAAGGCCTAACTCTGATTCATAAAGCCAGGCAAGCTCGCCATTGCTTGGGAGCCCCAATGCCCTCTCCATAGCATTTATGTTTACTGACGTCCTGAGGAGAGGTGAACACGTATCTGTTCAACCCAGATAGAACACTGATGACAGATCAAAGAAAGGATTCTACCCAAGTCTAGCTTGGTGGAGAATGGGTTTATTGGGGCTACTTACAGGATCATGATAACACAATTGTCATGGCATTACTGAAAAATCTGAATGTCTTAGTTAGGGTTTCCATTGCTGCAAAGAAACATTCTGACCAAAAAAAACAAATGGGGGGCGGGGGTTATTCAGTTTATAATTTCACCAAAGGAAGTTGGGACAGGAACTTAAAACAGGGCCCAAAGCTGAGGGCAGGAGCTAATGCAGAAGCCATAGAAGGGATGCTGCTACTGGGTTAGGGAGGGGCCTTTAACTTTTTATACAGTAAGCTTCATATATTCCCTGAGCCTGATAGGCCTCCCTTATACTCGCAGAAGGGGATGCTTCTTTCAGTCCGGAGGAAAGACCTAGAAATAGTCCCAAAGCCAGTTCTCAACTGGCTGCAACTCCTGCCCAGTGGCATCTCCTCCTTCATGTCTCAGCACATGTTTCCAAAGCCCTGGACGCTGCTCTGGGACCGTGGCTATGACTGCTCCTAGAAATGAAGGGGTGGTTAGAGCGCAGACGCAGAGCCCTCCAGCATCACGTACCCTTTCCTCTTTCCAGATCACTTTGAAGAGACTTTTCTGTGGCCTTCTTGTCAGGCAGCCCGGGATCTTGTGGCCCTTACAGTGGTACACTTGGTTAGTTTCATTGAGGTCACTCTCTGGAACTTACATGTGACCTACATACTGGGAATCTTTTAACTTTCTTGTTTACTTTCCCTTTCCTTCTTTCCTTCCCACCCCCCACCTTTTTTTTCCTTCAGTACTGGAGATCTGCAAAGGCCATAAAGCCCCGATCCAGCGGGGGTTCAACGGGTTCCTAAGAAGAGCCGAAATGAATGGGGGACGAGACACGAGAAAGGAAGACAGGGTATCTGATCAAGGCCTTCTATTTATTGAATTAATACACATAACTTATAGGGAGAAGGCAGAAAAGGGGGGCAGAGCCTCAGCAAGAGTAATTTATGGCTGCAAGATATAACGGAGTGGTTTTATGGTACAAGGGATACCAAAATAGTTTTATGGCAGGATGGCTTTATGGTGCAAGATACTGCACCTGCAAGATCTGTAAGAATGTAAACTAAGAGAGATACCACAAAAATGTTTGCTTAAGATATCTCAGGATGCTCCAAGCTTAACAAGCAGAAGTTCTTACATAAATCTTTCACCCATGACCTTAGGTCCTAGTGCAGCTGTTGGTGACTTTCCACTAATTGGCTCCTGGCAGAGATCAGACTCTGACTTTTCTGAAACCTGCATGGATACCAAGACACACATGTGCACACACACACACACACACACACACACATATACACACACACGGCCCTAATTCATTTTGTGTGCTTTATTGGAACATCTCTTGAAAACAACAGTTTGTTGTGTGTTGTTCAAGACAGGCAGAATGCACTAAAAGAACACAGGTGACCACCACTTGTTCCAATTCCCTAGAAGGAAGGTGGGGTGGAAAGGTCCAGAGAAGCAATCGAGGCTGGCCCTGGGGGTGGGGGTGGGGCGGTCTCAGAAAGGAAGAGAAAGCCAAAGTGTTATCTAAGAGGATGGTCACACATCAGACATTCTGGGCTGGAAAAGGCACAGAAAAATCACAGGGGCATCACACTCACTGAAACAGGCAGGTTAATTCAGAGCAGTTAATTCAGGATCCCTACCATGTCACAGTGGCACTTGAGAACTTCATCTGTGTCAGCCATGAGCCCTCCTGTAAAGAAGTTCCCAGATCCTGGTGGCATAATTCAAAGGTGATACCTGGAGATTTGAGTGACATGGTTCCCAGAAGCCTGAGTTCTAAGGACCCCTCCATTAGCCCCTAGGTATCTTCCAATGGTTCCCTAGCCCTAGGAATACTGACTTGCCTGCAGTGATGACCTCAGTGATGAACTGTCTTCGCAGCATGCTAATATCTTAATTTTTTTCCACAGTACATTGCAGGAATACCATAACAGATCTGTGGAAGTCAGAGGATAATTTTCAGCAGCTGGTTCTCTCCTTCTACTAGTTAGGGTTTAAGGATTGAACCCAAGCATTGGCCTTAAGTAGCCTTACAGGCTGATCCATCTGGTCAACCTCTTCTTTGTATTAAATTCTTTCTTCTCAACCAAGGACACACATGGAAGTTTGCACAACAATGTAAATAAATCCTACTGTGTGCTGTTACTAGGGAACTCTCTGAGGACATTAAAGTGATTGCCCAAAGAAATCTTTCGTGTTCTAAACTTGAAAGACCAAGTTTTATAAAACACCATCTCTGTCCCTGAATTGTTTCTTGTTTACTGTCCTTATGGATTTGTTATGTGACTTTCTTAGATTATCCATGTTTATGAGTCATAACTTTATTCCATACATATTATAGGACAGTGTAATAAAACCAATAACTTATTATTCTTTCAAATAGACTATTATAATAAAATACAAATGTCTGCCAACTTTTGGCTGGTGTGTGTGTGTGTTTTACTGTTTTGTTTTTAGCAGCTTTTATATATATTATTGATTTTGGTCTCCTATTGGTTGTGCACACTGTACCTCAGGAGAAGCATGCTAAGGATACCTTGTGCAAAGCTCCTGCCAGAGCCAGAGAGGGAGCCAGAAAAGGGACTGTCAAAAGTAGAAAACATAAAAAAAAAAATAAAAAAAAAAAAAAGAGTCAAGAAACAAAATGAGTCTTTATTGCTGGTCAGATCACTCATGGAATCCTAGCCAATCGAAACAGCATGTTGGCTTGGAGCTCTGGAGGGGGTACTGGTAGTCTTTTCTTGGCTGCCTCTTCCTGGACGCTCAGGATGGGGCCGTGGGCCTCCCGACACAGCTCAGCACCTAAGAATGCTTCCACCCGATCCCGCCATGCCTTCAGTCGTGGCCGTCCTTCAAACAGGTTATAGCCAAGAGCCACGGGCTGCAGGGACAGAAATGTGAAAGTCAGAGAGACACTCAAGTCCCACTGCAGACAACTCAATTCAGGCATGACAGACACAGCCGCCATGGGAGGTCTGGGGCACTGTGATCAGCTCCAGAAGCTATCCCCCACCTAGACAGGAAACAAGTCACACAGCGTTCTCCTCTGTGATTCTGGCTTCTCCCAGGCCACACTGTTTCTGAGGTATAGAAGTGGCAGGAAGAGGGATCCTGCCCTTAGCTGCTATTTCACCCACTGGTCTCATACCTGCATCAGCTCCTCCAGAGACATGAGATCAGCCAGCGTCACCTGCTGGCCAGCAAGGAAGGCCCTGTCCCCGAGGAACTTTTCCTCCAGATGCTGCAGAGCCAGGACCATCTGCTCTCTGTTCCGTTCTACCTTCTCCTCGGGAATCTGGATCCCAATGAGTGGCCCCAACACCTGGTGGGTCAACAGATGTGCTCACTGCGCAAGCCTAACTCTTTTTTTTTTTAATTTATTTATTTTTATATCAATCACAAGTTAGGTACTTTGAATCACAGGCGTAGCCCCCTCCCTCATTCCCTCCTACCCTCCCACTCCCTCCCGCATCTCCCTCCTCCCCGCCCCCTCCAAGTCCACCAACAGGGGAGGACCTCCTCCCCTTCTATCCAACCCCAGCTGCAAGCCTAACTCTTAACGGGCCCCCAAGATCCAGCCCCTCCCCAGAGGACCCTGCACACCTTGGACCACAGGAGCACTCCAAACGTGTTACGGATGTTGTCAGCATGCCAGCCCAGGTACTCATGGACTCGGGCACGGGCCTGGAGGTCGGCTGGATACCAGTGGTCCGCCACCTGGTACTTGGAACTCAGGTAAATCAAGATGGCCGAGCTAGGGATCACGGGAAGAGGGGCGGGGTTGTAAGGACCTTGTCCGGTTCCCATTCCTCAGTGAGGCCTCGAGAATGGAGAATCCTCACATTTGAAGTGCCTCTTGTGGTCTCACCGCCCAACCCTAACTCTCGAGGGCTCTTTCCTATCCCTGGAGCCTTTCCTCTCTGCAGTGCTATGCATGGAACCCACGTTTGGTTTTGGTTTTGTTTTTTGAGCCCTCTGCCTTTTGAGGCTTCATCTGTATGGCACTCCACCAGCCACCTTATGAGGTAGAGACTGTTCTTTTTGCATGCGAGGAAACTAAGGCTCAGAAGAGTTAAGGGACTTGTCGGAGATGGCGCAGCTTAGAAAAAGTTCCCCGGGGCCTTGAAACCTATGTGAGACGGGCACGCATCCATGGTGTGGCTTGAATATGCCAAAGGGGAACCATGTCCTTAGGTTTCTGCTACAAGCCCACAAGCCACCACCGGACAGACCTCTAGTCCGGTCTAGTCACTATATAGCCTCTGATCTCTGACATTTTCACTGGTCTCCAGGGCCAAGCCTTGGTAAATTAGACAGGATATCTGGGAAGTCTGAAGACGCTCCTTTCTAGTCTAGTATTGAATCTACATTTTTCTAACCCCGGACACAAACGTTCCCCTTGTCGACTTCCAACACCCCTCAATCAGAGCGGGAGAGGCCTGGAGGCGGGAGTCCAGCAGATGAAACAGAGGCAAGGGTCAGTCCCAAATTGCCCTGGCCTCCTTCCCAGACTGTGTGCTCTGCCACGCCTCCTCATGGCCTTGGGTAAAGGTCTGCCAGGGACCCAACCCCCACCCCATCTCTGCCCGGAGGAAACAGGGCGGGGTGGTTTGAGGGGGATAGGGGTTTGGGGTGGGGGATAGGGGTTTGGGGTGGGGGATAGGGGTTTGGGTTGCGGGATGGGCGAAGGCTCTGAGTTTATCTACAGCAGCACCTTTCGGTTAACACGAAGTTTCCGTCTTTGAGGACAGGAACTTTCCGAAGAGGGTTCATCTGGGAGAATTGCTCGCTCATGAGCTGCCCTGGGAAAGAAGGAGCCAGAAAAATGTGTGCAAGGGCGCAGGCAGAACCCCCGCATTCCCTTCCCCGCTTTGCGACCAGAGCCCCTCCCCAGAGCACGGCGGAAGAGGCCAAGCCCCGGTTGGGCTGGGAACCCGGGGCACGGAGGTGGCTCAGCTACAGACCTCATCCCTGCAAATTCTCTAGGACTTCGTAAATCTAAACACCACGCGCCTTCAAAGCGGGAACTCTGCTCTACAAACCTTTCCTTTTTCTCCTCACGTCCCAGGACAGAGTGTACCGTCCTATCTCCCTCGTCAGAGCAGAATTCAAGTTTAGAGAGGGCTCTGAGAGGGAATTCATTCCCCGGTGGACAACACTGGGGAATGAGATGATGGGTTAAGGAGGGGGTGGGGTGGGCTGGCTGTCTCCGGCAGAGTGTAAAGGACTAACATGGTCTAGGGGTAAATGAGAACCAGGCTTGGGCCAACCTTTTAGTATTTCCATGGTATGCATCGTGAAGGGGATGCCGTTCTTCTTGGCGAAGATGTAGACAGCGCGGCAGGGTTGCGACAGCAGGTCCAGGTAGAGCTCCAAGCCCATGGCAGCAGCGGTGCAGACGGACTGCACTCACCAACAGTGGCAAATGGAGGCGGCCGCTTCGGGGGACTCTGCACTGAGAGCGGGGCTGCGGTGCGCACACTCAGGCCGACAGAAGGGCTTTGCTCTACTGAGCCGTGCAGCCACGGATCCAGCCCAGTCAGCCTCACTGGGACCCGGAAATAGCCAAGCTCTGCCTTCCTGGATCTCATCCAGAGAGCTCTGTGGACTTAGTGGCTTGCAGGGTACAGGTTCCAGCGGGAGGGGATCTTAGAGGCAGCTCAGTCACGGGACAGCCCCACACCCCCAGCCCCCAACAAAGACGCACACACATTCCACTACTGATCACAGACTTGATTTGAATCTTTTTAGATTACTTATGGCCCGTGGCCCATATCAGAGACCAGAGATTTTGTTTCCATTTATTTACCTATTTACTTACTTATTCATTCATTCACTCATACATTCATTTATTTATATGTTTTGGACACTGAAGGTCTGGTTGTCTTGCTATATTGCACAGGCTTGCCTCAAACTCTTGGGCTCCACTCATTCTCCTGACTCAGCTTCCCTGAATAGGACTTCATGTGAGACCCACCCTGCCTGTCTTTGCAGAGGATTTTTATGTTTGTTTGATTGACTGATTGATTGATTGATTTGGTTGGTCGTTTGGGGTTTTTTGAAACAGAGTTTTGTTGTAGATTACGATTAATATTTACTATTGATATATCTTCTGGTAAAGCTGCTGTTAGTCCTAAACAGCTGTATAACCAAATCACCACACAGAGACTGGGTTTATTTCGTTAACCTAGAACACAGTGCTGGGCAATAGTTACTCCCTCCTAAACCCCCAAGCCCTCATAGTTTCCACATTTAGATTTCCCACATTAGACTTGCTTTTTGTGAAATATTAGGTCCAGTCCACCTCCAGGTAGTTCCAAGATCTTTCCTACAGCTCTGCTCTCCTTTCTTTCCTCACCCATTTTCTCCTCCCACGTTTTCCTGTCCTCTGGCTCCTCTCCTCTCCCGCCTACTTCCTTTCCCTGCTCAACATTGTGGCTAGTTGCTTTATTTGGAAGTTTACACCAAGTTGAGACAGGATGCTTAGAATAAGTATCACAATGCAATGTTCCGATTGAAATCAGAGAGTTGGAGGGGGGGAGAAATCAGCATTTGAATGAACAAGGGTAAGGTGTATACATTTCAAAAGAATTTTATACCAATGTTGGACTCCCGAGGTGGGGGGATAGACGCCAGACCCCAAAAACCCACAAAAACAAGAGTTTGATGCAAATAGTAGCTACTTAGTAGCCGGCGTGCCAGGTTCTGCACACAGCTCCCATGCAAGGGGGTGGTGCCCAGCTCTGAGCAGCAGAATCAGAGTTTATAAAGGCAAAAACCACAAAACAGGAGGAGGTCTAGGGGTAAGGGATTTTTCTAAGGGGGAAGTCAGTGATTGGCTGTGCCCAGGTGTGGTGACTAGGGGATGGTTAGGAACTGTTTGCACTTCTCAGTCCAGGAACAAAGGGCATTTAGGGCCAAGTTAAAATTTTTTACCCTTACACCAACAGGGTTTCATAGTCCAGGTTCCTCAAAGTTAATATGTAGCCCAGAGTGACCTCAAACTCTTTGATCCCCCTGTCTCAACCTCCCCACCCCCAAGTGCTGGGAATACAGGCATTTGCCACAGGCACCAGAGCTTGCCCTGATAGTTTTGAGTTGCAGCTCAAAGATCCCGCAGGGCTGGAGTAGCCTCCAGAATTTACCACAGAGGAAAAGAACATTGTGGGGGAAAGAAGCTCTCTCAGGTGGCCCCTCACCTTGCTCCCCTCCCACCCCTCAGACAAACTTTGAAGCCCAAATGCCCCCATGTCTAAATAAGTCTGTGTTGTTTTTTGAGGAAAGGATACTACAAAACCACAAAGCTGTTCCCAGAGGAGGCTCTTCTGAAGCCCTGCAGGGCACATGGCCCTGCTCGTGCAAAATTCCAGTTGGAAGAGCAGGCGATCCAAGATATCCGTATCCACGCAAGGAGAGAAAGCGGCCCTCTGACATGATTGGGCCCTAGAAGCTTCCTAACCTTGTTTCAGGTTGTGATGAGCACACCCCCCCTAGGGAAACACCCACTCTCACAGGGTCAGATGCACCTCTTGAATAAACGGGTTCCTGAATTCCCCTGCCTTTCACCCTGCCTGACCCTCCTTCTCCAGGCTCAGGTACCTGCTTCACAATTGTCCCCTCCACTGCTGGCAAGGAACTGGTTTACCTATCTCACTCCCCTCTTCCATGTCTTTCTCTCTTCTGCCTTCTTTTCCCATTAAATGCTTCTTTGAACCTTGGCATGAACACCCATTTTGCCACTCTCCCACTTGGTCCCCAGTTGGTGGTCTGTTTGGGAAGGCTAACTTTTAGGATGCAGCACGTCGCTGTAGGAAATGTGTCACCAGAGGTGGGCTTTGGAAGTTATCGCCTCCAAATCCATAGTTGCATCTCTGCTCCATCTCTGCTTTCTGGCAGTGGGTGGAGGTGTGATCTCTCAGCTTTCTGCTCCAGCTGCCTGCTGCCCTGCCTCTCTCAGCAATATGGGCTCTAACCTTCTGCAGCCATAAGCCAAAATGGGCCATTGAGAATGAGTATGCAAAGTCAAGAGTGAGAACAGTTTGCCCCACGAAGAAGAACACCAGGACTATAGTACCCAAATACTGACACTGGGTGGGGATCAGGGCTGGGACTCAATGGCAGAGCACATTCTTAGCTCAGGAATGGCACTGGATTCAAATAACAGCACATGCATGTTGAAGCAAATGCAAAAGAGAACATCTATTCATGGGAACTGTGGCAGCACCAGAGAGACTTCTCAGTCCTCTGGGGAACAGGGATGGGAAGTATCTACTGTTAAAAATGAGGACACATTGAGGGATAGAGACTGTTGTAGTACAAGAATTGCCACACCAACCACTGGAGAAGCAATCTCAGGGAGATATTGTTTATTGATCACAACACCCTAAGACTGATCATGACTAGTAACACAGAAAGGAGCTTGGAAGCCTCCCCATGACATAGACCCATTTTCTTCTCTTTTCTTTTAAAAAATATTTTAACTTTATTTTATGTGCATTAGTGTGAAGGTGTTGGATCCCTTGGAGTTGGCATTACAGACACTTGTGAGCCTCCATGTGGGTGCTAGGAATTAAACCCGGGTCCTTTGGAAGTGCTCTTAACCACTGAGCCATCTCTCCAGCCCTGACATTGACCCATTTTCCAGAGTCAGTTTATAAAGGCAAAAAGTACAATTAGCTCCTGGTAGGGGGGAGCAGATGGTGAAACAGGGTGGTTGGTTCTGACTCAAGTTATTTTGATAACAAGCAGTTGTAGCTAACTGTGAAAGTATGCCCGGTAGTTGGGGCTAACTATGCTTACAGCTGGAGAATTTCGGGAATAACGAAGCCACAGAACTTCCCATTGAACATAAACATAGTTTATGGGCAACATGACCTTGTGGAGAGATCCCATAGAAAGATACTTATACATCAGCAAGGAGCTGAAATTATGTGGCTGGGTGAGCCTGAAACAAAAAATGGCTATACTTATGCCAAAAGGACCAGGCCTCAACAAGATAAGGAAAATCAGTATGTACTCATCTGGCCTTGATTATCATCAGAACACAGCTTTTATAATCCTGCCAAGGGAACTGTGGCTTCTGGTCTGGAGAATGAGGCAAGTTAGAAGAAACCTGAAAGAACTGTACACCTTAAGTTCTGTGCCCATAATGAAATGTTGTGGGGGAGAAGATACTTCAGTATGCTGGTGGGCTCTCCCTTACTCTTCAAACTTGTGACAGATTGGTGGGGGGGGGTGTGACTCAGTCAGAGAGCGCATGGCACATAAAGCACAAAATTATACAAATCTGAAAGACCACAGTGTGAGCAATAGAATAGAATCTTCTCACCTCATCCGGACACATTCTACGTATATGAAGATTTACATGAAAAGGAAAAAAGGCTGGCTTATACATCATGATGAAAAGAGAGAGGAAAGAGAGGTCAGGGGAGGAGAGGGGAGGACAGTGGAGGGCAGGGCAGGCCTTCATGATGTCCTGAAAGTGGTCAGCAGCTCTGTCTAGTGGTAGCAGTGACAAAGCAGTTTCTCCTGAGTGAGTACCCTTGGGGATAGCTCTGTGAGAGTGGCTTGAACTGGGCTTTGCTATTTGGGAGCTTTAATGTTTTTATTATGTGCGTATGCATGACTTGTGTGTGGGTGAGCCACTGTACACACACGTGGTGGACACTGTTAATGTTATTTTTATAGAACTGTGTTTGTTTCTCAGTTTCCCTTATAACCCCGTTATCACACAAATTATTGAGACGGTTATATTATTTTAACAAGCTTCACAGAACAATCCTGAGCAGAATTAATTCCATTCTTCTAAGCTTCCTCCAAGTGTGCATCCCAGAAATACCTGCACTTTGTGAGTTTCTACTCCAGCTCCTTCCTGATGTCTCCTGGACATCTGGCTGAATCCCCTACTTCCTCCTTTAAATTCTCCTCCCCTGGGTGGCAAGAAGTCCATCCCTATTCTCTCTGCTGCTCAGGGATTGGCTATAAGATGCTTTATTAGCATAGCAGGGGACAGCTGGGGACTAGTATGGACCCAACACTGAGGCAGAAGATTCTCAGAAAAAGGATTGCACCAGATATGGGGAAAGTGAGTACAGAAATCAGCATTTGAATTACACAATAACCTTATGCCTACAGGACACATTTCCATTGTGAGTTCCAGGAACTAAACTCCAGTTTCTAGGCTTGAACAGGCAAATGCACAGGAAAAACTTTAACCATGGAGCCAGTCTTGTTTTGGGTCCTTTGATGTTACTTGTCACTTGTTATTATATGACAGAGGCATTCTATGTAGCCTAAGCCTCAGTGTCACCATGACAGTGGTCCTCCTGCCTCAGCCTTCCAAGTCCAGAGATTTCACACATGAGTAACCACGTCCAGCTTTTTGTTTGGAACACATTTTTGTGTTCAGTTGACTATGTCTTCTACAGAGAGAGTTTGACAATGTTATATGTAACAGGATTGATTGTTCACTATTAATATTTAATATTGATTTATCTTTTAGTTAATCAGTGGTTATTCTTAAACCAGCCATATACCCAAATTACTATACAGAGACTAGGATTTATTTAATTAGTATAGAACACAATGCTGGGCAATAATTACTCCATCCTAAACCTCCAAGCCCGCATAGCTTCCTCCCATTCAGATTTCCCACATTATACTTGCTATTTAGTCATATCTTAGGTCTGGTTCATCTCTCCGGGTATTTCCAGATCCTCTCTTCCCAGATCTCGCTTCTCAGAAGCTTGTTCCCACTCACTTCTTTCTCCTCCCTTCTGGATCAGGATGTCCCATCCTACTCTCTCCATTGCTCAGCATTGACTGGTTGTTTTATTGGCAATACAGAGGACAAACGATAGCATGTTTATACAAACTTGAGACAGGTGATGCTAAGAATAAGCATTACAATGCAATGTCCGGATTGAAACCAGATAGTAGGGTAGAGAAAATAGCATGTGAATAAACAAAGGTAAATTGTATACATTCCACAAGAACATTATACCAACATTTCCCCCCTTTAAATCCAATAAAAGGCTCCTTTTCTTTCAATACAAATAATTATTATAAAACAGTTATGAAAACTATTAGGTAAGATTTACATGTGCGGGCTGGAGCGATGGCTCAGAGGTTAAGAGCACCCGCTGCTCTTCCAGAGGTCATGAGTTCAATTCCCAGCAACCACATGGTGGCTCACAACCATCTAGAATGAGATCTGTATACACAGTAAATAAATAAATCTTTAAAAAAAAAAGATTTACATGTGCAAGGTCCAGTCCATGTGCATTGGGTAACTTAGGAGAAAGTATTTGATTATCTATACTATCTTGACAAGTTTAGAGTTCTATACCTAAATTAACTTTTGTCTGTATTGGTATTGCCTACGTGAAAACATTTTCATAAATTATAAACAACTTAAGCTTACTTGTAGAACTGTAACTATTTGGTTGTCAACTCCATCAGAGACTTGAAAAGGAATAAAATTAGTTACTAGAGTAAATAGGAAGTGCATGTTAGCAGCTTCCAAATGATAAAAAATTGAAAGACACAGTTTGCTGCCTGATCACCCAAAACTCTCTATAATGTTGTAGCATCATCTTCAGCCTTCTGGCTCAGAATATTTGACACACACACACACACACACACACACACACACACACACACATATATATAGCAGGAGCTATTTAGGACATACTTACCCTGTCTTGGCAGAGTTTGGAAGTCAACTTGTCCTGCACTTAAGCTTGCCCATTTTAGGTGAATTCTGTCCATCTTGAAAGGAGGGCATTATTATTTATTTATTTATTTTTTTGGCCCGGGTGGGTCATTCACCACATTTGAAGCCATCCTTATGGAGGTTCTTTGATGCTCATCATCTTCTTTGAGGTAGGCAGGATGCTACAAAGAGATGACCTGTTTCATTGTCAAAGAATCATTAAAATAATAAAGACATTTTAAAATGCCATATTCTGTAAGTCTCTGAAGTTTTTGAAGACTACCTATCTTTATATAATCTGCCTGTCTATTCAATCATATCTATCTGTTAAACCTAGGATGTATACTCCTGTGAAAAATTAGTGCCCGATATGACCTTGATCAACTCATAGTTATATATGATATGACTATGATCAACTCATAGTCATAACAATTAACTTGCATTACCTAGTATCCTAACTTTATTTTCTCTTTGAATAATATCATTAACAACTTATAACCATCTCCCAATAACAATAAACATTCATAGCCACAGAAAACAACAAAAACCCAACCCCCTTTAAAGGAAATTGGATGTCATTGTCATGGATTTTTTTTTTCTAGCTCATTTTTGGTCATGCAGAAATCCTGCAAAGGGCCCAAAGGAAATTGGAAAAAATGGTTAATTAAGTAAACATTAACATTTGTGGGTCAGTCTTTGAATGTTGAGAAATTTCAGGCTTAATAGAAGTCCTGTTTGGAACCAACTGAGATTAGGAGCTTTCTTCAAAGCTCTTTTGGGGGCAGGCTTTGATAAGAAACAGCAATTGAAACACTTGAGGCAGGAACAAGCAGAGTGCTGGAACATGCCAGATGCTGAAACAGATGTGTCAATGTCTCAGGATGCTGCAAGGATGAATACTGTCAGGTTTGATCCAGCATCTCCAGTGTCCTGTCTTTTTGTTCTACAAACATATTTCTCACAAGCATTATACAGTTCTAAAATTATAAATGTATGAGATGTACATGATGAAACCAAATTTTATCTATACCATTTAAAAGAATGGCATAATAAATTTTGAGGATATTGTAGCCAAGAATTTATTGGTCATGTATTGTTGAAGTTCTGGCTGGAGACATTTTTACATCTCAGTCAGTGTTAGAGTTGTTCCCATGTGAAGGGATCATCAATTTATGTTGCCTGTTTTGTTTAGTCTTCTTGATGTCTCTCTTCTTGTGTGTGGCCAAGATTTTCTGGTGGTCTTCCTCTGTTGTTTCTGATTTTTTGTTAGTTTTGATGGAACCCATAATTTCTCTTCTCCTGTATGAACATATGCAAAATCTCCTTCCCAGCGTAACACATTCACTGTTCTCCATTTTGGAAGTAGGACCTTTATATGCTGCTCTAATTCAGCAGTTCTTTCAAAATCCCACTGTTTCTTAGCAGGTGTGCTACTTATCTCATTCAAACATTTTGAAATTGGTAAATCATTATTTAATATATTTGGGGGAGATATCATATTTCCGTTTTGTTTTATGACCATCTTTTAAAAATTACTGTTAGATGTTTATATAATTGTTTGGCTGTGGGATCATAAGCTATATCTGTAACAGGTTTCATGTTATAATATCTAAAATATTGTTGAATTCCAATGGATATACATACTGAAGCACCATCAGCTCCAATTAGCAAGGGCATCTCCAAAACATTCACAAATGTGTAACCTTGGGATCATGCTCTCCAGAATTTAAGGCAAAAGCCCACTGGAATTCTGAATATGAATCTATGACATGGTTCATGTATTTCAGTTCTTCAAACTCTGTAATATGGAGCACACCAGCCACTGTATGACCTTGTTCCAAGACAACACTAAACAAAATCTGCATTTCTATTTTAGCATATAAACCTTCATCTAGTAATTGAACCTTAACAATACACACACAATCTCCAGTCTGACCAAGTTGGCATATAGCTGAATACTTTCTCTCCAGCATCTCATTGGGCTGCCATTTTGCAGTATCTTTAAGCCTCTGTGGTTTTTTTTTTTCTCATCTGGAACCACCTCATTGGTGTTATTGTAAGAACAAGATTGGACTGCCATTGTTGAATATTAATATTTACTATTGGTTTATCTTTTAGTTAAGCAGTGGTTATTCCTAAACCAGTTGTTTATCCAAATTACCACACAGATCCTAGGATTTATTTGATTAACCTACAACATAATGCTGGGCAATAGTTACTCCATCCTAAACCTCCAAGCCTGCATAGCTTCCTCCCATTCAGATTTCCCACATTATAGTTGTTTTCAGTCATATCTTAGGTCTGGCTCATCTCTCCTCATGGTTTGAAGTCCCCTCCTGCTGATTTCTCTCTCCTACTACTCCCACTCACTTCCTTCTCCTCCCCTCAAGACCAGAATGTCCCACCCTATTCTCGGCATTGCTCAACATTGTGGTTGGTTGTTTTATTGACAATTCAGAATCCAAATGGTGGCATGTTTACACAAACTTGAAACAGGTGATGCTTAGAATAAGCATTACAATGCAATGTCTGGATTGAAACCAGATAGTGGGGTAGAGAAATCAGCTTGTGAATAAACAAAGGTAAATTGTATACATTCCACAAGAACATTACACCAACATTTCCCCCCTTTAAGTCCAATAAAAGGCTCCTTTTCTTTCAATACAAATAATTATTATAAAACAGTTATGAAAACTATTAGGTAAGATTTACATGTGCAAGATCCAGTCCATGTGCATTGGGTAACTTAGGAGAAAGCACTTGATTATCTATACTATCTTGACAAGTTTAGAGTTCTATACCTAAATTAACTTTTATCCGTATTGGTATTACCTACGTGAAAACATTTTCATAAATTATAAACAGCTTACTTGTAGAACTGTAACCATTTGGTCTTCAACCACACCAGAAACTTGAGAAGGAATAAAATTAGTTACTAGAGTAAATAGGAAGTGCATGTTAGCAGTTTCCAAAAATTAAAAAAATTGACAGATTGTTTGTTGCCTGAACAGTCACCTATAACTTTCTATAATGCTGGAGCATCATCTTCAGCCTTCTGGCTCAGAATATTTGACAGACATATATGTGAAGCAGGAACTATTTAGGACATGCTTGCTCATGGCAGAGTTCGGCAGTTGACCTGTCCTGCATTTAAGCTTGCCCATTTTTGGCAGAATTTGTCTGTCATGAAATGAGGGCACTTTCTTTTTGCCCAGTTGGCTCATTTGCCATATTTGAAGCCATCTCCATATGGAGGTTCTTTGATGCTCATCATCTTCTTTGAGGTAGGCGGGATACTGCCAGGAAATGACCTGTTTCATTGTCAAAGAATCATTAAAATAATAAAGACATTTTAAAATGCCATATTCTGTAGGTCTCTGAAGTTTTTGAAGACTACCTATCTTAATGTAATCGATCTGTCTACAAAATCATATCTGTTAAACCTAGGATGTATATTCCTGTGATAAATTAGATTACTGTCTCATGTGACTATGAGTTGATTAATTAGCAATTAACTTGCATTATGTAATACCCTAAACAGTTTGTAATAGCAGTTTAAAAGTATTGGAAGTAACCTTGAATTTGTATCAATATACTAAAATTTATCAATGTATTAAAAATAGATTTATTTTTGCATCTATACAAAATCCTATACCAGAGCTAAAATTAACCTTATTTGAGAATAACAAAACCTTAAGTTGAGTAGATTCAATAATCTACCTTTTATCTTATTATTCCTATAAGATATCCCTGTATTCCCTTTCTTTCTTTTCAACACCTTTTCTCCTTATCTAAAGAAATGAAGATACAGAAAAGAGAAAAATCCCTGAGTCTAACCTTGTTTTCTCTCTGAATAAGACCGTTAAATAATTTATAACCATCTCCCAATGACAATGAACATTCATAGCCACAGAAACAACCAAAAATCTACCCAGTCCCCCTTAAAGAAAATTGGATGTCATTATCATGAATTTCTTCTAGCTGACATTTTGGACATGCAGAAATCCTGCTACGTGGTCCAAAGGAAATTGGGAAAAGTGGTTACTTAAGCAAGCATTAACATTTGTGGTCCAGTCTTTGAATGTTGAGAGATTTCAGGCTTAATAGAAGTTCTGTTTGGAACAGTCTAAAATGCTGGGCCAACTGAGATTAGGAGCTTTCTTCAAAGCTTTTTTGGGGCAGGCTTTGATGAGAAACAGCAATTGAAACACTTGAGGCAGAAACAAGCAGAATGCTGGAACATGTAAGATGCTGGAACCGATGTGTCAATGTCTCAGGATGCTGCAAGGATGAATCCTGTCAGGTTTGATCCAGTGTCTCCAGTGTCCAGTTCTTTTGTTCTGCAAATACATAATTTCTCACAAGCACTATACAGTTCTAAAATTGTAAATGTATGAGATGTTCAGGATGAAACTAAACTGTAAACCAATTTTATCTATGCCAATTAAAAGAATGGTATAATAAAATTTGAGGATATTGTAACCAAGGATTTACTGGCCATGTATTGTTAACGTTCGGGCTAGAGACATTTTTTTGTCTCAGTCAGTTTTAGAGTTGTTCCCATGTGACGGTATCATCAATTTATGTAACCAGCTCTGTTTGGTCTTCTTGATTTCTCTCTTCTTGTGTGTGGCCAAGATCTTCAGGTGGTCTTTCTCTGTCATATCTGATTTTTATTAGTTTTGATGGAACCCACAATTTCTCTTCTCCTGTAGGAACATATGCAAAACTTCTTCCCCAGTCTAGTACATTCCCTGCTCTCCATTGTGAAGTTAGGGTATCTTTGAAGTCTATAGGGAGAAATAATTCAGTAGTTTTTTTCTATAACCCAGTGTCTCTCCACAGCCCTCATTTGTTGTTCATTAATATTTAAGAAATTTAAGGTCAATAAAGCATTATGTAATCTATCTCTGGGGGGGGGTCTTTGATACCTTTCTCTGTTTGTTAAGCATGTCCCTTATTGTACGACTGGATCTTTCAATGACTGCTTGACCGGTAGGATTGTGTAGTATACCTGTGCCATGTTTTATCTTATAATATGTAAAAATCTTTCCACTATATTAGAGACATACGCTGTAGCATTATCATTCTTAATTTGTTTAGGTATACCCATAGCCGCTATCAATTCTAATAATATGTAATAACTTATTCAGCCTTTTCAGAACTTAAGGCTGTTGCCCACTGAAACATTGTACCATTGTCTATAGTATGGTGCACATATTTCAGTTTACCAAACTCTGTGAAATAAAACACACCCATTTGCCAAATTTCATTTCTTTGGTTACCTTTAGGGTTACTTCCTACAGGTAGTGAAGTTTGGTTATATAAAGAACAAGTGGGACATTTTCTCACAATTTCCTTGGCTTGTTACCAAGTGATAAAAAACTCTCTTTTAAAACTTTTGTTGTTAACATGGTGTTTTTTATGAAATTCTGAGGCCTCCAACACATTTCCTATCAGTAGTTGATCAGTTTCATCATTGCTTTGTGCTAGATGGCCTGGTAGACCCATATGAGATCTGATATGTGCTATATACAATGGATTATTTCTCTTTCTGATTTCTTGTTGTAACTGAAGAAACAGTGAAGTCTGAATTATCCTGAATTAGATCAGCAGTTTCTATATGCAGAACAACTCTTTGTGCATATTGAGAGCCAGTGACTATATTAAGAGATTCTTGAAAATCTGATAACACCAAGAGAATTGCATATAATTCTGATTTTAGAGCTGAATCATAAGGACTCTCCACCACTTTACTCACATTTTCTGACTTATGTCCGCCCTTTTTGATTTATTGGCATCTGTAAAAATTGGAGTTCCTTTTATTATACAAGGGAGAATCCGATTGGTTTTTTATAAACTGAAGTTGCTTGCTTTTTGGTTATCTGTTGTTGATTTTTCCCAAAGATTTAGAGCAAGCTCTTTGCCAATATTTGTTGTCTGCTCATAATGATGCAATGTCAGTATTGGTAAAGGGCATCATAATTTTAGCTGGATCTCTTCCAGCTAATTGATGAAGTCTCATTTTTTTCCTTTTGGGATCAATTCAGAAAGCTTTTCTATATAGGTTTCTAATTTTTTTATTTTGTTTGTGTGTCAAAATATCCATTCTAAGACATAGTCCTCCCTCTGCATAAAAATTCTTGTGGGAGAATGAGTGGAAGGCAAGATAACCAAAATACAGGCCATCTTTGGATCAATACAACCTATAAATGCATCTTATAATTTCCTTTCTATCAGAGCCAATTCCTTTTCAGCTTCAGTTGATAACATTCTTGGACTATTTAAGTCTTTATTGCCCTGTAAGGTTTGAAATAAGTTACTTAGCTCTTGAGTAGCTAAACCAATGGTAGACTGTAGCCAGTTAATATCTCCCAGCAATTTTTGGAGATTATTAAGAGTTTTTAACTGGTTTCTTCTAATTTTTATCTTTTGTGGTTGAATTTTCTGTAGATCTATTTTATATCCTAGGTAATTAATAGAATCTTCTCTTTGTATTTTTTCTGGAGCAATCTGTAATCACCAACAAGGTAAAGTTCTATTTATTTCATCAAAAAATTTTTTTTCTAATATTTTCATATTTGAATCAGCCAATAAGATATCATCTGCATGGTGGTAAATTATGGATCGAGGAAATTGCTTATGAATTGTCTCCAATGGCTGTTGTATAAAATATTAGCATAAAGTAGGACTGTGGTAACATCCCCCGTGCTAAGACCCTCCAGTGATATCTCTTTATTGGACAGCTTCTCTTCAAAGTAGGTACTGAAAAAGCAAACTTTTTCCTATCATGTTCATGTAAAGGAATTGTGAAAAAGCAATCCTTGAAATCAATCATTATAATAGGCCATTCCTTCAGCAACAAAGAAGGCAATGGGATTCCAGATTGTAACAATCCCATTAGCTGAATAATTTTGTTAATCGCTCTGAGATCTGTTAACATCCTCCATTTGTCAGATTTCTTTTTGATAACAAATACAGGAGGATTCCAAGGGCTGTTGGACTCCTCTGTATGTTAAGCCTCTAGCTGTTCCAGGACTAGCTGTTCAAGTGCCAGTAATTTTTCTGTACTCATAGACCATTGTTCAATCCAAATAGGTTGGTCAGCCAACCACCTTAGTGGTGAGGCTGTGGGGTTTTATTAACAGTGGCTTCTTAACATGAAGTTGAAAAGACAGGCTCTGCTGTATTTTGTTTATGGGCAGCCTGGACAATCTGACTGTTTTTGGTGGCATTTTAAAATAATTTTAACATCTTTTTTTGGCTTGCCTCTGAAACCAGGGTGCTGGGGGGATGTTAATCTGGGTTTTCCATTGTTGTAGCAGATCTCTTCCCCGTAAGTTTATGGCTATCTCAGCCACGTACGGCCTTAATTTTCCTATTTGACCTTCTGGTCCTGTATGTTTAAGCCACCTGACACTTTATTTTACTTTAGGCAAAGTTCCAATTCCTTGGAATTAGATATCCATCTCTTGAAGTGGCCAATCTGTGGGCCAGGATTTAGGAATGATAATTGTGACATCAGCCCCAGTATCCACCATGCCTTCAATTTCAATATTATTTAAAATTATCTTTAACTTTGGCCTTTGGTCATTTATAGAGGCTTGCCAACATATTTATTTTTTTGTTCCCTTCCTGGTTTTTTGACTTATCTATAGAACTTGCTTTGCCCTTGCTGTCTGATTTTTTAATATATATTCCCAGAGCAGTGGTGTTTAATTTTCTTGTGGAGGAGTGTCCTGTCCTGTATTGGGGACTGCAAGAGGCCTCCTTGGGTGTATTTTTGGTAAAGGATTACCCCATTTGTCTGTTACTGCTCTACATTCACTAGGCCAATGTCGACCCTTGCCACATATGACCCTTCTGCATATTCTAGGAAGCATAGGTTCCTTTTTATTATTCTTATTATTTTGGTTTTCCTTGTAATTTCCTTTGTAGTAACCTCGCCCACCACAATTAAGACATTTCTCAAAATCTTTATGGGTGGCTTCTCCTATTAAGGTCATACTGGGCTAGTGAGGTCTGATGTCAATCATATTTCTAATCCATTTGTCTATTAAGGTATTTAAAAGATGTGTATGTTTACATATGCCATGGAGCACACCCAAAAGTCAGAGAACAACTTGTCAATTTTCTCCTTCCACCATGTAGGTTCTAGGGAGCAAACCCAGGCCACCAGGCTTAGTGCCAATTGCCTTCACCTGCTGAGTTATCTAACCAGCCTATGCCTTATATTTGAAGGAAGAGGCTCTCACTGAATCTGGAGTTCACTGATTGGCTACAAACGATTAACCATCAAGACCCAGGGGTCCGCCTGCCTTTGCATCCCTAGTGCCGGGATTCCAGGCACGCACAGTCAAGCCTGGCTCAGACCTAAACCCAGCTCCTCACAGTTTGGCAGCAAGCATTTACCAACTAAGCCACCTCCCCAGTTCTTTCTTCATAATTTGAGGTTTATTAAAATAAAGTATTAGCAAACAATATACAAAACACATTTCTTGCTGGGCAGTGGTGCACACCTTTAAGGCAGAGGCAGGCAGATCTCTGAGCTCAAGGCCAGTCTAGTCTACAACGTAAGTTCCAGGACAGCCGGGGCTACACAGAGAAAATAAAAAATAACAAGAAGCAAAAACTAATTTCTTTCTTTTCTTTTCTTTTTGTTTTTTGAGACAGGGTCTATGTGATCCTGACCTTCTGGAAGTCAACTTTGTAGAGCAGGGGGTCCTCAAACTCACAGAGATCTTCCTGTCTCTGCCTCCTGAGTGCTGGGAATAAAGGCGTATATCACTATGCCAGGCACAAAAACAAATTTCTTAAAGAGTTAAGGCTTTGATAGGCACAGTACAGTAAAGCCTAATGAATTCTCATAAGTATCTTAAGATAACGAAGTTGGCGCATGCTGCTAGAGCAGTTGTTCTCAAAGCTTCCCGCTGCCTCCGCCCTTCAACGCAGCTCCTCGTGCTGTGGTGGCCCCCGACCACGAAATTATTTTCATTGCTACTTCGTAACTGTAATTTTGCTTCTGTTATGAATCGTAGTGTAAATGTTTGTCATTTCCGATGGTCTTAGACAACCCCTGTGAAAGGTTTGGTTGGGGCCCCCTAGGGGGTCGTGACCCACCGGTTGAGAACCACTGTGTTTTTTCTTTTCTTCACTTTCTGTGATGACAACAGACCCAGAACAAGTACAAACAAGCAGACTGGAAGTGCGGGCTGTTTACTCTTCGCCATCCACACGGAAAACATCTTCCTCAGAGAAGATGGGCATACAAGCATCATCCATTTCCCATGATTGCAGTCTTACTCCAATTTAAATAAGTAAATTTAAATTGCAGCTTTAGCCAGCCAGGCTGAAGACTGTCATCATCCAATGATCGTGCTTAAGATTCCCCTAAATGGCAGTTCGTTTTTGAGAAAACCAAAGATTCAGCATCTCCCATGGTATCAGAGAGCTTGGCTGACTAGAAGATCTTCCAAAAGACCTTGGGACTCTTTGGCCTAACTGGAATTCTGCTATAGCCAACACCAGTTTCATAATAAGAAAGGCATGACCTATGGGGTGTAGGCAAGGGTGTTCCCCTTGCACACAAAATTCTCAACTTTCAAACAGAGAAACTTTTACTTTCTCTTTTAGTCATCCTTAAAGAATGACTTTATAACTTAAAAGCTTAAGAACTAAGCCACTTGGACAAGAATTGCTCTTCTGAGGACGAAGAATCCATTTTAGGACTGGGTCTTTGCAGCAAAAGAGCTCACCATTCTTATTTAAACAACAACAACTGTGTGTGAATTTTCTTGCTTTGATTCCAGAATACCATACAACTCCAGAATGTCACTTTAATCATGGTGTAGTCGTATTTTGAGAGCCAATTTAAATCTGTTTTTGTGCAGTGCTGTGGACTGGGCACAGGTGCTGGTTAGGTGTTCTACCACTGAGCCATAGCTCAGACTAGAGAAATGAGTTCACTTCCTGAATAATAAAATAATGCTAGATTTGACGAACATTGTTAAATACCATCACCTCCTGTTATTAGCATACACTCGACTGCAATCCAGTGAAATCTAAAGAACTGTCCAGGTGTCTGCCCATCAGACATTAATTCTGTTAGTATAGAACAAATGCCTATAGTATCGAACATACTGTCTACATATATATATATATATGTACACACACACACACACACACATATATATATATATCTTTTTATAAGAAATACTTTTAGGAACCCCTATCTTCCAAAAAAAAAAAATCTTTCTGGCCATGGTAACATGTGCTTTTAATCTGAATTCTGTGAAGCAGACGTAGGAAGATCTCTGTGAATTTAAGGCCAGCCTTGGTTTACTTAGTGAGCTTGAGGACAGTCAGGACTACTTAGAGCCTATATAAAAAAACAAAAGCAAAAACAACAACAACAAAACAGAAGCCGGGTGATGGCGGCTCCCGCCTTTAATCCTAACACTTGGAAGGCAGAAGCGGACAGATCTCTTAAGTTCAAGGCCAGCGTGGTCTACATAGTGAGTTCCAGGATAGTCAGGACTACACAGAGAAGCCCTGTCTTGAAAAACCAAACAAATACCCTCCCCCCAAAATAACAACACAGACAAGTATATTGGAAGAAGCAGGAATTAACTCAAGCCCAGAAGGATAAATGCCGTATGTTCTCTCTCATAATGTGCAGCATAGAATCTAAAAATTTTAATTGAATTTTTAGATCTGTGTGTCTAGAGCAAAGGAAACTGGAAAGAGCCCATGACAGGAAGGCAAGAAGGAGGTCTTAGGTCTTTAAAAAAGGGGGGAGGGGTGCTGAGGAGATAGCTCAGAGGTTAAGAACACTAGCTGCTCTTCCAGAGGTCCTGAGTACAATTTCCAGCAACCACATGGTGGCTCACAACCATCTATAATGTGATCTGATGACCTCTTCTGCCCTACAGGCATTCATTCATGCAAGCAGAATACTGTATATATTAAAAAATAATAAATCTTTGAAAAAAAAGAGGTCTTAGGGGTAAAGAAGTAGTTGATTAGATAGGACAATCAAGAGAAGAAACTATTGTTGGTTAAAGGTTTATGCAGAGCACAGGGAAAGAGGTGAGAAGGAAGAATGAGTGAGTTAACCAAAACTAAGGCTGTATGGAAAACCCGCATGGGAACCTACTACTTTGTAAGCTAATTTGATTTTTGTTTGTTTAGTTTGGTTTTTTGTTTTTTGTTTTGGTTTTTTTTTTTTTTGGTTCTTTAAGGCATGGCTGTCCTGGAACTGTCTATGTAGACCAAAGACTTCTGCCTCCTAAATGCTTGGATTAAAGGTATGCACTACCACCCTGGCCTCTGGCTAAGTTTCCTTAGTTTTTATCTTTTAAATTGCAATTATTACATACATATATGTGTATGTATATGTGTGAATGCATAAACATATGCGAACCTGCTAGCTCTATTTGTTGTGTGTATAAACTTTCAAGGCCGACAAATCTGCATTAGAGAATTCATTCCTCGGGAAAACAAAACAAGCAAAAAAAAAAAAAAAAACAGAAAAAGAGTTCATTCCTAGAGAGCCTAATTCTGCTCCCAGCATCATTAGTTGCCTATAGTTTTTTTTTTTTTGTCTGCGGGTGGGACCCCGAGAAACTCTCTCCCTTCAACATTAACATGTCCACTGATACTGCCTTTGCTCCAGTCTTGTTGGCCATTGCTAGAGTGACTGTTTCACAACTTCCTGGTATTCTGGCTCTTGCAGTCTGTCTGCGATGTTCCCTGAGCCATAGATACAGGAGCATACGATGCAGATGTAGCCGACTGGCATGCTCAACCTTACCATCATTACGGCATCAAAACATCAGACGTACTCTAAATGCTCTTTACAACAGAATGCAAATTGCTACAGAGTGAACGCTGAGCCAGCTTCCTCATCTCTCACCACCTGGCGGCACCTCAGGGACCAGTGTGAACACAAACCATGAAACCAGCTACAGCGCCGTACCCTAAACACACCACCAGGACTTTTGAGAGGCACCCAGAGAGCTCCCTACTTCGGAGAACCGCCCTGTGAGGGGCATTCTGGGAACTGTAGGATATCCTGCAGTCCTCCTAGAGTCCCGCGTGCAAAGCATGCTGGGGACCCGGGATTGTGAAGGCGGCCAGCCCCACCCTCCGCTGGAGGGAGGAGGGTCTGCCTGTTGGTTGTCTTGGCAACTGCTCACGAGGGCAACCGGTGGGCAACGGGCATAAACTGGTCAGTTAGGGGCAGTGAACTAGCAACCGCAATCTCTAGGGGCCGCTTCGTCCCGGGTTGGGAGGGTTGATCGTGGAAAACTACCCTGAGTTGGGAGTAGAGGGAGGGAGGGAAACTGGTCGGTAGCGGTAGCGGGAGGCCGGGAGATGGAGACTCCAGCAGAGTCTGTGCCTGGGGCCTTTTCTGTGAGCCTGCTCTCAGGCTGGGTCTTTTGGAAGGAACTATGCAAGATCCCTGGAGATGGGGAGAATTGGGAGTAAGAAGAAGCAGAATGGGGGAAACTTTGGCAAAGCTAAACAGTGCCCAACGCCTCCCCCCAGCACTGTAAACCGTGTTTTTGGCAGGGCCAGTGTCTTTATTTATTTTTAATGCGCATCATGGGATCTGGAAAGAGCAGGAGAGGACTTGGAGGAGAAAACAAGAAAACAATGACTCTCAGGACTGAAATCAAGGGCCCAGCCCTGAAACATGAGGAAGTCTGGGGAGGCTGTTTTCTCTTGTGGCTGGAAGTTTTGACCACAGCTCTTTCTGATGTCTGAATCTCCCTCTTAATCACACTAGAATTTTACCTCTAGCTGTGAGATTTACCTATATATAGTAAGGAGGGAAAAGATGAGCAGATGCCAATGGGAGGTAGAAAGACACCTCTCTGGGCCCAGTGTAAAAACTACAAACGGTTTTTTTAGAGGAGTGTGCCCTTGGCTATAGCAGAAGCACTGCATTCCTGCTACAGGGTTTTGTCACCCTGTCCCCGTCTTGATGTTCATGCTTTGTACATCTTTTATCAGGGCACCTTAGTGAACCAGCCGTGCAGTTAGATGAATGGCTCCTGGCTGGGAACATTCTTAGGGAAGTCACTGAGCTCCTAAAGTTTTCTTAGGTTGCTTGGTCACCTACTAAATAATCACTGTTATTTCCTTCCTGGGGTTGTTTCAGAGACCTAATGACATACTGAGAGCACTTTAGTCTCTGATTTACAGAGAAATTCCTACTCACGGGCGCGGGGGCATGTAGGTGGTAGCTTGTGGTCACAGCCCACTGCTACCATATCCTCCTCATTTCCACATTTGCCAAGAGGGATTCATCAGCTTGAGGGGGGGGCCAGCCTTCTGTGCCCTCTACTTGCTAAAGTGCTCCTGGATCTGAAACCAAGGGTCTTGTCACTAGCTGAGTGATCTTGGGCAAGTCATTCCAGCTGGGGGAGGGGGAAGGGTCCTCTGAATGAAACCATACAAACCAAGGCATTTCTGGCTCTTCTCAGAGGCCGGTGGCTGATGGCGGGGGTGGTGGGGAGATAGGGAAAACACTGGGTCTGAGCACTCTTTTTGTATATTTCAAGTGGCATGAAAAAGCACGTGTTCTCATGTCATGCTCCATCACCTTCAGTACTGCCAACCCAGCACTGGACTCAGTTTCCTCCTGTGTGACTGGAGGGCTCTGACTCAGAAGAATCAGTTAAGTAGCATAGGACATGGCTGTTAGAACGGAGTAGGGCCATCACCCCTGGAGGCTGATGAGACAGGGAGCCTCCTGCAGGGAGCACTGAAGAGTCTGGAGCGAAAATGAGGCTGATGAGAGAAATCAGAGCTCTGTCAACACCTGCAACAACAAAATTTTTTTTTTCAATAAAGGCTTTCAAATCACATACTTTAAAAAGCTGAAAAATTCCAGGGAGGAGGAAAAAAACAAAAACAAAAAAAAACCAAAAACCTGACATTTCTATGAACCGCCAGACACACCCTGAATATTCCTTCAAAATAGCTCTCTTTGAAAAAGAATTCTGTGTGGAGGGGGAAGAGTAGAGGCTATTTGATAAGTTTTTGCTGGCAGTGATTTTGTAGTATTTCCTACAGTGAACAGTGGGGAAATTCTCTTTTTTCCTTTGCAGTAGGTATGTCCTTGAAGCTATTTTATGCACATAGATAACTGCCAGTAATTTAAGAAGACAAGATGATTTTAGAGCACATAGATGTCACGCCGTGTCACCTCAGCATTGTCCTTGGCCTCAGTTCCCTAGTGTGTGACTGGAGGCTTCTGATTCATAGAAGACAGATGACCTCAGAGTACACAGATGTTGTACTAAGCCCATGCTAAATGAACCCTCAGTTTTTATCTTCTCCCATAGCCAATCTATCGAGATGAGTGACAAAGAATTTACAGTGGAAAGAGACAGTCCGCCACAACCAATTTGTCAAACTACACCCGCAACTTCTCTGAAAGAACACTGCAGGAGCGTTGCTTGAACCCCTCCCGAGGCAAACTGGGTGAGGGAGGGGAGGTCTGGAAGTTTGAGCTCTAGTCGCTCTGGCTGCAGGTCTGCCTTTTTTTTTTTTTTTTTTTTTTTGTGGGTAACTGCGTCAGTCTTGGACTTTGCAGAATGCCTAAGCCTGTATTTACACACCTCTCTTGCCGTTGGCACTCAACCTAGCTGGCACCTACTCACCGAGGAGGGAGCTTTTAGATTTGTGCCCTTAGGCCTTTAAAAAAAAAAAACAAAACCTTTTCTCTGGATGAGCCCCACACCCGTGACATGAGCATGGCTCTCCGGACAAATGTGTCCCACCCTCTCGTGAACATATAGAGCTGATCAACTGAACTTGGGAGCACCACTGAAGCAACCCTTGGAAAGGGTGAGGGGATGGAAGCCAGAAATGCCTTTGAGCACCCCATGCAAGCTGTTAGTATCTCCGTGTCTCCAAAGATGCTTAGTGTAGCATTGTTTCAAAGAGCTGCTGAAAACTCCGTCCAAAGTGGGGGTGAGGGGGCTGTCATCAGGAAGGGGAAACAGGAGAGCAAAAAAGAAGGGGGGTGGGGAGAAGGAAGAGGGCTCTCAGCTTCTTGGTGTGTGGTGGTAGACCCTGCTTGGACCGTCCATGGCTTTCTCAATTGTTTGGGCCTGCTACTTGTGGTAAGCTGGCCCTGTCCTTCCCCCCTGCTTTGAGAGGCCTCTCACTTATTACTGGGCCTCAGTTTTACCTTTATAAAAGTAGGGTTGCTAATTCCTACCTCACAGGGTCGTTATGAGGTACCCAGTCTGGGAACGTCGGAAACGAAAAGCTATGCAGGTGGGGAATCCCCTCATGACTGTCGGTCAAAGTACAGCTGGGCCGAGGCCTTGCCTGCCCCGGGGGACATGGATGATGGCCCTGAAGTAAACGGAGGATCTCCCCGCCCACGCAACCGCGTGTGCCTATGGAGACTTGCTTAGGAGTCGGATGTACTGAGCGCAATCCCCCAAGTGCCTGGAAAGCCAAGGGGCTATTTTTTTCTGTCCCAGCCTGCCTTTTCCGAGGACCACTGCACAGAGGACCAGTAAAAAAGGTGACCCAGAAGTCACCTACCACCCACTGCCCCCGACGCCAGTGAAGACAATCAGAAAACTGACAGGGGATGAGCAAAGAGTCCTACTCCACAGAGAACTTCAGATGTCTAGGTTCCGCTCATCTGCTTCTGGCAGCCCCGCGGCTGCGCGCCGCAGAGAGCTGGATGGGAGGGAGACGCAGGCAGGAGCTAATGATAGCTGGTGCTGCCTCTTCCACGCCCCTTCTTGTTTCTTGTTTTCCATTGCCTTCACTTTCAGGACATACTCTTCTTCTTTCAGGAAGGATAAGGCAGTGGACACCTTAGAGTGATTTCCTGGCGATAAGTTAGGTCTGTATCCAGAAGAGAAAATGGGTACCAGGGATTCCAGGTTCAGGCCCGCAGAAACCGGCGGCGGGAGGGAAAGCCCGGCCGGAGTCGCCGCTGGGGGTGACATCGGTGGGGAGGGCCGCTAGGGAGCGGAAACAAGTTACCAAGCAGTAACCTCAGCGCTCCCTGGGGGGGGAGCTGTTGAGTGGTAGCCCGGTAAAGAATTCAGGAGAGGCCTAGAGGCCGCCGCCGACAGGGGCCTTCACAAGCTGGACCGCCCCTCACCCCCACCCCCGGCTCTGCCTCAGCTCAGTGTGGCCCCCACACGGCCAGGTGGGCCAGATTCCCAGGACAGGGCCCAGAAGAGCTAAACGGACGCTGTCTGAGAAAAACTCACACGTCATCCACACTGGTGTCCCTCGCTGAGCAAGGCTGGGGCCGCTGAAAAGTGTGGGGAGCAAGTTTTCTGCCGGCCTCGACTACAGAGAAGGCTGCCCCTCCCCCCACAGTCCTGCTTAGGGATCCCCAAGAAGTTTAGGTTCCTCCCACCTAGGCCTTGGAATAGGTTTAGAACTCCACGTTATTCTTAAGAGCACACTGGATCACAAACCAAAGTCTCTCCCTGTTCCACTTCCCTAAACAAGCCTCAAAGTCTAAATTTAGCTCAGAGTTCTACAAAGAAACAAAAACCACCACGATAAAACCAGTGGACATCAAAGCATCCTCCCTCATTACAAATCTCTTAGGGTGAAATTCAGAGCCAAAATATAAACTTTATTCCTTTTATAGGTTAAACTCTAAAGAAATGAAAACTAAAAAGTATTTTATTTAGCAAAATGTTCATCATACAAAGTAATGGGTTTTGTTGTGACATTTTCATACATGTGTCTAATGTACTTGTTCGCGCACTTGCCCATCACTCCTCTGTTGTCCTATCTCCTGTTGGTCTCTTCCTCTTCCCAAATAACCCATTCCTTCTGCCTGCTGTCATGTCTCTTTCTTAAAATCTAGACTCCCCATATAAAACAAAAGTTTTAAGGCGGGGTGGACCGAAGCTTAAAACATTCACAAAAGAGCCCAGAGGTCTATTTAACAAAAATAAAAAATAAAAATAAAACACCAAACAGGGGTGTTCCCTTCCTCTCTAAGGCTTACACAGCGCCCCCACCCCCAACCCCTGGGCATCAGAAAGGGCTATCAGGTCACTCTTGAAACGTGGGGGTTCTTCTCCCCCCATTTCAACATTTCAATAAGGCTATCCTGTGCTCTACAGAAGTACTAGGATGAGCCAGAAAGACAGCGTCAGCCTCCTCCCACTGACCACAGGAAAATCCCTCAAAATAGCCCACCATTGCTGGTTGCCTCCAGAATCCCGTTCAGACAACTTTTTCTCGTGTTCCAAGACCCCCAGCAGGAATGTCCCCGCCACTTAGCCGATGGAGGAGAGCCAAAAGGGAAGAGGGGCACGGCCAAGACCCCACCGAGCATGTCCCTTCTCGTCTCCTCTCTGAGAGCTCTGTGCCACTCCTGTGTTGGTGGGGCGGCCCTGGGGACAACTGCCCGATCAACTGTAACCAAAATGTTTCAAAAAGTGTCCACCCCTCTACATACATCCCCCCCTACACACACACACCTGGGCACCAGATTGTCTTCAACCCTGAGAAATTCTCCTCCAACCTAGGAGGCTCACCAAGGTTTCCCAGCTGGTGGATCCTGAACACTGGCTGTCGTCCACGGGGGATGGCTTGGCCTTTGGGATCATTGTTGCTGCAGCTTTCTTCTTGGTACCTGAGGAAATGCCCCACCCACTCTTCCTCAGACCGCCCGGGCTGGAGCCGTGTTGCTCCAGAATGACTCGGTTCTGCTTCTGCATTACTGTTTGCTCCTTGGCCTCTTTCCCACAGAGGGGAAAGACCATGATTGCTGACGCCAGTGTTGTTCCCTGATCTTACTTTCTCCTTGCTTGCCAATCAAAGCACTTGCCTTTTTATGACCTATCCCTCTAGATTTTGTGTCTCGGCATCTCCCGTGGTGACAACAAAACCAATCAATCCTGATTGGTCTCAGCCAGAAGGTGGCAGCCATTGGTGACCCAATGCCAGCGCCTCTCTCCTCAGTGGGAGGTCTTTGCTGGGCTTTCCTTGAGAAGACAGTCCATGCCTTTAAAAACCTGTGACTTTAAGGGTCTCTGGTTATCCTTGGCTCTGGCAACATTTCCCTAATATCCTGAAGGTTTAATGATGGATGCTCTTCTAGCCTTGGATCTCCCCAGGTTCCATAGTCTAGCTCGTAAGACAACGTCTGGTTCTTACTGGGTCCCTGTCTGCCATGTTGGCTAGCCACTAGCTCGAGGTCAGCCCCCACCTCTCTTCCTATCACTCAGGTTGGCCTGTTCCACCCTTGTCCTGTCTTATTTGGTCCCTTCATCTCTGATCTTCCTGCTTCCTGACTCCTCATCTTTAAAGATCTTCCCCCCTAGCTGGTGTCTTTTCCTCATTCTGCACTACCTTGCTTCTGAGAGCAGGACCATGGTGTGTCTTCTCAAGCATCCCCAATATCTATTGGATATGGCTGTCCTTGGAACAAACCATTCATATGGCCTCTCTGCAAACTTTGGAGTGTGTGTTGATATCATTGACTTATTTCTCTATCTGAACCCAAGAAAATAGCATATTCTCTGAAGGGCCCCGATTCCTTTTAATGCCATTGTCCACTGACAAAGACCCAACTTTCAAGACTTCCAGATGGAAAACACTGCACAGCCCACGAACACTGGACCACCTCTGAAGGTCTAAAGAATGAGGAGTGATCCTCTCTTGTCCCAGTTCCCGCAGGAACCTTTGGGAATATTGGGGACAAGCTCGTCTTATCTGCATGCTCCAGACTCTTGCTTGACATTGCCCTTGAAAATGCTGACATCAGACTTGGCTGAGAACACAGGAAGGGGCACCAAGCCTAGCTTAAAGTGGGGAGGGGGTCCACGCGCATCCTGCCTCCAACTTCTGTTGTTCAGCTGACCTTGCAGCCCAGGCTTGCTGGCAATTCACCTTCTAAAGGACACGGCTCTGAGCTTCTGCCTCAAGCTACCAATGTGACCTTCCCGAAGGAAGGTCATAGGAATAGGATAGAATATCCACCCGCACAGGGGTCCCAGTTAAAAGCCAACCACTGCGCAACCCCAGAAGTACTGTGGGGAAAATGGCAAGGACAGAGCCCATTGGGCTCCTATGATGCCCCTCATGGCCACTCACTGCATCCCCACAGCCTTAGGCTTGTCACAAGAATTATTCATCTTGACTCAGAGCCAGTGAAGATGTTGAGTTTGAAGAGTCTTAAACGAAATATTCCCCTTTGGTCCAATTACAGTCTTGGATCTCACCCACAGTTTTAATAGCACACAGCAGAACATAGGTGCCTCAAAGTGGGCTGTCACATTAACTTTTCTTGTGGAGATAGAACAAATGTCTGTTCACCTCAAGACAGGGCTCCAGTGACAAACTACTGATTCCACCAAAGTCCAACTTGGCCAAAGAGTTTACTGGGCTTATGGACAGAGAGAGGCGAAAGGTTATTTACAGGACAGTGAGTGGCCTCCCCCCCAAACAGCAACATCACTACAGGACCCCAGCCCTTTATAGATAATGAATTTATGGAAGCTGTGGCCCCTTACAGGTAATCCAATTTGTACATAAGCGAGCGTCATCCATGATCACACACACACTAGGGCACAGCAGGAGAAAGATGGCTGCAATTCCAGATGAGGGTTCTATGACTTCCTCCCTCCTCCTCCTAGGGGTTATAGGATCTCCATCACCATTACCATTACCATAGACCTTGTTGTCACTGTATTCTGCTCAATTAGTTGACATGGCTACTGGGGCCAAGGTGATTTCTACTTCAAAACAGCAATGTTATGCCTAAAGAGGGAAAGACAACCTGTGGCCAGCAGGGCCAGATCAGGCAAGTTGAGGCAGAGTAGAGAGGGGCTCTTACTTATTGCTGTAATAAAATGTCCTAAGAACAAAAACAAAACTCAAGGAAGAGAGGGTTTATTTTGGTTCACAGTTTGAGGGTACAGTCTGTCATGGCGGGGGTAAGTCCTGCCAGCAGGGGCTTCCGACAGCTGGCCAAGTTGCACCCACAGTCAGGAAGCAAAAGGTGAATGAACAAATGTCTGTCCTGGCTTTCCTCTTTCTATATACTCCAGGACCTCCGACCACTATGACTGCGCTCTTCCTGCCTTGACCTCATCAAACGAATCAAATGAATCCTTCAGGGGCACACCCACAGACTAACTCACCTGAATCATTTCTCACAGCTTGCCTCCTACACTCTTCCCGAGCCTGTCAAGCTGGCAACACTAGCCATGTCAGGGACTTTGGGGTGGGGATAGGGGTGTCCCTGACATGGGATCTTAGAGGCAAAGATGAAAGGGGAGGCAAACGAAGGAGTTCCCAGTCCCAATCCCAGCAGGAATGCCAGGGTGGAAGCTCAGGGAGGCTGGGGATGGGATAGGGAGAATGAAGAAAAAACGGGACCGACTGTCTGCATGGGTCAGACTCCAGTCAAATCCCAGACATATGAAAGTTTTGGGTAACCTCTTTGCATGATATAGTGTTCAATGGACTACCTACCTCTAGCAGTTTGCCCTTTACCTTGGTACATACTTTTATGTCATGAAGTATGACATACAAAAGACACAGTTCTGGGGAGGGGGAATCAAATATCTGAAATCAAAAACCACAATTCAACATAAGACAGGTGTTTGTAAGAACAATGTAGAAAAAAATACCATATAGTCTGGGTTTGACTCAGTACAGACTCTGTGAGTCCAAGGCCAGCCAGGGCTACATAGTGAGACCCTGTCTCATACACACACACACACGAAAAACCACCACATGACTCTCTAGGTATCAGTTCCTATCACCCCGCCCTCTATCAGTGGCACCGCTGTCCTAACAAAAGAGATCCTATTGAGTCGGTTCATAGACAAAACCACCCTTCAGAATAAGATTAGGAGAGAGAGAGCCTTGTGACCACGGGGTGCTTTGATCTGGCCTCGAGGTGGGAGAGCTTTAGGAGAGAGAATGCCTAGAGAGGAGTTTCATCAGACAAGAAGGCTTAAAGTGAGAGAGTAAGAGAAATAGTTACTAAGTGCATGATGGGGACCCCAAAGAAGAGGGGGAGCATTTGAACAAAAGAGATTTTCGGACTTTCATAGTTTTTTTTGGGGGGGGGATGGCTGGCAGGAAGTCCCACACCATGTGATTTAGTCTGGCTTAGCCTATGTGCCCAGGAGCCAGATAACTGGGCAGTCCCATGAATTTATAAACTTTTTTTGCAGCTGTGAAAGGGAGGGGGCCGGGCTTGCCCCTCTGCACTCCCTCCCTCCCCAGGCCTGGTGGGGCTCTAATGTTCACAGCAGGGGCCTTCCAGCCACGGGCACAGGTCCTGATTCCTGAGGTGGGGGGGCTGCTTGAGGGTCTGTCATCTAGTACGACGTACCACGTGGACCACTGTTTCCCATCGTCCATATGCTTTATTGCCTGCATAGGAACCCCAACACCGTGCAGTTTGAGGTTGCTTTTGAACTTTGAATGAATGGGATCAAAGCTGTGCCTGCAGGTTTTGCTATATGTTGCTTGTCGTAGTCACCCATGCTAACACCTGTACCCTTACCTTGTTCATTTCACTGCTATGCACCAGCTCATGAATGAACGAACATAGCACCATTTGTCCTGTATCACTCTTGGTAGATCTTTAGCACTTGTATACCTAGAATTGGGCATTCCTTATAGCAATATGATGGGTGTTTGTAGAGGGATCTTGTGGTGGGTTCGTTCAGGTTCTTGATTTTACTCTGAAGTCCTTTGCTCATTTCTTTTTTTCCATTTTTCTAGATGGGGTTTCACTGTGTAGCCTTGTCTGTCCTGGAACTCACTCTGTAAACCAGGCTGGCCTCGAACTCAGAGATCCGCCTGCTTCTGCCTTCCAAGTGCTGGGACTAAAGGCAAGCGCCACCACCACTTGGCTTCCTTACTCATCTTTATACAGTTGCTATGTTAGGTTTCTGTAACTGACAAAAACAAAACCCCCCTGAAGCAGTGACTTGAGGGGGGAGGTTTTTCATGGCCCAGCTCCACAGGCTTCACTGTGTGCCTCAGTGTCCGTGCTGCTTTGGTTTGTGAAATTGTAAGGACGAGCATGTAGCAGAGCAAAGGTGCCCACCTCATGGTGACTGCGAAGCAGAAAGGAAGAAAGGAAGGAAGGAGCAGGGGTCCTATGGGGTCAAGAGCATGCCCTTCTGACCCTCCACAAGACCATAAGTCCTTAAATGGTCCATTATTTCCCAACCACAGACAAGTCCTCAACACATGACCTCAAGGAGGACATTTAAGATCCAAATCATAACAGTTGTCTATTAGCAATTTGTTGTTTATATATCCTTGATGGGGTCCTCCAGTCATTTGTGATATGAATTGCAGAACCCTGCAGGCCTCCTTGTTGTTCTAACTGTGGTACAGGCTTCCTTAGCAATATATTCTTCCTGTGTCTCATCTAATCCTCCAGATGCTATTCTCCTGACTGACCTTTTAAGTCTTTATGGTCTTTTCTTTATGGTTTTGAACTGTATAAAGCTGATTTCTTTTTTTTTGTAGATACGGAGTTCAGTTTCTCTCCCTTTGCAGCAGGTGCCCAGGCCTCCTAGTCGGATAATGCTTCCTTTCATATGTTTGGAAATTAGTTATGTGGGAGGAGGGGCACACACATGTCATGGTGTGTGTGTGTGTGCGCGTGTGTGTACAGGCCAGAGGACAGCTTTCGAGTTGGTTCATTCCCACTGTACATGGGCTTTAGTGCTGGCCTGCTCACCTATTGCTCAGAGGCCCACCTGACTTTCCTTCCACTGACCTCATGTGGCTGCCTGTGACCTGCCTGTGTACCGATTCTACGTAACTTTATAATCTGCCTTGACACTTGACAAAAACATCCTTGTACCTTGTTTTCTTCAAGGAATAATTTGGCTCTTCTTAGTCATTTGGAATTTCATAAATGTTTGGGTTGTCAAGCTATATTAAAAAAAAAAGCCTTTGGGTAGGCCCCCAGCAATCAGGAGGTGCATCTCTTGTGGGTTCAGGACCAGTTCAAGGACTACATATTAGACCCTATCACCAAAAAAAAAAAAAAAAAAAAAGTAAAAATTTTGCCTGGGAGGAGATGAGGGAGGGTGGGTGAGATGGAGAGGGGACAAGAAAGGGGGGCTAAAGCTGGGATACAAAGTGAATGAACTAATTAATAAAAAAATAAAAATAAAAATTTTGGAATTTTGATTGTATACATAGAAACTCCACAAACCAGACAGAAGAAATCTCCTACGCTCACAACATTGCCTTCCAACCATGAGCAAATTGGTCTCTTATTTAATTCACAAGGGCCTGCAGGTATCATTGTGTTTTCTCTGTCGGGCTTTTCACTTCTCAGACTGATATAAATTCAGGGCAATGTATACTTCTTCCTCTATTTCATTCCCTTACATTTTACCTTCTTTATATGCGTGAAATCATTCTGTATGGACTCATGAAGTCCTGTTTTGTTCTGGGAAATGTCTGCTTCTACATGTATGTAAAGAAGATACATTGTCTTGTTCGTCTAATGGTTTACATCCACACCCTCTCATCCTGACTGCTCATCTGTTCTCCTTTGGCTTTTATTTATTTTTAGAATTAAAAAAGACATTTTAATATATACATCCTATACGTTAAATATTTAAACTAATACATATTTATTTAAAGTATACAAATATAGACTTATAAACAGATCATAATGTCAACATAAAAATGATCCTGTTCAATACCTAGCTAAAAGCTGCACTTTCTTTCTTGTTTTCCCCTAAGAAATTTGTTAGGAAATCCCCCCCATTTTATCATTCCTGGAAACATCTCCTACCCCAGCTCTTGCAGCACACAACATTCATTCATGCTTTCCAGAAAGAGGAGGTCTGTAAGTGGACAGGAGTCAACAACTAAGGCAGATACCTCTTTTTTGTTTGTTTGTTTTTAAGACAGGGTTTTTCTGTGTAGCCCTGTCCTAGAACTAGCTCTGCAGATCACGCTGGCCTGGAACCCACACAGATCTCTGCCTCCCAAATGCTGAGAGTTAAGGCATGTTTCACATGTACCCTCCCCCTCACCCCATCCCCCATAGTGAGGAATTTTTGGAACTGGAGTTACAGTTGTGAGCTGCCATGTGGGTGCTGGGAACTGAACCTGGGTCCTCTGGAAGGGCAGCCAGTGCTCTTAACCGCTAAGTCATCTCTCCTGCCCACATAGCTCTTTTCACTAGGCTTCCGTGCCTTCATTATTCTGGAGAAAACAAACGCTGTTGGACTAAGGGTAATCTGTCAGACTGCATGAGGAGGAGGAGCGGGGAAGACTCCTGCCACCGAGGCTGCTTCCGCTAGTTTAAGTCGGGCTCCCCGTCAGTGGATGCTTAGAACATCACCCACCTGAGTACCATCAATACCACACTGTGAGCTAGCAGACTTCTTCATATTCTTCCCCAAAGCTCTACCCCATTAGGAAGAGTCTGCTTCTGTCTTCCCTGGTTGGCGATTGGATCAGAACAACAGGAAGCCGAGACGAGTTGTCACGTACAGGGAGTCAGTTCCAAAGCCTCTGTTCCCACACAGTCTCTAGCAGGTGGTAGAGGAGGAAGGTACTAGCATCCTCACTGGTGAGGGAAGATAGTGCATAGCCGAGACATAGCAGCATGCTCCCCATGTTATGGGCGCGAGGCCTGACTCTGGGGGATGGAGGTGTTTTGCAGCCCGCCTTCTCCTCCACTGCTTTCCTGCTGACCCCCTCACCTGCAGCTTCCCTTAAGATCCAGCGGCGAAACTGGCCTGTATGATAAGCAGCATGGGGAAAAAGCAGTTGCAAACAATGAGATTCCGGGCTCTGTTCACGTCTCTCTGGACAAGAAGGAAGTGGACTGATTGTAGAATTGAGCCACTTTTCCTCTGTACTCTCAGAGGAAAAACCAAACCAAACCAAAACCCAGGAGAGTCCCTGCTTCCAGAATGAAGGATTACTGAAGAAGTGCTGGGTGGCTCTAAGGAGTTCCAGCTGCGTTCCTTCTGGGTGGAAGCCCTGATTTTTCATAGCCTCCCCCCCCCCTTTTTTTTTTGTAATGGGCTGGGCTTCTTATCCAGAAGGCTCAAGCCACTGATGCTCACAATAGGATGGCATGTGGCTGTGAAGGAGCAGAAGGCTAGGACACCTCTGAGACAGACCTGGTATCCTGAGAAGGTAGGAGCTCTCGGTCCTAAGCCAGCTTTGTACAGTATCACAGCTGCCTTTTTGTTCCAGGTGGTATCCAAGCATTGAGGAAGTGCTTTGTTTACAGGAGACTCCGTGAGGCCCCTCATGGGTTGGCAGAAGCACTTTAGGAAAACAGGACCAGGATCAGCGGGGTGGGCACATTCGGCAGGCAGGCTGGGGGCAGGCAATGGGAGAATGTGAAGACAGCGGAGAGCAATGGGAAAGAGGGTATGGGGTGGGGAAAGAGTGTGGGGCCTGAGCTGGAAAACCCCCAAAGGAATGATGGAAAACTTATCCAGCTTTTCAAGACCAGAATATGAAGGCAAGCTAGCGATGACTGCTGTGACTCCGAGGTGAACTGATAAGGGGAACAGAGTCAAGAGTTCAGAGCAGATATAAGCACTAAAGCAGAGGTTAATTTGGAGTAAAAGTAGTGTTTCGTGCATGGGGATTTAACAGACAAGAGATGCAGAGGATCCATAACAACAGAGGGTAGAGCCACACAGTGTGTCCCGCACAGTGACGACTTCTAGACGGTGAAAGTGCAAACATCAGAACAATATCATGTGAAGTCCTAAGCGAACTGATGGAGGAGAGTTTTTGTTCTCATTATGGAGTTAGTCATGGAAACCCCTGAATAACAGGAACCCCGAAGTGTGGGGTGATAGCAGCAGGTTTACAGAGTCTACACACAGAATCAAAAAAGGCCAATGACAATCACAGAAAACTGGGTGGATCTCTCTCTCTCCGCCTCTCTCTCTGTCTCTGTCTCTCTCTCTTCTTGGTTTTTTGACACAGGGTTTCTCTGCATAGCCCTGTCTGTCCTGGAACTTGATCTGTATCAAGAGATCCTCCTGCCTCTGCCTCATTAAAGGGGTGTGCCATCGCCCAAGGCTTGGATAAAAGAACTCTTACGACAAAACACAATCCAGAGGGGAAAAGACATGAGCATTGGCCAAAATGATGAGGAAACATCTGGCCACACTCTGAATACCCACCTTCCCACCCTCCCCCTCCAGAGAAAGGCAAAAAGCCTCTTGCTGTGAGACTAGCAGTTCCCCAGATCAGGAACCGAGGATGGGCGGGCCTCCTGTGCTGGGCCACCTGCCTCCATGAGTAGATCCTATGGAAAGAGTGTCTCTCTGAGTAAGCAAAGGGCAAAGGCTAAAAATGGCCTGAACGTGTCTGCGGTTGAATCAGTGGCGTGACCTGCACGAAAAGAAAAAGCAGACAATCAGGCGCCAGAGTACACTTAAGTAAAAAAACTTGCGTCATCTGACTTTCTTAGGGAGACTGAGAAGAAATGTTGATTCACCCCAAATAATGACCGCCCAGCAGATCAAACAAAGATTCTGATGTGTCTACCCTTGGCAAAATAACAATTCAGATTTCTTATAATGGCACGGGCTACTCAACAGCAGCTGTACCGCCCGCCGGAACTCCCACCCCTGCTCACCAAGCTTCTGTGTTACCTGGGTGGCCTATACCCAGAGCAAATTGCAAATCTGGGGTCGGAGTGCCCCCTAGCGTTGAAGACGCAGAGGTGCCTGAGTACAGGCACTGTGGAAAAGTAGGAAAGATACCTTTTATGTTTGTACTACCCTGGTTCTGTACAGGGTGGGAAAGATGGGCTATTTTACCTCCATCTGGCACAAAGAAGAGTTAAACATCTTGCTGAAAGATGGAGCCACTCTGGCTAGGTTTTAAACAAGTGTAAAGTATGCTGTTTGTGGAAAAGGCTGAAATGCAGTGGGTGTGGCATTCGTGAACTTAAGCCTTCTCTGGAGAGATCACTGAGATCTGACTCTTCCCCCTGGGGTAGAGCGAGATGGCAGAAGGGAATCTTTTCTCTGCAAGTCCTTGGCACTCAGATTTGGTCCACCTAAACATATTACCTGTTAACAAAAGAAGGGAGTTCTCCAGGAATGGGTCCCCTGATAAATTATTCAATCCCAGGTGGTCAGGCCTAAAGACATGTACATATGAGTAATACTAATGGGACTCATCAGGTTGTATTTATAAACGTATGCACACGTGAGTGGCCAGGCCCCTCCCCTGAGGACCTCCAGCCACCAGGTTCCACTCATAGAACATTCTAACTGCCCTAACGGCCAGACCCAGCCTCGGCCCTACAGAGCAAGCTCTGGGCTTGAAATCCCAGAAATCTCCACCCTGGAAATGTTTTATAAATACTTTCTTCTGCTCAGTTCTCTGCTCCTTCTCCACTGAGCAGAGGCACTTTGGGTTTTTCCCTCCCAATCAGTGTGTGTGAGGTTTGTTGTTAGGTGTGACTTTGTGGTAGTCCTTGGCTCTCAACTGCTGGGATACCTTTCCCTCAGAGCTGAAACACTTACAGTATATATGTATATAGTATGTATGTATACAATAACAACTAAAAGGCCAAGGAATCTGGGGAGCGGACAAGGGAGGAGTTGAAGAGGGCGTTGAAATTGTAGTACTCAGACGAAAGCCTCAAAATGATAAAAATTTAAAGGATGGTGATAAACATAAGAAATATACAAAAAGAATAGGCTGTTGGGGACACAAGGACAGGGTCTCCTTGATAGCTTTTCAGTTTGGAGTCCTTTGGAATCTGGCGGTGAGCCAGTTTAGGAATGTTCAAATGAGTGATTTTGAGTGTAGACTCCCATGCTCACCAGATGGAGGGCACTAGGGCTCCAGAACTGGGGACCAGGGCCAACTCCTACCTTTTTTTTTTTTACACGAACATGGAACACCCTAGCCTCACTGAAGTGAGGGTTAAAGGGCACTGTGAGAGTCAGTAGTGGGTCTGTTTGCATCCTGTCCCTGTCCTGGTCCTGGAACTTACCCAGACAGTTGTACGGGTCTGGAACCTAGCTTCCCATGACTGGAAAGAGTGTGGGGACAGCATTTAGCTGCCATGAGAGTGAGAACTCAAGAGGAACAGAGGCCTAGAACTGTAACTGTGGCACTAGAAACGCAGGACAGAAAGCCAGGAACTGGGATCTCTCCACGTGCTCCCATGTTGAAGGACTTAGTTGATACCAGGAGAGGACCTTTCTCCGGGAAAGCCTGACCGTTGCAGTAACTGGTCTCCCAGCTGATCCTGCCTCCAAAAGCTGTTTTAGCCTTTGCTGCATCCTCACTATAAAGGATGAAAACCTGGTAAAAGAAAAACCCCCAAATCTTTTCCCTCTTACCAATTTGGCCAAAACTGTAAATAAATCCATTTTTCTTCACTGATTGGTTTCCTAAACTTCTTTTTAGAATGCAGAGAAACTAAGGTGGTGCGATATGAGCCTGTGTCCAGTTAAACCAACAAGAAACAACCCCCCTCCCCTGGAACATTCCTAAATTCTGCCAGCAACTGAAACACTGCTTTGGATGACCACCCTGCTGCATTTTTATCTACTGCTCTGAAGGCAGTGATGCAAACTCATCACTCTGCCTGCCAGCTTCGGGGAGCGGTGGACCCTCAGCATGGGACCGCTGCATGCACTGGCTCCCTGGCAATCACCGTTCGGTCCTGTGCTCCGGGCCTCTGTCCACGGCATCGGCCTAATGCCTGATCTCGCGAAGCTCTCTAAGATAATCTGCCACACACCTCATCTCCGACTGCACCTCGAGGCTGTCGTAGCACAAATGGAGAGGTTTCACAATTTATCAAGACCTGAGTACAGGCACAGGCCAGCTGTGATGGAAAATGTACTCGCCCATCTTCACGACTGGGTGAATATGGAGGAAAGACACATACATACATGGTGAACCCCTTCATTTCACAGATGGGGGAAACTGAGGCCCATGGCGGTGCAGAACCAGGGAGACAATCTTAATCTCACTGAGATCTGGCTCCCAGAGGGAACTGGCTGGTGAGGATTGGGGGTGGGGTTCTGGAGAAGGGATGGTCGGGATCTCTGAGATGCAGTTGTGCCTGATAGGAGGGCAGGGTTGGAGGGATTTTTTCTGGGGAAAGTCTGCCCAGGGCAGCAGCCCAGAAGACGAGAGTAAGAGGACCCCTGGAAACCCATCTAAGAGGCTTGGGCCAAGACAGAGGCATTTGTGAGTGTCTTCTGCACCAGAAGGGCACGCATGGAGCGGGCCTGGGCAACTCCACGGGGAACAGGAGAAGGAACAGCACCTGAAAAGGTGCAAGGCTTGCCAGAGCTGCCCAACTGTGGCAAACGGTGACCATGGACACAGGTGGGGGGGGGCGCATGTCGCCTGCTAACCTCAATAGATGGCACGGCCCTATGGGACAATGGTGGGTGAACTGTAGCATTCTCTGCCCAGCTTCACCCATCCAACCTGGAGGTTTGAGGTATCATTGGACAGGCCGCTTAGCTGACAAATTGGAAAGCTGACTGGGCCATAGGCCTTGGTTTTGAGAAGGAACCGGCCTCATTCAGTGGGTAGTGAAGGATCATGCTTTGGAGAAAGTGGGGCTGGCCGGGGAGGGTGACTGGGGTGAGGGAGGGAGAACACAGCAGCTGCCTCCTGTAACATGTAAGGCTGACCAAGAAATATGGTGGAGGGCTGGGGTCATAGGCCCCTGTTCCATTTTTTCCTTGCGTACCAAGGTGTGACCACTTTGTAGATGCTCCCACTGGTTACAGAGCCGTAAACATTGAGGCCTTTTTTTTTTTTTTTGAGGGGTGGCTCTTCTGGCTCATGTGATTCCCCTCCACATCCCTCCCCCACCCCCTCACACAGCAGGTGTTCAGCTTTCCTCCTCTGCCATAGACACCTAAATTTTAGGCTCACATGTGGCCCTCAGGCTGGAAGATTGCCACGGAGGCCTTAACTTTAGGTTTGCTCGAGGCCTTTAGGTCAAGAGCCCTAGCTTCGAAGATGGAGGAGTCCATGATTCTGCCCTGGGAGATAGCAGGACACAGCCAGGTACCTCAGGGTCGGTGTCCTCATCTGTGAAATGAGGGAGTTGGACTAGAGCCAGTGGAGGCTTGAGCCCGCCCGACCTCTGTGTAGAGCAGAAGGGAGGAGTCTTGCCTGAGCACATAGGTGAGTCAATGGGGCCAGGTACAGCGAGGAGTTCCCCAGAAGAAAGAGCTTCTGAGTTGGGACTCAGGGATTTGGGTAAGGCTCAACCCTGAGCCTGGCCCTGAGTGTGGCAAAGGCCGGGGCCAAGAAAGGAAGCTAGCCTGCCATGTAAGAGGTACCCTGATTCAAGAGAGCAGCCCCCCAGACCACTCCTTTGGCTACAGCAAGGGCATGCCTCCCAGTATAGCCGCAGGCATGAGGCGCCTTCATGAATGCAGAACAAGATGGAGGGAAGCTGGCGGCTGGGTGATAGTAAGCTAGGAAGGGTCTTGCTTTGGGAATCTCCATGGACGTCTGGCCTAAAGCACTGAGAGGCTCCGCACTGAGAAGGGCCTTACACTCCTGCAGATTCAATCCTGTGAGCTTTGATTCTCCTTTCGGGGCACCACCCCTCCTGTCCCTACTTCTGTCCTGATCTAGTGCTGGTGGTGGTGTCTGGTACGGGAACGTCCCTTCTCCAAAGGTCAAGACTCCTAAACAAACCTAAGAAGCACAGCAAGTTAGCAAGCTGCCCAGGGTGCACGGCCTAGGCAGGCACTGCCAAGGCTGCAGCGGATGCCAGTTGAAGAGTATAGCACCCGGACTGGGGGCAGTGCCTGTAGGGCCTGGGTGGTGGGGAAGATGCCCATGACTTACTTGGTTTCAAGCCTGGCTTGCTGGGTGTTTCAGTATAGACCATGAATGATGAAGTACAATGGTCAGGGATGCTGGCAATCATGCCCAGGAAGGACTCTGTACCCACACTGGACCTCAAGTCTCTCTGCACACACAGGGAGGCCTCTTGTCAGCTGTCAGGCTCATACAGGTTTGCTCTTCACTCCCAGTCAGGACTCAGGGGGCTCCTGTTCCCTGGCAGGAGACCTCAGCTTCCAAAAGGGGGAGTCCCTCTCTGTGGAAGCTGCTGTTCTAGACTTTTCTCCAAGGGCAGGTGATGTGGGCAGGGTGGTATAGGCTTTTTGTTCTTTTCCTAGACAAGGTTTCTCTATTACCCTGGCTGTCCTGGAACCCGCTCTGTAGACCAGGCTGGCCTCAAACTCAGAGGTCCACCTGTCTCAGCCTATGAGCCACCTCACATGGGGCAGGTTTCTTTCTTTAGCAAAGACTCTAGCAAGCCCTGACAAATCTCAGCTGGCGTATGACTTTTCAGCACTCACACTAGGGGGCAGCAGTAGGGATTCTGGCCAGTCCCACTCAACTGGGGTCCCTGGGTTTGGCAGGAAGGACTCCAGGCCCTAAATCACTATTGGGCCTTGGCCAATCATTTTATGAACATGCCCTGGGGGCTAGAACCGTGTATGTCCTGACATAATAGCATGTCCATGATAACACATGGCAGCTACTGCCTCTACCTTGATGCATTCTCAGAGAACTGCTGTGGTGGTGCTGAGACAATGCACGTGTTTGCCTGAGCAGGACACAGGCAGAGCTGGGGAGTGGCCATTGTACCCTGGCTACCTCTCCCATCAAGTAGCTGCCCAGATGAAGAAGCTGAAACACTCCGCTTAGCATAGTGATTCTTGGGGAGGAAAATGGAGCTGAGTAAGGTACAGGCCCAACTGGAGCACAACCTAATGAATTTAATCCTTAGCCTTCTGCTCAAACGACCCCCCCCCCTCCATGAAAGCACATTTACCGTTGCCATTTGCCACTGTGGTAAGAACACAACTGGGGATTCCCGCCCAGAGCAGAGAACCTATTTCAGGATGCAACAACTGCTTGGGAAGCTCTGATTCGACGCCCCAGGTGGTAAGCCAACCAGCATAGGAGAGAAGGCCAAATCCGCCAACTCCCAGGCTGCCATCACACCCCACGCCATCTTCCCAGCCTGGGCTTCGATTCAAAGTCCCCGCCCTACACCCGATTCCTCCGCAAGCCAAGGAAGCAGAAGCTGAGGCAACCGTGGTCTTTCAAAACTATTTTATTTCTCCCAACCGGAAGCTGGGCATAGCTACGGGTGGACGAACAGAGAACACTGCGTGCAGCGAGGCTCCAGGAACAACGGCGCAGGTAAGTCAGAGGCAGCAGCACTCAAGCGAAGGTGGAACCGTTCCAGCCCACGTTGGCTGCGTTCATGTCGTAATAGTTGATGTAGATCCTGCGAGGATGAAAGCCTCGGCTCAGCCAAACACGCGGGCTCTCTGAACTCGGTGCCCTCTGAACGGCCCCTGCCGACCTCCCCAGCGCCCCTCACCCGCTACGCACCGGTCCGGGCTGATGCGCAGGCGATCAGCAAGCAGGCCGCAAAGCAGCTTGCTGTAGGTGCGGTTCTGGGCGCCGCCGATCTTGCCGATGCTGTGCAGGCTGCAGAGGGCGCAGGGGTCGCTCGAGCCGCTGAAAGTCATGAGCTGGTCCGGGACCACGTGCACTGCGATGTACTGGGATGGGGGTGGGAGTGGGGTGAGGACGGACACGCGGCGGGCCCGCCCGAAAGACCACGGGGCCACCGATCTCCCAGGGAGCCCCAGCAGGCCCCCGCCAGCCCCCTACCCCCATCCTTCCCCACGCTGCTGCCGGGCCCGCCCCGCTCTCTTCCTGTACCCCCCCTGCAAACCTGCGCCGGCTTGCCGGTGGCCTGCGCCAGCTGCTGGGTGAGCTCAGAGAGAAGCCCCTCTGGCACGGAGGAGCGGGGAACATTGGTGTTCACGGTGAACATCGGCATGGTGGCGGAGGGGCTGCGGGCGAGGAGGAGAGGACGGTTGGCTCCAAGTGCGGCGCGGCCCAAGCCAAAGACCTGAGCTACGTGACCCAGCTCAGGACCGCCCCGAGCCGGCCGTGGCTCCGCCCCTCGCTCCGCCTCCGCTGACGTCAGGGCGCGTCTCCAAAGGGCTCTCCCGCGCAGTGTTTCTGCCTGGATCTTGCTGTGCTCCTCGGTGCTCCGGGAAGCGCCACGTTTGGTTCTTGGTTTCCGAAGGTAGAAACGAAGGATGCATCATTTAGTAAACTGGGTAGTGAGGACTTGACTCTAGAGGTTAGGTTCGCCGAGGCATTCCAGTAGATGCTACAGACTAACGGTAAGGCAAGTTCAGGTCTGAGAGATTTCTGTTCCTTGTAGAGGAAACTTCAGCCAATGATTGGTCCTGTAGGTAGTCACGTTGACCTTAATGTCTCCTACCAATGGGCCAGGACCGACCCACTCTGGTGAATACGATTTAACCTCAGATAAGGAGCCAAAAGCGTGAAGGCTTGTGCTTGGAGAAAGAACAATTTTTTCCTTGCCTTGGGAACTTTCTCCTAGCGCACGGAATTGGCAGAGCCCCATCACTTGGTCTTGGCTCTCTTGTACCGGCAGTCGGGGCCTTCGGCTCCCCTTCACAGTGCCACCTTCATCCCAGCCACTTTCAACTAAGACTTTTTGTGTCCCGAGCCTCCTGGGGCATGTGAGCCAAAGGCACCAATTCTACTCCAGGCCTTAAGGTAAAATCCGAAACTGGGCAACTGTCAGGCCTCAGGGAAGCCCTGCTCAAAGACTCGGCGGGGCTGGAGAGATGGCTCAGTGGTTAAGAGCACCGTCTACTCTTCCTAAAGACCTGGGTTCAATCCCCAGCACCCACAATGCAGCTCACAACTGTCTGTAACTCCAGTTCCAAGGGATTTGACAACTTCATGCTAATGCACATAAAATAAAAATAAATGAAAATTTAAAAAATACCTTACTTAAAAAAAGACAACAACAAGACTCTGCAAAGTTACCCTCATCTAGCACCCTTGGTAGACTCTGTATAATTTTTCATTAACCAGTCAGACCTCCGGGAGGTGCCCAGGAAATGTCACTGGGATATTGGGACTCCCTTTGTTTTCCTAGTCCTTTTTATTTTTATTTCTGTTAACAATTCTTTTTTTTTTCCTGGCGAGTCAAAAGGATGCAGTGTAGGAAAGGACAATTCTGTCTGTGGCTTCAAGGTTTTACATGAGGTTCTGTAACGGTTCTGGCAGAAAAGATATTCTAAAGAGACACTTGAGTCCCCTCCATACCCACCCCCTTGGCTAGCAGACTATTGAAACACTGGAATTTTCTCAGGAGTCTCATGTTGGGAAAAGAGAAAGGCTGGAAGTCAGGTGCAGCCAGGGGAGGAACTCAGTCTCCCTGGAAGAGATTTCACACAGCTCTGGAAGCTTGTCAGACCACCTTTCTGGAGAGACTGTGATGCTGCTGCTGGGAGGACCACATCCTGACCAGGGGTCTCTCTGTTCTGCATGCCTCTTGTCCTCTATTTAAACCTAAACCTCATAACACAGGACCCACAAGATGAAGGTGGGTAGAGGGTCACTGGACTTTTATTCATTCTTCTTCCCAGTGTGGCCGTGTAGAAATAAATCTTTCTCATCTTTCCATTATTGTCTCTTTAGTTGGACTAATGAGGATGTGTGCCCAAGGGTAAGGGTGTCAGGATTGCCAAAGCTCAGGCTCTGACCCTCGAAGTTCCAGGAGTACTGATGGGCAAGTCTGAGGGTAGCTAGAGCCAAAGGGGGGCTCATTCCAGGGTTACTATCTGGGCTGTAGTCCAGGGGGTCCTTGATCTCAGGCCACAGCTCTCTGGTGGTCTTGGGGGGGGGGCTCTTGATCCTTGGGTAATTTTGACTTGTTATCCTCCAAGAGGGAGGTCTTAGTAAAGATGTCAGAAGCTCCCTGGGTGTGTGTTCCATTCTCTTCCCGATAGCTTCAGCCTCTTGTTAACCCTGTTTGTCCTTTAGATAGCACAGAAAACAGAATTTACTATATGTAACAGGAGCCCATCTGTGACTCTGTAACCCAACTCTCCAGACACCCCATGTGCCTGGATACCAGAGGAATAGCATGCGCCATGGTTATCATTTCCCCAAGGAAGTTTACAGGCTAGGGTGCCAGACTCCAAGATATCAAAGGGCGGGCTACCAGGGACAGCTCATCACCCATCCACATAATGGATACATGTCAAAGTGCAACTTTGACATGTCAAGAGTCTGAAGGAGGAGGTGTGGAGTTGGCAGAACACAGACACAGGAAATTAATTTTTTTAGGTCAAACAGATTCTTAGTTTTTGGGGGGAAACGCATGTATACAAACACACAAATACACACCACTTCATGAAGCAAGGCTGCTTCAACAATTCTATTTCTTCTCCCACAGCATATATATCCCAGCAAAATCTTTCAAGCAATATAAAAATTACAATGTGGTTACATTTTATTTTTATTTAAATGATTAAGTTCCCCAATACCATTACATAAATAACCATTTCACATATTATTGGGGGGGGGCAAATTATTCCCAAGAACCCACATACAATCGTGTCTAAGCAACTTGTTATAGGTTAACAAAGTGTAAAAAAGCAAGAAATTTTTCTCAGCCGGTTTCTCTTACTGGCAGTCTGCAATTTGTGGATTCAAAGAAAGGACCAACAATTTCATTATCTTAAAAAGTAACTCTTACAAAAAAAATCTTAAGTTCAAGGCCAGCCTGGTCTATAGAATGAGTCCATGACAGCCAAAGCTACACAGAGAAACCCTGTCTCAAAAAAAAAAAATCACAAATCTAGACATTTATATAAAGTCGTTTTTATTTTAAATCCTCACAATGTACACCTACTCATTGACAATTTTTTTTTATTAAATCCTATCAGGAAACCGAGAGCAAAAGTGGGTATGAGAAATCATCACCCTGATCACCAGCCCAGCATTAGCAAGAAAGGCATTTCAGCTAGTCCTAGTTGGGCTGCCACTGATCTTGTTCCCTGACCTCAGAAAAACCTGTTATCAAAAGTGTGACTTTCTGAACTTTAAATTGTTCCCTACGGTTTTCTAGGTCAAAGCCAACGAAAACATCTTAACCTAACTTTACCAGTCTACATCTTTAAGTTCTTGTTGAGGGTGGTGGATGAAGGGTTTATCTGTTGCAGCAAGGATGCCTGAGAAAGAGCCGTCACTATTACTGTGCCAATGACACTGCTTGGTGTTTTCACACAACTCACAGATTAGGAGGGATGCGATAACCTCGAGGCAGCAAGCCCAGCAGAACTCCATAACCCCGTGAAATCCCCAGGACACTCAGTCCTGATCACGGTTGTGCTAACCGGTGAGCCGCACCGCATTGAGTGTGAGAGCTGTTTGCTGTTTTTGTCCAACGACCTCTGACAGATACACCTCAACTAAATGTGCCCCTCCTCCCCCACGTCCTCAGGGGCGCACAATCCTTCCTCCTCAGGATCAGGGACCAGCCGATTACAGGCCCGTGTTGTAGACTACCCAAAATACACGCCACGAAACCTTCCACCTCCCCTGAAATCTGTAAGAAGGGAACAACCCCTCCCCACCAATACAGATCTGCACTGAGATCGTCCACGCTGTTAATGGCCTCGGTAACTCTTACCCAAAAGGACAATGTGCTTCATTGTCCCTCTTGGAGTCCCAAACCCAATAATTTTGTTCCCTGCTTCCATATTTGTGTATTGTTTTTCTTGTATGTATATGCACCACATGTATGCCTACTGCTCTCGAGTCAGATGAGAGCCTGGGAGACACTAACTGGAGCCACTGTGAACCACCATGCGGGTACAGAGAATTGAATCCGGGTCCCAAGCGCTCTAAGACACTAAGCCATCTCCCCAACACCAAAGGGCTTCCAATCAAAGGAGCTATTGGGTTCCAGTAACATTTTCAATTTACTTCTGAAGTCAGGAAGAGAGTGAGGACTCTGTCCCAGAGATGGGTTTTACATTTAAAGGAGGAAGATGCTGAGATGGTTCAATGGGTAAAGCCACTTGTCACCAAGCCTGACAACCTAAGTTCCATCCCCAGACCCCACATAATGATCACTGTCCTCTAAGCATGGTGCATTTATGCATGTGTGTGAGCTCGTGTGTGTATGTGAGGATGCGTATGTGAGTTTAAATAGAAAAACATTGCTTAGAATTTCAGCACTTAAACAAGCTTACTCTATAGTATGTAAAAAGTGTGTGCCTCTTAAAAAGCAATTTGTGTGTATGTGTGGTGTTTTTGTTTTTGTTTTTTTGGAGACAAGGTTTTTCTGTGGAGCTCCTGGCTGTCCTGGAACTTGCTCTGTAGACCAGGCTGACCTTGAAACTCAGATATCCACCTGCCTCTGCCTCCCAAGTACAGTGATTGAAGGCATGTGCCACTCCCACCTGGCATGCCCAGGTTGTGTGTCTCCAGTGATTTTGGTCCAATGGAGTTGACAATGGAGATTGACCCTCATAGCATCCAAGATGTTCTGACTTGTCATAGGCATGAAAGCAGCAAACCAAGCATCAGTTGAGACTTCTGAAACTTCAAGCAAAAGAAAACCTTTCCCATAGTTTTTTTTTTTAAAGATTTATGTATACAATGTTCTGTCTGCATGTACACCTGCACGGGAGAAAAGGGCACCAGATCTCATTATAGATGGTTGTGAGACACCATATGGTTGCTGGGAACTGAACACAAGAGGTCTGGAAGAGCAGCCAGTGCTCTTAACCTCTGAGCCATCTCTCCAGCCCCAGTTTTTTTTTTTGTTTGTTTGTTTTGTTTTTGTTCTTAAGCCTAAAATATTTCATCACAATGGGAAGCTAACACAGAGCCAGAGGTCATGGTAAGTCTCTTTAGAGGATACTGGATTCTGGGATCTCAAGAACAGGGTGATCCCAGCTGAGTTATTTAAGTTCTCAGAGTTCAGTACCTTCGTTTCAAAGAGCAGTGAGTCCTTCCCCACATAGACGTGTGAGGCAAGATGCCAAGTTACCGGCACATACCAGCTGGCCCAGTAAATGTTCCCTGTTCTCATGGCAACCAAGCATCCTGGAGCAAGAGATGGACTTGCAGCACGGAAACCCTAGTGGGTGTCTCAGCAAGTGGGGGGCTGTGTTTTCCTTCTGTGCAGCCACTCTCTAGATCACAGCAAAGCCAAGGCCAGGGGTCCCAGGATCCCCTCAGATGCCAAGCTTGGCCTCACAAGGGCCACGAGCACCTCACGGGACCCCACCCCTGTGGTGGTGTCTGGGTCTCTTAGAATCCAGGTCTGTCACAGGATCCCAGATTAAGAAGGGCCTCCTCAGAGTGTGTGGGGACATTGATCTCTGGAATGACATGGAAAAGACCAGTAGAGCCTGGCTCTTGGTCCTTATCCTGATTTCAGACTCTTCTTGTCTCCTCTGTGGTCAGATGGGCTTGGCACTTCCTTCCAGCACCTTACCCGTCTGTATGCGGGGCTGCCCTGTCTCTGGTAACTCCTGACCATGAGATCTCCACTGACACTTTGAGCATGAGACAACCACCTGTTTCTGGGCTTCCTCAACCTTTCTGGCCCTCTGAGAGAGCATTTTCATGGTTAGCCTCCACAACAGACCTCACTATCCCCAAGTGCACATGTCAGAACAAGTGTGAGCCTCTGTGGCGGAAGAGGTGGGGAGTTGACATCTGTCCCTGGAATGTGGCTCCCCTTCTGAGGCCACCAAGATGGGCGCCTGGGAATCCTGTCAGCATCCCTGCCCCTCTGCAATGCCGGGCTCTCTTCAGCCTTCAGTGAGTTCCTGATTGCTGGCACTTGGCTCCTATACCCTCCAGCTTGCATGGGCAGCCTTCCACCGCCAGCCCAGCCCAGCTCAGTCAGGCCTCCTTTTCATGAAGAACTGTTATCCTGTCCACTATTTTCATTAGGTTATCTAATTGTTTTGAATCATAGCATTTATGCATCTTGAATGCCAGTAATTTGTCAAAAGTTAAATATATGAGCTGCAAAGATTTTCTTCCAGTCATGGCTTTACTTTTTCAGCTAGGGTCTCATGGCTGGCTTCAAGCTCACTAGGTAGTAAAGGGTGACCTTAAACATCCCATCCTCCTGCTTCCACCTCCCAAACACTAGGCTCTACAGGTGTATGTGTGTGTGACAGCCCTTTTATGGTGTTCTGGGGGTTTGAACCCAGAGCTTTGTGCATGCTAGGTAAGCACCCAACCAACTGAG
>CM053756.1:48810981-48840606 GCA_028658305.1 Pachyuromys duprasi
TTTTTTTTAATGGATACCAGGCACACTGTGAAAGATATCACCTTTCCGCTCCCCCTCCCCTCATTAAATTACTTTGGCATCTAATTAAGAAAAATCAATTGGCAGTTGAACATAAAGCACTTGACTGACATTTGTCAGAAAACAGAATTGACAGGACAGTGGGTTATCTGGAGGGAGAGAAAGCTCTGCGTTGGGAGGGCTCAGAGGCAGTCTTGGGGAGAGGGGGCCTTGGTAGGGCTTCCTGAGGAGAAGATCAGCAGTGAAGGGTTTCAAGGACTGAGCCTTTCCTATGCGGCTGTGCAGGGGACAGAAAGCTGACGCACGTCCAATCCTTGTGGAGTCTTTCAGAAGGCACGCAACAGCCTCCCGGAAGACCCCTGCGTGGCCGTCTCGCCTTTCTCCATCTATCTCTTTAAAAAAGCTTTTCATTATCCTTAATTATGTAGAGTGAGCAGGCGCACAAGAGCCCAAGAGCTGGTGGAGGCCAGAGGAGTTGGCTCCTGGGTCCTATAGAGCCTCCCCTCGCCCCCCACCCCAGCTCAGCTGTTTACCCCTACCGGCATCAGGGAAATGCCACAGTGAAAGCATGGGGGGAGAGGACACTGCACGCTGACTGCTGGGCTACATAGCCAAACCCAGTCTCGGAGAAACCACACGACTGTCAAATGCCAAGTGTTGGTGAGGATGTAAGATGTTAGCAATGCGGGGGTAAATGCAAAACACCACCGTGGTGTTTTTGAACGGTGTTAGTAAGCCCAACAACTCATTTTTCCAAAAGCACCAGTGTTCAGTCCCCCATCTGCAAGCTGAAACCAAATCCCCATGGAACAGTTGATGAGACCAAGATAACCTGAAACACAGACTTTGTAAAGGTCTGCTGTGGTTCAGGTAAGTGCCCTCCCATCCCCCACTCCTCCCACCCCCAGGCAAAGGCCCTGTTTTAAGACTCAGTCTTCAGCCCACAGTGCTACGGGAGGAGGTGATGAAGCCATTGAGAGGCGGGGCCTAGTAGAAGAAAGATCTCAAGGGGGTGCGCCTTTGAAGGGATTCTTGGGACCAGGCCTCCTCCTCTCCTTTGCTTCCTGACTGTCTTAAGGTAGGCACCTGTGACGGTCTGAATAAAAATTGCCCCCCTAGGCCCATAGGGAATGCCGACACTAGAGGGTACGACCCCGTTGAGTAGGTGTGGCTTTGCTGGAGGAAGTACGTCACTGGGGCTTTGACGGTGTCAGATGCTCAGGCCACGCCCAGTGGCGGTTCTCCCTCTGCTGCCTGCAGAGCCAGAGGTAGAACTCTCAGCCCCCTGTCCTGCACTGTGTCTGCTTCCAGCCATGGCAGTAATGGACTGAACCTCTGAACTGTAAGCCAGCCCCCGTCAAACGTTTTTCCTTATCAAGCATTGCCATGGTCATGGTGTCTCTTCACAGAAATAGAACCCTAACTCGGATAGCACCTTTTCCTTGGTGACACACCATACTGCCACAGGCCTTAAACCAGAGTCATGGCCGAGTTTCCTTTTTATGCTGATTTAGCTCAGGTATTTTCTCTTTTATAAGGGCATTTGATTCCCATTCACAAGGACTCACTCTGGTCATTGGCCTCACTGTTCTTTGGAAATATTTGTTTCAATTGATCCGTAAGATGATATTTTTTTGGAGGCTGGGTGATTAGATCATGAGGCCAAAGGGTATCGATTTCACTCTCTTAAACCCCGGTGCTTCAAATATCCAGTAGGTATGTAGATTCCTGGAACAACTTTGATATTTAATATTCTTTAAGATTGCAGCTCACTAGCTGGATGGTGGTGACACAGGACTTTAATCCCAGTACTTGGGAGGCAGATGCAGGTGGATCTCTGTGAGTTCAAGGCCAGCCTGGTGTACACAGCAAGTTCCAGGACAGCCAGGGCTTGAAAAACCAATTAAAAAAAAAAAAAAGATTGCAGCTTGACAAGATGTTCTGTCAGAACACTTTCACAGCAAGATGAACTCTGTATATGAGCATCACGGGCAGATTTCTTCGTTTCTTTAAAAAACCTTCTCTCTGAAGTAGGGCTCCCCACTTTGTATGCTGACACCTAATCCCCATATGAAAGTTGATGAGATTAGGATTAAAAAGGCAATTATTTTTGTGGGCACAATGAGAGCCAGAAAGTTATGACAGAGGAGGACACAGTATGATAAGACATTCTTATCGACCCCCACATTCTGGAGATCAGTGCAGAAGGACCTTAGATTCAACCCTAACCTGGGCTACACAGAGATCCTGTCAAAACAAGCAAACAACAACTACAAACCCAAACGAAAACCAGTTTCTCCTTCCCTGGCTGTCTTGAACACGCCCGTCATTTACTGCAGAAGTCTCTCTACACTACGCTTCAGGGAGCATCACTGTTCTTTAATGCTGTTTGGATTGAAAGCTAACGTGATCTCTAGAGACTGGGCCTTCTGGACGAGGTGACGAGGGCAGAGCCCTTATGAACAGGAATAATGTTCTTAGAACAGAGGCCTAAGAGTCTCGCACATCCCTGTTGCCATGTGAGGCTACAGCAGGACGGTTGTGTGTGAACCAGGACATTAAATTTGCTACTGTCATGACCCCAGACTTGCCACCCTCCAGGGCTGTGAGAAACCTCTGTTTATAAGTCACCCAGCCTGCGGTATTGTGTTATGTTGTCAGAACAAAGATGCACAAGAAATGAAACGTATTTATGCAACATTTGGTGTAGGAGTGTTGATAGCAACTTTAAGAATTAGAAACAACTTGAATATCCACCCACCCATAGGGAACAGGCTAAAACAATTATAGCTGATACTGCCAGAAAGCAGGGCAGCGGTTGCCTAGGGAAACATGCTCTGCACACGGCAGAGACGCGCTGGACAGCGGGGTGATGGTGAATGGGGTGGAGTGCCTTTTTAGCCTTACCTAACCGGATGTGTCTTTGGTTTGCCCACTCCTAGCTCTGGACTCAGGAGCACGAGTCCCTTTGGCCAGTTGACTGCTAATGAAGTACAGGTTTAGAAAGCACTGTGCTCCGGGCTAGAGAGCTGGCTCAGCTATCAAAGGCTAGGCCCACAACTAAAGCATAAGAAAACACTGTGCGTTGGGTGTGGTTTCTCACGCCTCTGCCATCACCACTCAGGTACATTTCTATAACCCATCTGAATCACAGGGAAAGGACAGCTGTTTCTGCATCACTGACTTGTCCCAGCCCAGGCTTGACCAGCCATGACCCCTAGTGCCATGAATACACGTAGCTGATATCAGCAGATCACACAGCCAGCCCAGTAAATGGGTAAAAGATATGGTCAATGATTGTTTTAGGCTGGAGATTTTGGAATGCCTGCAATCCCATCATTCAAGAAGCAGAGACAGAAGGATGGTGACTTTGTAGACAAGCTGGGCTACAGAGCAACACTCTGCTTAAAAAAACAAAACAAAACAATAACCAGAGTAATTGTTGGCATCAGGCAAATTCAGTTTGTGTGTGTGTGTCTCATTTCCTCCCTGGGCTTCTGGCCTAGAAACAGCTGTGTCTGATTCATCCTATTATCCTATAATCTACACTATTTACTTGATAAGGCATTTTGAAGGGATGTATAGATCATGTGGAGTTGAAGTGAAAAGAGAGGAACAGCTTTTCTTTTCCTTTTTTTTTTTTTTTTTTAAGACAGTCTTACTATGTAGCTCTGGCTGCCCTGGAACTTACTATGTAGACCAGGCTGGCCTCAAACTCACAGAGATCCACCTGCTTCCACCTCTTGAGTGCTGAGATTAAAGGGGTGTACCACCATGTCCAGCTTTAAAAAAAAAAATACTATTACTACTACTACTAATAAAAGTCAAGAAATGAGGACCCATAGACTCCGGTGACGTGTACCTCTAGATCAAGGGTGACTGGGGGACCACAATGCACCTGCCAGGCAGGTTTCAGTGTTTCCACGGTCAGTGGTCAATGAGGAGGAGGTGCAGAAGCAAGAGTGGAGGGGCAAGCTGGAGTGCTCCAGGTACCAGGCAGCAGCAGAGGCCAGGCTTGGGGGCCACCAGGAGCTCCTCAGAGAGGCAGAGGACAGGGCGAGCACGGTGACACCTCAGCATTGCCACCTTCCCCGGGCCTCCCTGCTCACAGAGGGTCCCAAAGCCCTGTGCTTCCACCTACCCAACCAGGCCTGGATGTCAGCATTCCTTCTACCCAGCTGGCCGCTGCAGGAAGGAGAGGGAAATGCTGGGAAGTGCACACGCACACACGCACGGGTCCTGCTATCTTCATCATCCTGCGAGTATTAGGACATACTGCCCTCTCAAAGTCCACCTTTTTGTTCTCCTCTCTGATGAGCCCTATTTTTGACTCCCTGTCCTCGGAGAAGGTGTGTGTTTGACTGATGCCCTTTCTGTATCAGACTCATTGATGTGTCAGGCTTCTAATAGCTTTGTGTGTGTGGAGAGGGGGTGGGGGGAAGCAATGCCTCAATTCCCCTGGTAGGTAGGACAGAGTTTTAGGCATAAAGAAGGTTTTATTGGCGTCCTCAAAAAGACAGGGGAAGGGAGCTCACCTGAGTCTAACTATTGGTCTCTCATAACTATCTCCAGGGTCGTGAAGACAGTTGAGGAGGTCATGGTAATGGCGCTCCATAGCTCCCTGAGGGCACTCTGTCCTAGGTAGCTGGGCTGGATGTTCACGCTTACACCCGGACACGTGCATATCAAGGGACATCAGTTACTAACAGAGATCACCTCCCTGACCACTGCTCAGCCTGGAGCCGGGGACCAAGTGCCAACGAGACCCCCTTCCCTCCCGGCTCTGCTCCTTCTGACTTCTCTAAGAAAGGATTTCTCAAAGCAGCACCCATCACAGCCCCTCACCACAGCCCACTGCCCCAGGCTGCACGCCACACCTCCACAGCCTGTGGGGACGCAGAACTGCCCCACACGAGCAAAAGCTGGCGCACCGGGACCTTCTCAGTCTCCACCCGTGCAGCCCTCCCACCCCGCCACCGCTGAAGGACTCCGAGGCAGATGTGGGTGGAGCCTGCAAACACCCAAGGCATCCTCACTGGAGAAGACTTTTCAGGAGAGCCCCTGAAGCAGCGGTTTCCACTCGACTGTTTCGCACCCGGTGTGGTGTCTGTTTGCTTTTTCTATTAGCACGTTATCGTAAGGAATGTTTATGCGAATAAACTGAACCTCTTCAAACAGCGGATCTTGCGTGGCCATCCTAATCGCTGAGCACCTCACAACCCACAGCCCATGCTCTGGGTACAGGGAGATTTTGTTGTTGCTTCTTTGAAGACAGGGTCTCTGTGTAGCCCTGGCTGTCCTGGAACTCTCTGTGTAGACCAGGCTGGCCTCGAAACTCAAAGAGATCTACCTGCCCAGTGCTGGGGTTAAAAGGCATATGCCGCTACACCTGGTGAAGCAGGTGGTTTTTAAAGACGTGGCATTCTGAGTCGAACTTAACAAAGTCCACCAGCGGGTCCAAGCCACGTTTAAAGTTCCCTGACACTCGGCGTTTTGGTGGCAGTTAGGACAGCCTAAAAGGAAATCTTACTTTGGTGAATTTCTTCAGCGAGAAAGCACTGCTGGCTTTGTTGCTAGGCCCTGCCAGGTTGTGGTGAAACCATCTGAGCCTGCACCCTTCATGGCCTGGGTGCCATATGACACTTCTCTGCCAAGGCTCAGAGAAGTGCCCCATGGTACTCTTGTCACTGAAGAGAAGAGGCATGTAGCAAACCTGCCCCAAGCAGACCCCGAGTTTTCCACAGTAGGTCAACTGCATTGGAAGGGTTCTGATTGATACTGAAGGACTTAAGGTTTTCCTTGATAGCAATGGAATTTTGCGCATTAAATTTTGTTCCTTTAAAGGGTTTGGTTGGAAAAGGTCCTAGACAAAGTAGTATCTGAAGACTGATTTTAAGACCTGTAAGGAAAGGATAAAAGAACTGATCTCTCAGAACCTGACCCATGGCCTGGCCTCTGTGTCTGCTCACCAGAGCCTCTGGCCATGGCAAAGAGATTACATAATCACACAGTCAGGACAACTCTCTCTCTGTGCATGGCATTCAGCTGCCTTTCTCAGAGTTTGCTGAGTCCGTTCATAAACAAAGTGGGAACGGGGAAGCAAGAACAGAAGATGCTTGTGGACCCTGTAGCAGGGGCTGCCTAGAGAAACTGCTATCCTGCATAACCGTGCCAGGCAGCTTCCTGTTGTTGTGGCAAACACAGAAAGAATGAACTCAGAAGCAGGCTCCACTTAACCACTGGGTAGAGTAAGAGCTGAGCTGGATCCCTGCCACAGGGGATGAGGCAGCAAGCTGATGTAATTGAAATAGGCACATGGACTGAATTAGAATTTTCCATCCCTTTTCTCCCATCATCTAGGGAAAGAACGCCAGTTACCGTTAAACGTTCAGACAGCAGCTATTGCCTCCTCCCTTTTCGCAGGAGGACCCCCAATTCTGTTTGAAACTGTACCCCTACTCTCACATGGTTTAGATATGTACCCTGATAATTTAACCTAACACCGGGGGTCCTAATCACTCTGCTAGTACTACGATTTGAATATGTGTATCCTCATAAAAATTTATGTTGACACATAATCTTCAGTGTAATAGCATAAAAAAGTGGGGTATTCAGGGGCAGGTAAGCCATGGGGGCTCAGGCTCCTTGATAGAAAAGGGCTGGAGGGAATTAGAGGTCCCTCTTGCTATTTGTTTATTTATTTGGTGTTATGGGAACCAAACCTAAGACCCCATGCATGTAGTCACATGCTGTGCTTCTGAGCTGCACCCCTAACTTTGTTTGCCTTTTGTTGTTTTCACCATCCACCAGGTAAGGACACAGTACTCACCTTTTCTGCCATTTGAGCACATGGCCATAAGCTCCCTCTTGGAAGCAGTAAGAGTAGTCCTCACTGAATTTGCCAGTGTCTTGATTTTGGACTCTGCACCTCTAGAACCAGGAGAAAACAAATCTATGTTCTTTTCTTCTTCTTCTTTTTTTTTTTGTTTGCTTGTTTGTTTTTTTTCAGACAGGGTTTCTTTGTGTACCCTTGGCTGTCCTGGAACTTGCTCTGTAGACCACCTTGAACTCAGAGATCCACCTGCCTCTGCCTTCCCAGCACCGAGACTAAAGGAGTGCCTGTGTTTTATTGTTAGAGTCCAAGAAACACCGAAGAAAGACCCCAGACTCAAGTACTATACATAAGCAAGGAGTGTTTATTCTGCAGAAAATTTCCAGCATGCCGGAGGCCACCATTCCTTAGAGTGGGGTCACAAAGTGAGCACACAACTCAATTTAAAGGCAATTAGGGGGATTCCAGAAGGAGTAAGGTTACCTTTCATTTGATTAGTTAGTAGTGACTCAGGAAGTGGGGGGACTTAGGATTGGCTCAACATTTAAGAACTTACCAGAGTTGCTAAGGACTTTTCCTCAGGTTTGCTGAATCATTCATTGCTCAAGCCCATGAGTTAAATCTTTACGCTGACTGGTTGCCTGCGAGCTGCCATTTTTCCAGAAAGTGTTTTTCTGTGTTCCGAAGAACAGAAACCCAGGCCTAGTGAGGCAAAGTTGAAAGTGAAGCCTGTCATGGAGTCAGATTAGGCAAACGGATTGGAGCCTTCTGGGGAGTTGTTAGACCTCTTACTAGGTTCTTTATAAAATCTCTACTCTTAAGTATTTTGTTCTAGCAACAGTAATAAACTAAGTGGTGGGAGATTTGAATGAGAAACGTCCTACTTGAACATTCGGTCCCTGGTTGGTGGCACTGCTGGGAGAGATTATGGAACTTGGCTTTAGGCACCCCCCCCCCCATTTTATAAGATGTCTCAATCTTTCCAGTTATAACAATTTATTTTATTTTACCTTTTAATTTTATGTGAATGGAACAAGGATCAGAAACTTTTCACGATGATGATGCTGAAGGCCAAGAAGCAAGAAGCTCCTGCTGTCCCAAGACTGAAGCCAAGAAGGCAGTGCCGGTCACAGGGGAAGGTCTGCACTTCCTCCCTTGTGGCTCTGGAGGCAGGGCAAATACCCTCTCAAAAGCATGCCAGGGAGAAAGAATCTTGACCATTCCGCTGTCATCAGGACCCCAGCTCCCCCCGCCCCCCATCCCGACCACCAAGCCAGCCATGAAGAAGACCCAAGACAACATCACACTTGTGCTCATCATCAGGTATGTTAGGGCTGACAAGTGCCAGATCAAAAGGCCTGTGAATGAAGCGACTTTGACCCTGATGTGGCCAAAGGCATGTGTTCAGCTGGCTTCTCACTGAAATACTCATGTTGCCAAGAAAATTGGGATCATGTAAACTGAGTCCAGATGGCTAATTCTTAAAAAAAAAATTCACAATAAAAGTGTTTTGCCTGCATTTATGTCTGTGTGTACCCCGTGTGTGCCAGGTACCCTCTGAGGCCAGAAAGGGGTGTCAGATCCTCAGGTACTGGAGTTACAAAAGGTTTTGAGCCACTATGTGCATGCTGAGAACTGAATGCAAGTCCCTCTGCAAGAAGAGCCGTGCTCTTACCTGCTGAGCCATCTCTCCAGCCCCAGTTAAAATACATTCTACTATGTCAGAATCCGTCTCTGTTGCTTGCAAACCAAAACTGCATGGCCAACACAGAGAGAAAACTGGGTTTGGAGAGAAGCATTTGCTTAAGCACAAACACCTCAGACATGTGTCAATGTAAAACCCACAGCTCTCATTTTGTTGTTGTTGTTTTGTGAGACAGGGTTTTTCTGTGTAACAGCTGTGGCTGTCCTGGAACTCACTCTGTAGATCAGGCTAGCCTTGAACTCAAGAGATCTACCCACCTCTGCTTCCTGAGTGCTGGGATTAAGGGTGTTCACCACCATTGCCCGGCCAACAGCTCGCATCATGTTTTGGTTTTGTTTTTGAAAAACCAGCTCTCATCATAAAGGGAATAAGAGATAGTTAATTCTGACTGCCCATGGCCCCAGAAGATAGATCTAGGTTACCCCAATTTCCATGTTCCATCATGGAAGCAGTTTCATGACGTTTTTATAGTTTTACAGAACAAAGAGAGTCATAAATCAAGGCAACTTTAAAATACATTGGTGGGTACAGCAGAGTAGCTAGTGCCAACGAGATGGGGCATGAATTCTGAAGGCCCAGGATGCTATTTGATGACAGTCTTAGCTCCTGGATCGGTGGAAGCTAAGTTCTGCTGTTAACAGCATTTACGGGGTTTTTCTTTATCATCACAGTTGTTTGTTCTAAGTTAATAGCTTCTAAGAGAGTTTACTTATTATCATGAGGTGTTAGTTTAAACAACAGAATGTGGCCAGGAAAGGCTGTTCCAGAGACTAAACTTAGATAAAGCAATTAGCCTCTGAACCTACAAAATTCCAGTCTCCCCATAGCACTGATTCCAATCAGTCTGTCTGTGTCTCTGCTGATAGACTCCTCCCAGGAGTTTTTTTTGTTCACAGCCAGACACAGCTTCTTTTCAGGAATTCTTGTTCACACATGGAACTAGAAACCAGGCATTCTCCTTCCTTTGCTGTGCTGAACCCTTTCCTCTACCGTGTTTCCTTGAAAATATGACTCGTGAGGTGGATCTACAAAGAAGCTGAGGAGCCGACCTGGGCCCAGAGCCTGTACCCTGCCTCCTGCCTCCTCCATTCCTCAGCCTGCACACTGCATGCCCATCATTGACGACTGCTCAGGAAGAACACAGGAAGCTGTACCTTCCCAGTGTGATGGCTGTGGGTCCTGCAGCCGCGCTCCCAAGAGACCTCCCAGAGCATAGTGAAACACAGTGAGGGACCACACAAGCAGAACTATGTTCCGTTGGTGAATCCCTGAACATACAGTGGACAGAGCTGTCAGTTAGCTCTGAACGGAAGTGCTGGACATGATATGCTTTCTCCAGGGTCTTGTATTGCGTAAACACCAAAATGCCACAAGGCTTTCCACAAGGCTGCAAGAAATACACCTGAGCTCCTAAGTGCTGAATGTCTTCACTTTCAATATCTCCCAAAGCCTAAAGCAGCAGTTCTCAACTTCTGGATTGTGACCCCCTCAGGGGTCAAATATATATGATATCCTGAATATTAGATATTTATATTACAATGCATAATAGTAGCAAAATTACAGTTATGAAGTAGCAACAGAATAATTTTATGTTTGGGGGTCACCACAACATGAGGAACTGTATTAAAGGGTCCCAGCCTTAGGGACCCTTTAGGTTCTCTTAGGTTGAGAACCACAGGCTTAGGGCATAGCCATTTCTATTTGATCTACCCTGAATGCTGCTCCTTTACACTCACACACACTACATCTGAAAAACACTGAGTAATGCCATCTCCACACAGACCAGCTATAGTTGTGGTGGTCTGAATAAGAATGGCCCCCACAGGCTCATGTATTTGAATGCTTAGTCACCAAGGAGTGGAACTGTTTGAAAGGATTGCAAAGATTAGGGCGTGTGGCCTTCTTGGAGGAAGTGCGTCTCTTGGGGTAGGCTTTGAGGTTCCACAGACCTCTGTCTCTCTGCCTCTCAGCCCCACCACCATGCTCTCTGCTATGACAACGGACGAAGCCTCTGAGACTGTAAGCCAGCTCCCAGTTAGTGCTTCCTCTTATTAGAGCTGCCTTGGTCACGATATCTCTTCACAGCACTAGAACAGTGACTAGGTCATCACTACAATGTAAGCCAATCCTGACTTTGTCTACCCAGAGCTGCTATCGAGTTCCACCAGCTGAAGGGCTCAGTCCCACAGGACTGGCCCTATTTCAAATGAAAAATTCAAGCCCAGGTCTGCTGCATTCCTACTCATCAGCTATAGAAATTGGGCACTCCTATGGTTCTCTCCTTGAGTTTAATAGGTTGCTGTAAAGCTGGTCCTACTGATACACACATGCACACACATAAACACGCATGCATGCATGCACACATGCACAATTTACTAGAGGAACTTATAAAACTTAAAAAGGCATTTTCCTTTTGTTTACTGGCTTATTATAAAGATACAAATCAGGAACAACCGAATGAAAGAGACGCGCCAGGCAAGGTTCTGGGAGATGGGCTGGTGGCTGAAGTTCCCATCTCCTTTCTGGGGACATCACCTTCCCAGCACCTCACTGTATTCACAAGTCTACAAGTTCATTAAACCTCACAATTCAAAAACTAAACAAACAAACAGAACTTTCCTACTCTCCTCTTCTCTGCAGAACACCCCCTCCCCTCCTTTCGGATTTAAGACAGTATCTAATTATATAGCACAGCTGGTCTTAGAGTCTCAATCCTGCCCCTGAATGAGTGTTTGTTTTCTGTTGTTGTTATTGTTTTTAAATAGGGCTTAATGTTCCGTTTCCTCTCCTTCCCAGAGGTCAGGGGTTGGGGAAAATTCTGACCCCCATCATTCAGCCTTTCTGTTGACTGGCTCCATTCTGCAGCTGCCTAAGGATTCCTAATTCACATCACTAGCAGAAACTCAAGTATGATCAGAATGGGCTAATTCCAAATATCAAAAGATGGTCCCATCACTCAGGAAATTCCAGGGCTTTAAACAGCTCAGTGTCAGAAACGAGGGATAAGGACCCAACACAGTTCTAGTTACAAGTCCTCCAAGTCTGCCACTAGCTGTCCACACTCTGCTTCTGCCCTGGGAGTATTCCTGTCTAGTCCCTGGCTGACTGGCTTGCCATTGGTTCTGGGCAGAGGGGAACACAACAAAGTTCCCCTCGTGGAATCTTTGTCAGATGGCCTATAATGAGAAGGGGTAATAAGACTAGTTAGTTTTCATGACTGTGTGACTGACTGCCTGGTGTGCATTCTCGGCGCCTGCCTCAGTCCTTTGTGAATTGTCCTTTGTTGTGCCTGAAATGACTCAGTGTGTCTTGTGGTTCTAGGAGAGGCTCTGTCTGGGCAAGCTCTTGGGAGTGGTAATCTCTTGTATTCGCAAATCCTGAATCCGTGAGTTCAGCTCACTGCAGACTGGAATCCTAGAAAAAGTGATCAGACTGCGCTGAACACCAACATGCCTGTCATTCATTCCCCTAACGGCTATTCACGGGCGCACTCACTTTGTGATTAGGGTATTGGAAGTAACCTAAAGATGATGTATAAGCTCTACAAGAGCATGTACAGGTTTCAGCGTTCATGCTGGGTCTACTCTCTTAATGTTCAGACTGGGAACTGGCTCCACACAGACAAAATGACTTGGCAGAGCCTCAGGCACAGGCCAGGCTGCATACGGGTAGTCCAGCCTCCGTAGAGTGCCATACTCCAGAACTGAGGCTGCACGCTTATGATTGGAAGCCATGTGGTTAGGAAAGACTGTGAATGGAGAAAACCTGGACGACCTTTGGTTGGAGATGAATGTTAATCTTGGGCCTCCCTGCAGGGAGTGATGGAGGGTGGTGGATTCAAGGGTGGGACCAGTCTCTTCTGCAGTGGTCCCTACACCTGTTGCCATGGTTCCCCTTGGATAAAGTTTTCCTTACTGGTCAGTGCTTTTTTCCCTTTCTTTTAATAGAATGATTTCTTTAATGGCATCCAAAAAATCAGGGAAAGCCTGGGCGCTCAGGAGAGTCTTAGTTTCAACAGCTGGTGATGGCTCATGAGAGGCAAGTATAGAATCGGATTGGGGCCTACCATGGAGATTCCCTCCTCAAGTCGAGTCTGCAGTTAAGCTGGCATGCAAATAAATGTTCGTGGGAAGAGTGGATAAAATAGAGCTTAGAATGATGGTATCCTGTGATTCTAGAACTGGGCAACTGGGAAGACAGTGTGGTGACAAGAGGGCATGGAGTTCAAGGACAGTCTAGGATGCACAGCAAAGCCCCATTTTATAAACAAGCTGGATGTGTGGTACGCTCTTGGGGGTGAGGACTGAGGGCATCTGGAGGATCAGGAGCTCACGGTCTTACCTGCTACATACCAAGGCCAGCCTGGGATACATGAGAAACTGCCTCAGACAAGTCTGTTGTATTTAATAAATCAGTGTCAGGCTATATAATGTTTATTGTTCTTAGCTCTATAATTATTACAGTGGTATTATTTAACCCGCTGTCACGCTCAATAAAACACAGACACCTGTTAGTTTTATAATTGCCTAATTTACTTGGGCTGGGCAGATATTCCACTTAAAGCTGTCTCAATAACCTCGCCATCCACCTTCCAGGCTCCATCCAATGCCATCTGCCTTAACCATTCCTGTTTGGGCTCCCTTCTGTCCATAACCTTATTAATACTTGCATTTTTCATCTTGGTGTTTTCTCCATCCATGCCATCTTTGGAGTCCTTCCTCCTGGCCCACATGGTTCCTCCTCCATGCTAACCCATCCTGGCATCCTCCTTCCTCCTTTCTTCCTGTCTTTCTGTCTGTTTCCTGTGATTCTCCTGAACCCAAAGCCTGGGAACCGTAGCCATGCCTACCCCATTCTGCCCTGCACAGATTTTAGGTCTTTTAAACAACCAATCAGGAATGATGTCTTAGGTGGGTTTATACAACAAGAACAGGCAGTAACCAGATCTTGAGGGCCAGTAATTAGCATCAAAATACAAGCATCAGACCAACCCCCCCAACACTACTCATCTTGAGTCCAGGCTGTAAGGGTAACTGGCCTTATCCCCAGTCTGGTCCTTTCCATTGTGCTGATTCAACATAGCCTGCGGCAGTGGCAACATGGCATCAGCAGGGCAGCAATATCCTGCTAAGCTCCTCCATACATCTAAATCAATACCCAGCTACATGATTGCCACACACACAAAAGACTTACATGTGGCAACCGGGACCTGCAAGTTAAAATCACAACAGCACAGCCACGCTCAAACCCTCACCAAATGAAGTTTCATCCTGATAGTGCCAAGTGTTGGTGATATGAACTGAAGGGCCCAGAATAAAGGGGGTGGGGTCCACATGTGTTAAAGATTTTATGAGGCCAAATGACTGAACCTGGAGATTATGGAGTCAAAACCTTGCAAACCAGAGCCAAGTTTTCTTCAGCTCTTTTAAGTCTGTCTGAAAGCCTTCATTGTCTATCGCGTGTCTGACCTAACATCTTAAAATGTATTCTTGGCAGAACACTAGCTTTTGACAGTCCAAAACCTCAGGCTGTTGTCAGCTACTATCTGGAGCCTACAGTAGAATTTCCCCCACTATGTTCTAACGCCCAACCTGTAGCCTCCATGAGAGGAAGTTCTTTGACTTATTATTTTCTTTGTTCTGCAACTAGCAAAGTCTCCTGTAACCTAGTCCATGGTGGAACATGGTATTTGTGCAAACCTGAATCTGAAATCTCTCCCTGATTTCCTCTGAGGTGAGAACTGTGGTTTTGTGCCAACAGAGGTGACTGGCTAAAATTGCTGCTTGCTCTGCTGAGCATGAAAACTTAGTGGGTATAGTAACTCAGGAGAGAAGTCTGGGTGTTGGCAAATTCAAGTTGTAAATAGCTCTGGACCAGCAACCCCCAGCAGGTCTTTGATCTGCTTTAGAGAAACTGTTACTCCAATGTCAGAAAACTCTTCACACAGGAAGCGTTATTTGTAGCACAGAAAAACCAGAAACGAGTTAGATGTCAATTATCCAGCGAACAGAGAAGAGCTAAGTCTTGGTATATAACAGAATAAACCTCCCACATGATTAGAGAGAGAGTATGGGTAAAATCCCCATGCTGTCATATGTAGAAATAAACATTATTTTTAGGGGCATTAAAGTTGGAAGCCAGATATGGCGGCAGACACTTATAACCTGACCAGTGGGGAGGAGTAGGCAAGGGCCCAAGGTCAGCCTAGGCTACATGTGACCTTGGTTCACCAAAACAGTCAGAAAGGGAAGCGAAGGAGGTTGGGGAGGAGGAGAACACAGCTGTTTTAAGAACGCCTGACTATGAAGTGGAAGCAAGCTCGGGAGGGCCAGGTACAAGCTGGTTCTCACATTCCCGTGTGCCCATCACTGCTGCAGGGATAGTGGGTTTCTTTGGTTCTCCCTGAGATATTTCTTGGGCACCCAGCTCACAGTGGCACTCGGTCTGATAGGTCTGATGTGTGCATCTTTTCTCAGCTTTTCACCAGGAAGTGCAAGGTTCGGCCTCAGCAAACATTAACTGACGGTTTATGGTGGAGTCACAGCTGTCTCTCCAGCAGCCGCCGGGCAAAACCAATCCTCTGCCTTTTGTGTGGAGAAAGCATTGAGGTCAAGCACATGACCTATACCGCCTACAACCTGCTGGAAAAATAGGAGCTGGTCTTATCCGAATGCCAAGTCCAGCCTGGAAACTCAGCAGGCTTCACTGAAAGTTGACCACCAGATAGGGACAGGGCTGTCCAAAGAACAACCCTCCCCCCGCCCCCACTCCCAGCCCTCGGTTTCCAGGACTGAACCTTCACCCGGTATTTTTATCCAGGGAGAAGGCCGCGAGTGGAGGTGAGACGCGCACGGACACCAACTGCTCCTGACCCCTCCTACATCGGGGGGGGGGTCACTTATTTTGAGGACAAGGAATGATAGAATGCCCCAGCCGTAGAAAACCAGACATCCCTCTGCTGATACTATCCCTGTCAGCCACATCCCTCTGTACCTTCTACATCTTTATCTATTTCCCCAAGCCCACTCCTCTAAGAACCCTGACCAGCTCACTCCCCTTCGCATGACTTCCGTTCTGGTGGCCCCTTGCTGCTGTGCTAATAAATGCGGGCCCATCTGCTGAGGTCGGACCAGGGTCTCTTTCCTGCTCCTAAATCAAACAGAACAATTGTGGTCCAGAGCCGACACTCAGCAGGGACAGTAGAGAGGCTCCCATTAACGACAATCCGTGAGCCCAACAGGTACCCTTCCTTGCTCTCCTCGGTCCCTCTCGCTGCCCGTCTGCTCTTCAGCACCTCCGCCTGGGGACCTGGACTGGGAACGCACAGGCGCAGAAGCCTAGCCAGGACTGCCCACGTCAGCCAGGAGTCGCCTCAGGCCAGGTCTGACCCGCCCCGGCACCACCCGGTCCTGGCTTAATTCTGGAGATTTCCTACACTGCGCATACACTCTTGTCGCCAGGGGGCGACAGACTACGAGGTCTGCAGAAGCCAGTCTTTGCCATTTATTTATTTACCGTGTGCAACCCCCCACCCCCCACCCCAGCCCTTTGTGTTTTTGAGACAGGGTTTTCTCTGTGTAGCCCTGGCTGCCCTGGACTCACTCTGTAGACCAGGCTGGCCTCGAACTCACAGAGGTCCGCCTGCCTCCCTGAGAGCTGGGATTAGAGGTGTGTGCCACACGCCCGGCTGTGCAAGCCCTTTTTAACACGCGTGCTACAGTATGTATGTAGCGGTCAGGACAATCTGTTTCCCCCTTCCTGCAGGTGGGCTCTAGGGTCCAAACTCAGGTCATCGGGTTTGGCAACAAGCACCACAGTGCTCACATTAATTTTTTAAAAAAACGGGTTTGTTTTTAGTACACTTATCTTGTCTTAAAATTCCAAGTTCGGAGCTAGACACGGTGGCATACACTTGTAATCCCAGCACTCAGGAAGGCAGAGGCAGGCAGATCTCTGTGAGTTTGAGGCCAGCCTGGTCTACAAAGTGAGTCTAGGACAGCCAAGGCTACATAGAGAAACCCTGTCTAAAACAAACAAACAAACAAACAACGACAACAACAAAAATAGTCCAGCACCTAAAATTCCTATGAAGCCTCTTTGGACTCTGGACTTTGGCCAATTAAAACACACACAAGCACACACACACACTACTAACCATCAATCCACAGTCATTGGAAACTGACTATTCTGTATAATTTGGATAGGAGGGGTCAACCCAAAGTGTTGGGTGGCCTAACAGGAATTGATGGAGAAGTTACCCCACGGCAGGCCCAAGGCTCAATTTGCCATGGGGCTTCTCAGACTCTTCCAAGCTAGCGTGTACATCATCTGAAATTTGAGTTCAAGATACTCCTACAAATTAGAATCTGTGTGATTGACTGGTGTGGTTAGGTCCTATACTTCAGGGCATTCAGCCACATTTATAAGCACAGATAGCCATTAGCATAAACTATACTGTGACAGAAAATACACGGTTACAATAAATTGGCCATTATCTCTATGGATTTGCTATATCCTAACATTCCTAATATCAATAGTAATCCATTTGGTTGGGCCCAGTTAATTTTTCCCTTTTCTTACTAGGAAGAAGTTTGGTTGCCCTTGGCCCCAGGAGTTTGAATTTAAAACAGAAATACCCTAAGCTGAGCATGGTGCCACATGCCTACAATCGCAGCATCTGGAAAGCAGAGGCAAAAAAAAAAAACAAAACAAAAAACAAACAAACTGTCATGAGTTCAAGGATGGCCTGATCTACATAGTGAGCTATCGACCCACTATACGAAATCATGAGATCCTGAAGGCCACTCAGTGGGTTGCCATGCAAACCTAATGACCTGGGTTACATAGAAGGCCAGAAATGACTGTACAAAGCTGTCTTCACATGCCCACGTGTGCACCGCAACACTCCACTGTATGCCCTGTGTGCATGTGCTAGGATTCCAGGCATGTACTGCCTGGGCTTTTAGATGCTTCTAAATTTCAAAGCAGGCTGCCACATAGTCTGATGGCCTAGAGCTTTTGGTTTACTGTTTCTTGGTGATTACGTACGTGCTCGTGGCATTGCTAAACCGAAAAAGGCAAGGTTGCAGCGAGCAGGAGAGGGGACTTAGAGGTGTCGGGTGGGCAGCAGACGAAAAGCCCTCAGAAGCGAATGCTCCAGTTCTGCTGCTCTGACAGGAATGCTCTGAAACCACTCTTCACAAGCCAGTGTTCTCCGTGAGGCAATGGTTAACCAGCTCTGGAAAGTCTGCCAACCTGAGGAAGCAAAAGGGTCACTTGGGCACAAAGGCACTGATATGGGCCCCACATTGGTTTTAGATATTCGTAGGGTCCCACATTGGTTTTAGATATTCTTAGGGCCCCACATTGGTTTTAGATGCTGCCTGGTGTCAACCTTAGTTTTGGGGTTCAGGCGAAGTTAGTCTGGGACGAAACATCATAACAGTTATACCTGCTAAATCAAGAACCTGTTAGGCCAGGTACAGAGATAAGTAATGAATGACTAGCAAAGGAACTAAAGCTAGCCCAAGATAGTCTTGGCTCTAGATGTACAGTGCTCTAATTCCCCACAGCCACCAGGTTCTAGCCAATCAGCCTTGTAGAAATGTTTGGCCTAGGTGAGTTCACAGGCTTAGCATCCCCCGTGAGCAGCTGCAGCCTTGCCCCTAAGCTCCTCCTCGGTCTTTGTATTCTGCTCTGGCCTAGGAGGAAGTACAGAATAGCACGAGCTGTCGGTTGCAGGAGGTCAGGGTGCTGGGACCCTTCCCACTGCAGCCTTCCGTTTTCCCCTCACTCAAGGTGAAGATCAGGAGTCCCCATTAAGCGGGCAAGTAGGGAGCAGCTGTCTTTAAGCACAGTAGGTCAGTCGCAGGGCTGGCTGTGGCGATGCCGGTGGGGCCCCACAGCTCCCACAGATGTAAACGTTCTCTCTGTCCTGACCTCTGCCTGTCTGGAAGACAGGGACACTGTAAGAGTTGACGGGCCCAGGCCACAGATTATTAAGCCCTCAGGTCTCTGTGTGTGCCAGTAACAAGCCTCCTGTGAACACCAAACCCCGCTGATGCTCCGCTCAGACAGACTCAAGTTGTGGACGTTAAGCAGCGAGAGCTCAGTCCAGGTTGGCGATGGGGGTGGCCTGGGGGCAGCTCCTAACCCAACATAACCTTCCCCTCCTCCCTGGAGCTGGTATGGGTTCACTCAAGTTCTGGATCTTATTTTCAACTTAATGGCTTAAGGAAAAAAAAAAAAAGAATGAAAAGAAACTCAACTCTACGACCATGGGTCACCTACTGGCTGTTCTTTGATATTTGAGGACTAAACAGTGGGGCTGATTGCCCAGGGGAGATCTGAAACCAGCATAATTAGGAGGAGAAAATGTGTCCCGGCTGTGGTGCCACACACCTTTAACCCCAGCACTTGGGAGGCAGAGGGACGTGGCTGCCTCTCTGTGAGTTTGGGGCTAGCCCAATCTACAGAGTTTCAGGATAGCCAGGACTACATAGAGGGAGAGCCTGTTTCAAACAAAACAAAACATGAAGGGGAAAATGTCCATTGTGGGCTGTTCTAAAAGCACAGCCGAGTTTACATTTGGAGGGGAAGGCGGAGGGTGGGGGGAGACAGGGACTTGGGACAGCAGTTCTGCAAAGCTTCTGTCTGAAGCCCCAAAGCCTGAATTCTTATATGTGAGTACCTCTTCTCAGCAGACCACCCCAAGAAGAGGAGAGCAGGGAAATGGCCAGTCACCTGTGGTCTGGCACATTAAAACAAAGGCTTCTGTCTCCCACCAGCAGGCCCACTACTGATGGACTGGCTACCTGGGAGGCAGGCAAGGCCAAGGGCTAGTTTGAATCCAGGAGTTTGAGGTAGTCCAGGCAAACATTGCCCAGCACGGCTTGTGTCTCTAAGGCCCCTAAAACTCAGAGTCTCCAGAGCCTCTCCCAGGTGGAGAGTTATTGAATGGCCCAGAAGTATCTGCGTTGACCAGTCCAAGGGAATAGAAGAGGCCCTGGATTTCTGTCCCAGGCCTGGTTAGATTCCCACCCAACTTCAGTTCCCCTCTCAGCAGAATCCTCAGTCTCTAAGCAGAAAGCACTTGCCGTGGCATTCCTGTTTCTGCTCCCTCAGAAGGGCCGTCCTTCTCTCCAGACAGACTACCTGTGGCATCCCCGGGCTCCAGGCTCCCAGGAGCATGCTTCTCAGCTCCTCAATGCAGGCGCCTGCCTTATCAGGCTCAAATCTCAGGGGAGACAGACATTCTGGCCTCCTCAGTGACAACAATGGTCCCTTCCCATTGCCCCTAGCTTGACCCTGAGTATGGGGTGGCCAGTGCCTGCAGAGGGAAATCCTCACCTTTCTACATTTGCATGAATCTTCCTTTCAGACCTCCTTCCACAGGCTCCCTTCCCAAATGGAGCTGTCCCGGGCATGGGAAGTTGGGGGGTGGGGCTGGATACCCCACGGCTGCACATCACGGCTACCGCCTGAGTGGGCTCCGCTCTGCCTGGCCTGCATAAGTAGATGCTGTGGAATGGGGTTCTGCAGCCCGCCCCACTCACCCCTCAGTGCTTTGGTCCAAGCTCTGCTGTTTAGGGAACATGTACAGAGCATCATTTTACACACCACCCCCCACGGGCAGTTGTGTCCACTTTAAGGCTTTCTGTTTTCCATAATCAGGCACTGGCTCCTGCAGATGGCTCTCGCTGTCCCTGTAGGACCTCTTGCTCTTGGCATCCACCTGAGACAACCTGACCAGTTTATCTCTAGGCCAGACTGTATCCTTAGGGCCCTGTTCAGAAGGTACTTCATCTTCCACACTGGCGTCCAAAGCTGGGCTCCTTGTGCTGACAAAGACACATCTGTCTGAGCATCTTCCTTTCCCTCCCGCCCTGTCCTCAGAGGCTTTGCTTAGCTGCATCCCACAGACCCTTCCTAGACCACCTCTCCCTGGGCTGCTCACTGCCTCTCAGTCTTGAAATCCTTTGCTGGCTTAGATCCTCTTGGCCTCCTGTCTCTGACTGCCTCCCAGGCCTGGCTTCTTCTCCGTGATAGGCTGGACACCCTGGGAGGAGGAAACTGCAGTTGCTAGTCTTTACACCCATTGATCAATTGCAGTTTCCTCCTCCCAGATGAACACCCATACTTTTGGTCTCCTGGGAAAAGCTTTGCCAGATGGCCATGCCTTGGAGCCCTCAATATGGCCGTGCCCATGTCATCAACACACATTAACTCAGGATTTCACTCGCTCAGGGCTCCCTCCATTCCCTATAACCTCTCACAGGCCTAGGCTACAAATATCACTGACCTACGATGACTGACATTCACAGGTGGACTTTTGGTCCACGCCCCTCTCCCAACACTTGAGATTTGTCAAAGCAGATGTCATATAGATGCCTCAGAATCAACTCAGGCCAGAATGAGACTCTGCCTCCTGCCTCCTCTCCAGCATTCTGCATCTCTGTGCCAGGTCACACTGTACACCACACGCTCTCCACGTTCAGACCCCTCAGTCACCCTGGAGCCCTCTCTCACAGTTTACAGCTAAAAACTCCTCCACTCCCTGGACCTCCAGGCTCCACCTGCCTAAGCCACCACTGTCCCCTGACATTCCCTTTGCTCACTGAGTACTCTGCCAATCTTTTGCCCTTCCAGACGTTAAAAAAAATTTGTTTTTGAGAATTTCATACTCACATGTTTTTATCAAGTCTACCCATTTTCCTCCCCTCCCCTCAATTCCCTTTACCTCTTTTTCTACCTCTTTTCCCCCTCTCCCTCCCTGCCTCTTTAAACCCACTGAGGCCACTTAGCGTAGCTGGAATGTGCATGGGTGTAGGCCCATCTGCTGTAGTGTGAGTAAGTTTTCAGGAGCTGCATCACTGAAGGAAACGATCTCTCTCCCCAGCAGTCGCCAACTGTTAATACCCTCTCAGATTCGGGTATGACTTCAAGAGCCCTTCCCCCACCCTGCTTCTGTGAGTTCATATGAACAACAGTCTAGTCGCATCCAGCAAACGATGCTTGACCGTAATAGACAGCTGTTACACTCAGAAATTTCTTTTTAAGAAACATCATGGCTGAGGTGCAGCTCAATGCTAGGCTGTCTGCTTAGCACATGCAAGGCTCTGGATTTCATCACCGAGATCATTAAAGTAAGAAATATATAAAATCTGGGAGTAGTGGCACACTCCTGTAATCCCAGCACTTGGGGAGGCAAGGGCAGGCGGGTCTCTGTGAGTTCGAGGCCAGCCTCATCTACAAAGTGGATCCAGGACAGCCACGGGCTACACCACACAGAGAACCCCAGTCTTGGAAAAAAAGAAAAAAAAAATGAGAAAATGAGTGCATAAACGAGGAAAAAAAGTATAATGACATATATACATAAAATTTCACAATGAAATTCATTACTTTGTGTGGTAACTTAATACAAGAACTTTTTTTCCCCCAAGACAGGGTTTCTCTCTGTAGTTGACCAGGCTGGCCTTGGACTCAGAGATCACCTGCCTCTGCCTCCTGAGTGCTGGAACAAAGCTCGGTGACACCGTGCCTGGGGAGAGTATCTAAGATCTTCTGGGCAGGCTTGCTGCCGGGCACATAGTAGTTCTAGGTTTTAAGTGGTACTGAAATAAAATGAAATAACTGGGTTTCCTGAGGCAGAGCTCTGTTATGTAGTTCACGCTGGCTCTTAGGTCCGTCTGATGTTCATTCGCTTGGAGACAGGCTTTCACCACGCGACCCTGGCCGAGCTGGGGCGGCGGGAAGGAAGGCGTCCCACGCACTGGCGGCTTTTCCTTTAGCGTGTCCGAGCGCAGCGCCCGGGCCGCCGTCCGTCCGCACGACCCCGACCGCGCGAACACCGCTGCTCTCGTCTCCGGGACAGCGTGCGACTGCTTTGCCTGCACAGCCCTCCAGGGAGCGCGGGGAAGGTCGAGGCCGGAACCCGCACGTGCCAGGGGGACTCTGTTCGGGGGCTGCGGGTGAAGGGGGCCCGGTGCTCAGGAGCCGCGGGGCCGTCCCCAGCCAGCCCGGACCCGCCCGCGGCCCGCGCGGCGCCTCTTCTCATAGACCCGCCCCCGGGCGACCCCGTGGGGTTTTGTTATTGGTCCTTCTCTGGATGCTGTCAAACGACCAGTCCCGATTGGCCGCGAACCGCCCCCCACGCCTCCACAGCAGCCACAACAACCGCCATGTGCTCTACCGTGGGGCTTCCTCATTGGCTGGCCGCCTCAGACGCCTGAACTTCCCGCTGCCTCCCCCATTGGCTTCCCGAGTCCCAGGCTCGGCTCTTCCGACGCGGATTGGCCACTAGAGGGCGGGGCGGGGCCCGGGGGCGGGTTAAGAGCGCCGCGGAGCGGGCGCGCGCGGAGGGTTTCCGATGGCGGGACAGGGGCTGGCGGCGGGCTTCCTGGAGGTGCCCGCGGTGACGCGAGCCTACACCACGGCCTGCGTCCTCACCACGGCCGCAGTGGTGAGCGGGCCGGGGGGCGCGGCGGCCCTGGCCGGCAGGAGGGGGTTAGGGCGGCCGCGGGAAGCCGGCGACTCACACGCTCCCCGTCCCACAGCAGCTGGAGCTCCTCAGCCCCTTCCAGCTCTACTTCAACCCGCACCTGGTGTTCCGGAAGTTCCAGGTGAGGCGGCCCGGACTCTGCCACCCGGCCAGGCCCGCGCCCGCCGCCTCACCGCCACCCCTACCTCTTCGCAGGTCTGGAGGCTCATCACTACCTTCCTCTTCTTCGGGCCCCTGGGATTCGGCTTCTTCTTCAACATGCTCTTCGTGTATCCTGCGCCACCTTGGGGGTTGGGGTGAGTCGAGGTTGGGGCTGTGCAGGGGAAACTGAGGCCCAGTCGACGTGGCACTTCCTATACCAGTGTTGCAGGTTCCGCTACTGCCGTATGCTGGAGGAGGGTTCCTTCCGCGGTCGCAAGGCCGACTTCGTTTTCATGTTTCTCTTCGGTGGTGTTTTCATGACTGTATCCTTCCTTAGGCTCAGTTTTATTAGGCCTTCTAGCCTGTCGGAGCCCTGGGGTCCAACATGGAAGTGTGCAGACCGGGAGGGACAGGCGTTCAGAGCCTAGCAGCGATATAGCCTACCTACGTGCCCCAGCTAGATCTGCAACATGAACGCCCCAGTGCCAGAAGAAATGAGTTGGCATGGGAATTGATGGAGCCTGGGTACCAGGAAGCTACAGATAGGGATTCTTCTTGATCTGGAATAGACAGGGATATGAGGGAACCCGTGGAAAAAGTCAAGAGAGGTACTGTAGGCAGCAGACTGCGCCAGGGAGCCTTGACTCTGGCCCAGCTGCTGGGAATCCTGGGCAGCCTCTTTTTCTTGGGACAGGCCCTCATGGCCATGCTGGTCTACATATGGAGCCGGCGCAGCCCTCAGGTGAGGGTCAACTTCTTCGGCTTACTCAACTTCCAGGCACCATTCCTGCCCTGGGCCCTCATGGGCTTCTCGCTGCTGCTGGGCAACTCAGTCCTCACAGACCTGCTAGGTGAGCCTGCCTGCCCTCCCCACTCACCCAGGCTGCTCCCGTGGGCATGCAGCTCACACTCACCCTTTCCCCCTGCACTGGACCTATTACGCACCTCCCCACACCCTCTTCCTGTCCCAACTCCTATTCTGTTCTCAATGCCTCTCAAACAATCCAGCTGGCCCGCAGGATTTGCATCTGCAGTTGACACTAAATCTGGTCCTAGGGGTGGTTAGTGTCTGCTTCCTGGCCCCTGCTCCCCCAGAGTTCTCAGGCACCTAGTCCCAACCCCTCCCCAGGTACTTTCCACTTTTGAACCACTTTAAGCCTGTCTTTCAAGGCCAGTTCTGGCCTGAACTGGCAGATGACAGGGTACTTGTGCTTTGGAATCAGGGGTTATACTGGGCTGTGGAGATGACCTCTGCCAGCCTTTGGCTCTCTCACAGGGATTGTTGTGGGCCATGTCTACTACTTCCTAGAAGATGTCTTTCCCAACCAGCCTGGAGGCAAGAGACTGCTGCTGACCCCCAACTTTCTGTGAGTGTTGGACAACTATTTTCCTTCCTTCAGGTGGCAATCTACCTACTCCATGGGGGAACTTGTATTTACCACAGCTCAGTAGAGTGCCCTGTTTCCACAGGAAGCTACTACTAGATGACCCACAAGAGGACCCCAATTACCTGCCCCTTCCGGAAGAGCAACCAGAGCCTTAGCCACAGCTCCTGGAGCAGTAAGTCCACTTTGGTCAGCTTCTGGCAGAGCACTATCTTTCCCTTTCACCTCAGCTCCAGCCAAGCACCCCATCCAAAAGGCTGGATCACCAGCAGCCTTGGTGCCTCAGCCAGCAACATCCTATACGTCTCTGTGCCATCTCTCTTCTCAACTGTGGGTGCTAGGACATGGGGCCCAGAGAGGGTAAAGACTGCCTATGGATGCCTAACACAGCTCTGAACTAACTAATTACAGACTACAGTTCTCACCCTCATGTGCCAGTGCCTTGATGGAGCACCAGGAACAAGTCCTACACACCCAGACCTCAGTGGCTGGGTCCAGAATTCCTGCCTGTGGGCTGATGCCCATCCACCTAGCTTCTCTGTCTTCGTTTAAAGCAAGCGAGTCTTCGCCTTCTTCTCTGGCTGATGACCCAAATCCTGCAGGCTCAGGTGCAGAGGACAAGTTTGGTCCTTTGCCATCCTAGTGAGCCCAAGACCTTGAGGTCTGTTTCGCAGCATCCTGCATACAGCAGCAGCAGCTCTGGGACAGCCCGTCTGCCTTCCAGATGAAGGCCATGTGGGTCTGTCCTCCCTGTGTCTTCTCTGAACAAGGATGTCCAGTGTGGCCAGTTCTCTTTACTGCTCTAATCTGCTCTCCTGGGGCTTACTCCAGGGTGCCCACCAGCATGGAAATCCCCCAAACCACTGCCTATTGTTTCTACGGTAAAAATGCTTTCTACTGTGTCTGATTCGATTTTGTAGTGAAACCTGGTGAGGTCACAGCTGTGCTGCTGTGTGGCGTGAGGATGATTAAAACTGGCAGGAACTGAGGGGGTGAGTGGTGGCCGCATAGAGCACTCCCTAGGTGGACCCACTAAGAGGGTGGCAGCAGTCTGGAGCTGGGGTGCCAAGATGTGTCTTCAGTCACAACCTGTATGCCCAATTTGCCAAGCAGAGCTTGCCTCATTAAGAGCCATATGTTACTGTAATGGATCCTACGTCCATTCTACACCACAAACCAAGGACAAAAGGAACGAGAAGCTTACCCCAAGCATAGCTTGGGGGAATGGGGTTAGAGGGCTGAACCTCTTCTCTACACACAGCCAACTCAAAAGGATGGCACACGGCCGTATGCTAGTTCCCTATTACTCATAACAGATGGGGGAAGGAGAAGCTGGCCCAGACCACGTGGAGATAGACTTAGTTAACCTTTTTTGGGGGTTGCTAGAACTTCGACATGGAAGACTTTCTGTTTGCACACTAGTGATGTCATTGGCAGGTGCTGCCTATACATGACCAAGTCCTCTAGAAGGGACCCTAGAGCAAGGTCCCCCAGCTGGCAGCAGTCTGTCTGGATGTGACCAAAGCCAGCAAAGGAGCCTCTGATACATTCCAGTCAACCTCTTGGACCTGAGGAGCACAGAGAGCCCCTGGGCAGCTGGAAGGCTCACAAGAAAATAATGACGGGGCTCTGCTCTGGGGGCCTGTGGCTAGCTATACAGGCCCAGTCTTCTCTACTACCCACCCGAGAATTAGTGGGTGGGAAGGGCAAGGACTGATACATCCACCCTGGCCACAGACCCCTCCCAGCCATACAGGTTCTATTTCAGGCTCCACTCCTGGCTCTTTTTATGCTATCACACCAAAGAAATTGAACATATTTTTTATTTAAAAAGTGTTCCTAGCCCTGCCTGGGGCTCCTATACAAAAACAGAACACAACCCAAATGAGGCTGCTTTCCGACGCTACACTCTGGGGGACAGTGCTAGGATTTAGCAAATGGAATGTGTGCTGAAGGAAGGCACCCAGGAGGCTCCTACCCCATTCCTCAGGATGGCACCAGCTGTCCCATTGCCTTTCTCTTCACCACAGAGGAAGGAAAAGCAGTCTTCTGAGACACTCCGTGAAGCTGAGCATGGATGGCTTCGTCACCATGCTGGGGCAGTGTTGGCGAGACGCCTCATTCGCCTGAAGTGGGGAACAGGTGGTTAGCTGAGGCTGGTCACAGCCCTGGGTGGCCACCCTCCTTCTGGGTATGTTATTTTGCTAGAATAGCTAGGTGTGGGGGCCATCTAGCAGGAAAAGCCTCCAGCCTTTCTTTGACCTTGCCCGTTGGCTGCACAGGCCTTATTTTATAGAAACCTTTGAGGAGATGTTGTTCTCTCCAAGGAAATGTACCCTGGGGCCTGATCCCCACAGAAACTGCCTCTTGAAACTAGATTTCTAGGGAGAAGATCGCCCTGCCTTTGCCAGGGATGATGGGTGCCTGTGGTATACCTTGTGTTCCTGTCTTGATCCCGGATCTTCTTCTCCATCTCCGCATCAGTCAGCGTCTCCAGCAGGGGGCACCACTGGTCAGCATCTCCTGTATTTCGGATGGCAATCTCCACCGTGGGAAGTGGGTTCTCACTGAGGGGAGACGAGGGGGAAGAACAGGGCTAGTTAACAGAACAGCAGCTAGGAAGTGCCCCAGAAACCACTGCTTTCCACCCTGCTATCCCTTAGCAGATGGCCAGGGCATGGCAGGAAGACCACTTTCTTGTTAGCTCCTCCAGCAGCAATGCTGATGGACAGCTGGGGGATGGCTTCTGTCACTGTCTCAAGCATGATGCCAGACCTGCCCCAGCAAGAAACAGTACTACCTACAGATTCGATAGCCTCCCTTCAAAGCCAATTCTTGATAAGAATTGAAAGAGCTTCTGGCAATGAAGATAGTTTCTTTGGACAAAATAGTGTTGTGGGTACAGTTGTCCTGTCTACCCGACTGTTCAGGGCCAGTACCCACCAAGATAAGTGGCAGAGGTGTATAAAGACTTTCTCAAGAAGCTCAACCTCCTCACAGAGGACCACTGGGCTGCCCTGCTCTCAGGTGTTATATACATCTACTCCTTGGCTCACTTTATGGGGTCCACACTAAGCCCCGGAGAAGCCAGCACTGTTCTGAGACAGACAACTGGTTGGCAGAGACCTGAGCCTTTCAGGGACCACCTGACTCCGCCCTCAAGTAGAGGGTAGCCACCTGTTCAAACCTCTTGTCAAATGTACACAATGGTGTGGACAAAGTGGGACAAAGGCTGTGAGGGTCCAAGTACTGGGGGATGTCTATGGCTGTGCCCCTCTGGACCTTGGTTTCCAAGTTGGTAAGAGGAAGCTAAACAGGTACCCAATGTGTTAGAGCAAGCCCTAGCCTGGCAGGAAGCCTCACAGCAAGGCTCTAACCAGGTACTCTCCTCCCCTCCACTGTCACACTGGCCTTCCCTAGCTTTTATCCCTCTCCTCTCAGCTAGATGGCCTCCCTGTGTCCTGAGGCACAGTCCTTCAGGAGATGGTCACCCTACTCTACCTACACAATCCTAATCAGATGTGTACCCACCCTGCTGTCCTGCAGTACCTAGTCAACTCTGGGAAAGGAGGAACCTGAGGGTTACTTGGCAGATGAAAGTGGTATAAGCACAGCTGAGTTGGCTGTTTTGGTTTTGTCTAAAATATGGGAGCAAAGTTTACGGGAAGGTTAACATTAAAGCAGCCAATATTCATTGTAGAAGTCTCTTCAGAACCAGACAGGTCCTTCCACAGCCTCCTTTAGGCTTCAGGAATTGTGGACTTCACAGAAGCAAACTCCTACACTTGGTTTGACGGCAGAGTCACAATTCCTCACCACTGTACTACACCAGTATAGGCCAAACCTGGGAGCTAAAAGTGAACCCAGCCCAACTCAGAAAGACTGCGCTGGGACCAATTCTTGGCATCAGGATTTCAGGGACCTCTAGCCTGATCAAGGCCAGAGTATGCCTGAAGTTGGTTCCACAGACCAGGAGAGCCCAGGCTCCTTGGCAGACATAGTTCTGACTTGCTACTGAAGTTCAGTTTACAACACCCACACCCACAGGCCCCACAAAACCTGGAAGTCCAAACTCCTGATAGTGACTCAAAGGCCAGAGACTGTCAGCCCCGGCCCTTGTGGTCTGTTCCTGGAGCCGGCCTCTTCTTGGCAGCTTGATTTAGAAATCCAGGAACAGACCAGCCAGACTCATCCCTCATCTTCAGGTCATCTCCCACGGGAGGGAGCCTTGAAAGGCGCCAAGCCCAGGCGGAAAGAGGCAAAACATATTTTCCTCTGAACTTAAATAAGAGTTGGCAAACAGCCTCAGGGGCCCCTTTGTTTACCTCCCCTTGACTCTGGGAAGATTTCACACCAATGGGTTTGTTCAAAAATAGAACTGCTAGAGCTGGCACTAGCTGCCTCAGGTTTGTGGGGACATACAAGCCTGTGGGACACTGGAGTCAGCCAGCCTCCATCACACCAAGGGGGTGCTTACTCATGAACTTGGAGGCCAGGGAGGCCTCTGGACATTCTGCCACATAAGGGCTGTTGGAAGCCGACAGTGAGAGCAAGGACTGACGCTGCTGGAGTGGACTTGAGTTTGTTTTTGATGTGGGGGTTTTTGTTGTCTTTTAAGACAGGGTCTTCTGTAGTCCTGGCACTCAGTATGTGCATCAGACAGACCTCAAACTCAGAGATCTACCTGCCCTGTCTTCCAAACGCTGGGACTAAAGGCATATACCACCATATCAAACCTCAACGTAGGATTTTTGTTTTCATGACCTGTGACAGACAGGCAAGCTGAGCAGCAGTATCATCTTCACTATAAAGAAGAGAACAGACTGCCCAGGGCCACTCAACTGGGAGGAAAGAGACCAAATTCTATACTCAGCCATGTTTGCAAGTCTTAGCTGCCATGCCCCTTCTGGGCTCTCTGGAAAAAGGCAATCTTGTGGGCAAGCTGCTGATACAATATACCTCTGCATTAGGCAATGCTTTTTAGATGTGACATGCACACAATATATATTTGCATATATATGTATTTTATACATATATGTGTGTG
>CM053756.1:48841106-48963812 GCA_028658305.1 Pachyuromys duprasi
CAAGCGCTTGGGCTGAGGGGACATACCCTTTTAGATGTGCCTCCTCCCCCCTTTTCTCCCCCCCTTCCCTTTCTCCAAACATTTCGATTGTTTTATGTGTTTGGGTGTACAGCCTGCAAGCATGTCTCCACGCCCCCTGCAGTCTCAGTGCTCACAGAGAGTGCTGGATACCCCTGAGACTGAAGCCACTTCTTTTCAGCCCTCTCTGCTCTTGCTCATACTTACAGGAAAGCTGATTCTTGGCATGTCTGGTAAACCCAGCTAAGGAAAAAAGAACCTACTAACTTCCTGAATTGCCATGTCTCTGCAAAAAGCCCTTTTGTTCTTGCTTTTCCTATGTATTCCAGTTCCCAATCAAGTTTTTTTCTATTGTAGGCAAGGAAGCGGACAAAAATATAAGACCAGAGGTAAAGATGAACGTGCTAGTTATCCTACCTGAAGGCATAAGTCTTCTGGTGCCAGCTCAGCTGTCCTCGGATGCTGTATGCAATGGTGGTGACAAACTCCCCGCCCAACCCCAGCTCTGAGCACAGCTTCAGGGCAAACTTCTCAGGGGAGTTCTCCTTCTCTGACATGTCCCATTCAAACTGGTCCACCAGGGAGATGTTTCCCACATGGATGTTCAGCTGTGGCAGAAACCAATAAGCACAAGTGAGAGCTGGAAGGATTATTCTCAACGCAGGAACGCTGTGAGGCAGTAGGGACAAAGCATTCTGAACTGCCAGGTCTGAGGAAACTGTGCCTATGACTCGGGAGCTACGTACCATAGCTAGCCCTGGGCTGTCTAGTTCCTTGTTTACAAAACAGGATCGAACCCACAAATCTCTCAGGTAGTCACTAGACACTGAGGTTCTGGGTAGCTGACTCCACCTTGACCCTTCTCATTCCCTTTGTATCCCATGCTGAGGCAGTGTCTTCTTTGTCCTTTACAACTCAGCTTACATGCCACTCTTCAGAGATTGTTCCTGAATCTTTTTTAAGTCACTGTCTATTCCCTAATGTCAGTGCTTTACAACCATCTTGCCAAGCAGCTCACAGACACACTGCCCTACCTACTCCTTACCCTTTAGAAAGACACGCCAATTCACTGTGGAAGGAAAACACAAACTCTGCAAAGCTGTCTTCTCAATTCCACACATTCATCATGGCAGGCAGGCACACACACACACACCAGTAATAGTTAAAAAAACAAAACAAAACACAGTAAGACACATGCATCCCAGCACACACACTAATAATAAAGCTAGAAAGGATTAAACACAGTAAGACATACCCATTAGGATGGCTATTATCAAACAAGAAAGGGAAGGAGGGAGGAATGAAGAAAAGAAGGGAAGGAGGAAGGCAGGCAGTAACTTTTGGTGGCTGTGGGGAGAAACTGGAACCACAGTGGATTGTAGGGGTGTAAAGTGCTGTAACTGCAAGTTTGGCAGGTCCTCACAATAGTAAGGAGGAGCCAAGTGACCCAGCAATTCTAACTTGTAAGTAGAGACTGCAAAGAACTGAAAGCAGGAATACAAATGGGTAGGGGAATCATTTCTGGCCCAGCCCAGGAGAATATTTCTTCGATGCCATGCATTTCACAGTAGGCTTTTACACTCTGCCCACCAGCTGCTTTCACCATCTAAGGAAGGGTTTACTGGCTCGGGCCTGACGGAGATATAGCAGCATTGGCTGTCCTACCCACAATGTGACACTACTTTAAAAAGCCAGCCTACCCATTCCTGAGGACACAGTCAGGTTGTCCCTGAAGGATGTCTTCCCAGAAACTACATCCCACAGCAAGAACCCTGCAGGCTTCCATCAAGGGCTGGGTGTCCTCTTAGCACCTACCTTGATGATGACACGCTGGTCAGATTGGTCCTCCAGGATGCTGTCTGTGGGGTAGGACTCAATCTGCTGTCTAATGGCAGAGGCAATAGCTGGCACAAAAGTCAGTGGATTCAAATCCAGGTCATCACAAAGGATTTCTGAAAACATCTCAGGGGTCATTAGCTTCTCTGAAATCAGAAAATGCAAACGTTCCAACCTGTTTGTAGTGCCTCATTTCATGGTGCTCACACATGTCCAGACTTCTCCCATCCCTTCCCCCTTTGTCAAACCTCCCCTCATGCAGATGTACATGACTGAGCAACTAAACCTGGCCTTCCCAGATGTTCACAACAGCAGAGGACAAAGCGTCCTTTTCCTTCTAGGCCCCACGCCCTGCCCGAGGGAATCTTTCCATGGGTCACAGCCTATGAAACTGGAGTGTGCTCTCAGAACCAAGTCTAGGCAGTCAAGATTCCCTCTACTTGACCTATTCTTTTGCAGCCAGGCCTGCTTGCCCCCAGTCACCCTCCATCTGTGATATCTGTCTCTGTAATTTGAGCATTTGAGAAACTGAAATCATACCTTCTGCAACTTTGAGAGTCACTTTTTTCTAGTCAGAAAAATTCTTCAGAGAAGCTAGCCATGGTGGTGCATGCCTTTAATCCCAGCACTTGGGAGGCAGAGTCAGATGGATCTCTGATTTTAAGGCTAGCCTGGTCTACACAGTGAGTTCCAAGCCAGCCAGGGCTACATGGGACATTGTGTCCAAAATACCAAACAACAAAAATTCTAGAAATTCATATAGGTTCTTACTTCCTTTTTATTACTAATTAGCATTCTACAGAAGACTCACATTTTGTTTAACTATTAACCACCAAAGGGCATCTGGGCTTCCTCTAATTTCTGGCTATTATGCACAAAGCTGCTATCAATGTCTACATCTTGGTTTCAGGATAAACAGGTATCTTCAGAACTTCTCTGGGACACATGCCCTCCACTGCAGCTGTTTACTCACACTGTAGTCACGTTTAGTTTTTGAACTGTTTTTTTCAGAGCAGCTTAGACGTCTCCATTTCCACCAGTGTGTGAGGGACTCAGGTCTTTCGAATCTCACCAGCATTAACTGGCGTTGTCACTACTTTTAATTTGCATTTCTCAAATAGTTTATTAAGAAAGCAGAATATATATATATATATATATATATATATATAAAAGGAAAGCAGAATACCTTTCCGATGTTTATTTCCGTCTATGCATCCTTAGTGAAATGTCTCTTCATGTCTCCTGTCCTAAGATACCTTTTTAGATTTATTTATGTGTGGGTGTTTTGACTGCATATATGTCTGTGTATCCCTTGCATACCTGGTGACTGCAGAGGCCAAAAGGCATTAGATGCCCTTTAAATGGAGTTACAGACCATTGTGAGCTCCTATGTGGGTGCTGGGAATTGAACCTGGGTCCTTTGGAATAGCAGCCAGCTTTCTTAACCTCTGAGCCATCTCTGAAGCCTGTGTTCTTATTCTAATTATATTATTTGCTTTTTTGAGTTTTCACAATTTATTCTTTCAGTTTCATACAAATTTCATTCCCTGTTATCTTTTTCTTTTTGGAGACAGGGTCTCACTACGCAGCCCTCCCTGGCTTCCCTGTAACTTGATATATAGATTTTGAGCTCAGAGATTAGCCTGCTTCTGTCTTCTGGGTGCTGGGATCAGAGGAGTATCTTTTTTTCACTCTTCTGGCAGGACCTTTTCCAGAGCAAAGTTGTGATGACATCTAAATTTTAGTATTTTTCTATTCTGAAGTGTGCTGCTGGTGTCTAAGATTCTTTGTCTAGGGCTGGAGAGACGGCTCAGAGGTTAAGAGCACTGGCTACTCTTCCAGAAGTCATGAGTTCAATTTCCAGCAACCACATGGTGGCTCATAACCATCTATAATGAGATCTGGTGCCCTCTTCTGGTGTGCAGGTGTACATGCACACAGAACACTGTATACATACTAAACAAATCTATATAAAAAAAAATTCTTTGTCTAGCCGTAAACACTCAAGATTTTATTATACCTTCCCTCAACAAGTTTAATAATTTTGTGGGTTTTTCTGTTGTTGTTTGTTTTGGTTTTTCAAGACAGGGTTTCTCAGTGTAGCCTTGGCTATTCTGGCTTTGTAGAAGAGGCTGGCCTCGAACGAACAGAGGTCAGCCTGCCTCTGCCTCCTGAGTGCTGGGACTCCCGCTGTGTGCCACCACACTCAGCTCCAGTTTGATGTCTTATATACTTTAAGCCGGGGATTCTTTTAGAGTTTAGTATGAGGTCTGAGATTAGGTTACGGTTTATTACCGTTGGATATTCAAGTGCTCTGGCATCATTTTGTCTGAGGAATTATCTTTTCTCTAATCAATTGCATTTGCATTTTTTTTTTTTTTTGTCAAAATCAGTAGGGATAGGAAAGGGTTGAGGGTAGAGACATGAGATGGCCTTGTGACTTTAGAGACAAGCTGAAGGTGAGCTGTGGGGAGGCAGCTGGACTGGGTCTGAGCAATCCCTTGGTCATTAATAGAACTACAGATACTTGCCATGCCAAGCTCCTAGAGCAGTGCTTCTCAACCCTCCTAATGCTGCGACCCTTTAATACAGTTCCTCATGTTGTGGTGACCCCTAGATAATTATTTCGTTAATCCATAACTAATTTTGCTACTGTTATGAATTTTAATGCAGTATCTGTGTTTTCCAATGCTCTTAGGCAATCCCTGTGAAAGGGTTGTTTAACCACTGAAGGGGTTGTGACTCACAGGCTGAGAAACCACTACCCTAGAGCTAACCAACTCACGGGAGGGTAGAGCCTGAAACGCACAGTGCTGTCACTGGTTTGGTTTTTTTTGTCGTCAGAGCCTTACAAATGCAGCCTCGGCTGACCCTGACTGCCCAGTCCTCCTGCTCCCACTTCCCCAGTACTGCAGCTACCAGTACACAGTGCCTGATTTCAGAAATGCACTGTTTTGTTTGTTTTATTTTGGGAGCCTGGGCCTCACTATATAGCCCTAGCTGTCCTGAAACTCACTATATAGACCAGGCTGGCCTCAAAATCATAGATGTCTGCCTGCCTCTGCCTCCCACTGCTGTGACTGAGGACCACCTCTGGGCTCCAGTTTTATTTTTAAATAAACACAAAATATTGTTTCCCGATTGCTTTTTCATATACTATATGTTGTTGACCCCTTCTTCCTTGCTGTTTTTTCCATGCTGATATACTTTTTTTCATTCACGTTGCTGATTTTCACAAATTATTTTACTTTATCTTCTCTGTTGCTGTCTGGATCAAGCCAGCCATTAGAGCCATGTACCACCACATATTTATGTACCTATTGAGAACTGGACGCTTAAGGTAGTGCAGACAGGCATAGCCTTCTCTACTGAGTGAATTCTCATTCATTGCTACAGGGCAGACTGTCATTAAATGTGTCCTTATTTTGTCTCTCATTAGCGTCTACTTTCTGTCATGAGTGGAGGCAGTGTAAGGCCTCAACAGAAGAAAACCTTATTTAGCAGCTGAACCTTGGATATCCCATCCTTCAGAGACACATATCAGAGTGAGTCTCTTATGTTTACTTATAAATCACCTAGGTCTGGGTATCCTGTTAGAGAAAAAGAAAACCAACTAAGACACATGCCCAGTCTACAAGGAATAGGGCACATGACAGAACAAACCCAGAGTTTACAAACTTAAGAACCATGCTACAGGCTGCAAATGTTAAGTCTAGAATCAGCCTGATAGGCAAGCAGGTGGGCAGTGGGCATTTTCACATTAGGCCATGGCAAATTGACTATCCACATACCATTCATGTTCCAGGTAAAAGCATCCCGCAGCTTCTGCCCATCTATCTCCATGTCCAGCCGGATGGGTACCAGCACCTCAGGCTGTGATGCATTCTCATGGATCACAGCTGGATCGTGGTCATCAAAGCTGAAAGTGACACAGTAGCAGCTGTTAGTCAGAGCTCCAGGGTTCCCTGTGTCTAGGTCCCAGGAACACAAATTTCCAGCTTCCCTCTGCACTCTGGGTCACTGTAAATATGGTTGGAAGGGAAAGGCCATTTCTTCCAGGCATTTGTCATTCAACACTGAGGAAGCATAGAAGAGGTTGTCAGGGGTGCCTAAGGCCCATCTAATGGGAGTGCAGAGGAGCAATAACAAGCTCAAACATGTCTACAGTTAAGTCCTGCATCAGGGCAGAGCAGTATGCTTCATAAACACATCAGAAGAACCAGGAAACTGCTGCCCTGGAAGGAAAAAAACCGATACATGCTAGCAGGGTCTAGAAGCTCATGCCTATAATCCCAGCACTGGGGAGGCTAACACAGGAGAACTGCCAGGAGTCAGAGGTCATTGTGGGATACACAGTAGACTCTGCTTAAAAAAACAAAACAAAACCCACTTCTTCCCCTTAAAGCTCAGAAAATATCTCTGAAGATGGGTGGAAAACACTAAGAGTCATAGGTCAACACTTACGGGGAAGAGGGGGGAGGGAACTGTGAAAGGAAAAGTGTCTCCAACACTCAAAAGGTGCACTGTGCTCAGGAACTCAAAGCGGCTGTACAAAATCAAAACAGCGTTCTAGCATGGATTGGGGAGGGCCCTAAATTTCAAGTGTTCTTCTAAGAAATCCAGAGGGAGCTTTCACACATGGAAGAGCCCATCACAGGGGCAGAGACTGGAGTGATGTGGCTGTGACTCTAAGCTAAGGAACATACTGAAAGGGGTGAGTACCAGATCCTTCCCAACCCCCCACCCCAGCCTCCGAAGGGAGCAATGACCTTGATTAGGCTTGTGCATCTGTGTCAGACTCCTGACTTCTGTACTGTTGTAAGCTACTACAGTGGTTTCAGCAGCCACTGAGAACTGACCCGGTGGGAGTCATGTGGAAATCATCTGAACCCCTCCAGACAGGCTGTGGGGCATCAGATGAAACATACAGCAGGGAAAGGCCAAGGGCCCACACCCCCAAGAGGTGTGGGTGCTAGGGAAGGGGAAAATGTGAGGGATACAGCAGGCAGCCAGGGAGGATGGGGAAAGCCAAGGATGACACTCTGAAGTAAGGGAACAGCATCGGAGGCTGTGGCTGGGTAGCATTTGTGAAAACACAGGGTCACTGATGAGTGCCTCTCTGGGAATGAGACTACAGATCACTGGGGAAAAGGGGAAATGTGTAGGGCTGAGCACAACAGTGCTTACTCACCACAAGGGGAAAGTTCTCTTCTTGTCCCGACCCATGCGGTTCCTGTTGATCGTGGTGGAACATGGCACAGCATCCAGATGGTGGGAGCTGTTGGGCAGGGTGGGGACCCACTGGCTGTTTCTCTTGGCCTTCTGTTCCCTGAAGAGACAGAGGAGAAAGTAACCCTGTCAAAGCAGGAGTCAGATTCTGTCCACTGGGAACCTACCCATGTTCAGTGGGTACTACTGTGCCCCTGGCAGGCTCCCAGCTCATGTGGAGGACATGTTACACTGGGATACACCCAGAGGCACCTGTGTGAGAAGGGCACAGACATATTAGACACAGAGTAGAGCATGGTAGTGCAGCTTTTAAGCCCAGCACTCAGGAGGTACAGGTACTGAATGGCAGAGGAATTCTTTGATTTATTTATTTTTTTAAAGATGTATTTATTTTATTACGTATACAATGTCCTGCCTGCATGTACACCTGCAGGCCAGAAGACGGCACCAGATCTTATTATAGATGGCTGTGAGCCACCATGTGGTTGCTGGGAATTGAACTCACGACCTCTGGAAGAACAAGCAGTGCTCTTAACCTCTATGCCATCTCTCCAGCCCGGTAGAGGAATTTTTGACTTCCAGGGAAGCCAGGGTTGAGGCAGAGTGAAATCTCTACATACCCCCTTCCCCCCCCACTCCCCAGCATAAAGAAGAAGAAAAAAGAACAAAAAGAAAAGAAAGACTAAAAACCAAGTCAGCTGATGCAAGCAGGCAGGATGGGTACATGTTTCTGCTTGCTCTTGACTACTGATGTAAAGTGAATAGCAGTGTGAGTTCCTGCCTTAACTGTCCCTCAATGGTGAACTAGAACCTAGAGCTGTAAGTCAAACTCAGTCTCCTTCTTCTAAGTTGCTTTTCTGTCAGGGTATTTTACCACAGCAGCAAAAATGAAAGTAGAGCACTCCCCTCTCCTGCAATAACTGTCTACAGAGTTCAGAGTGATGCCAACCGCAATGTCTAAGAAAAGCCGGGGCTTTGCCTCTCTCGGCAGAGCCCTTACTTGTAACTTATTTTTGAGGGGGAAAAAATCTAGGGCCACTTAACACCTTTAATGCTAAAGTCTGGGCTACCTTCTAGGCAAGGGTGGGGGTAGGGGCACAGGACCGTATGGTCTGAAGCACTGCAGGTCTAGCTCGGCCGTTATGATCTACTCCCGCCTTTGAGTCCTGGGACATAACCCCGGGGAACTGAGGACTAATTTGCACACAGCTGGGAGAGCCGACTATTTTCCATCTTAGCCTATGTGGACAAATGGTTCATGAAGAGTGTGAAATTTTACGTAGCAAATTCCTAAGCCCCACCCAGATTCAGTATCCTTCTCTGGAGGGGTCAGGCATTCTTTGCACCCTCCAGACAATTCTAGCGCAGCTGTGCTTGTATTGGAAACTGTGTATCTTCAGCATTCACCTCTTCTGTGCTGACCCCTACCCTCTGACCCTCAAATCCTTCCCAATCTCCAATCATTCTCAAGAATCCCAAGACGGGGCAAATATCTAGTGACAGGAGGGGTAGGCTTCCAGGCCCTTTGTCAGGCTGACTGAGCAGTGTAGCTGCTTGTTTCAAACCTTGGACACCCCTTTCCCTTTTGTTTTGGCTTCAAGGAAACAGGAATCTACTCCCTCAGCTGGTCCTCATATGACACAATCAAGAAACTGTTTACCACTGTATAAAGGGCCCCCAGTTGACATGTGCAAACATAAAAGTGTCAGCCATATGTACATAATTTCCTTCTGTGACTTCCTGGGAAGGTCTAACTATCCTTATGTTCTTACCACATCCCTTGGGGGGTGGTGGGGAAGAATCTGCTGAGCACACGTCTACAAAGCTCACAGGATTGGATGTACGCCACCCTCTCTGGAGGCTGAGGGGGACCAGAAAAGCAATCAAACAACAGAGATGAAGAAAAGTCTGGATGGAAATAATTCCCACAACCATATCAGCCTGAACAGTACCTTCCTCCCTCAGGACCCTCAGGCTCTGTACATTAAAACTTTCTTTTCTCTCTGCTTCTTGATGAAGTCTCACTATTGGCCCATGGAGGCCTTTAAACCAAGACCTTCCTGCATTTACTTCAAAATTCTGCGATTACAGGTGTGGGCCACACTATTTTTTTTTAAAGCTTTGAATTTTTAAAATGGCAAGAGTGACCGGGGATGCAGCTCAACAGGAAAACATGGACAGGATCAGCAGAGGAGCCCCATTCTGTTCTCTGCCTCATCCCTAGGACAAGATTAGAAGGAGACAAACACTCCTCCTCCTTTGTTTACCTCTTACATTGCTACATATGGACTGCTTGTTTCTCCTATTCTGAGGTCTGGGGTGCAGCTCAGAGGTGGAACCCAAGCTCACGGCCTCCTGGGTTTGATCCTGGCATCACCACCCTCTCACCAAATCTACTGGAGTTTTCATGAGTAGACACCAGATACAACACAGTGCATTTTTAATTATTTGCCATCTTGTTGCAGAAAAACTTTCATAAAAGTTCTGTTCTAGGCTGAGGAGATGGCTCAGTGGTGATCTGAGCACACATAAACATGGAGGGAGCTGACTGCACAAAGCTGTCCCCCAACTTCCACATGCATGCCATGGCACACATGTACAATCTCCCCAAACCACAAAAACAGATCTTTAATAACTTTATTTTGGGGGATCCGGGAGGGAGGGTGGGACGGGGAGGAGAAGATAGAGGGGCCTATGACCAAGATGTAAATTAAATTGAATTAATTAATTAAAAACCCACAAAAAAATAAAAGAAATGCACTTTAAAAAACCTTATTTTTATACTTTTAAAAGCGGGAGAGGCAGGTGATCTCTGAGTTTGAGAGCAGCCTTGTCTACAGAGTGAGTGCCAGGACAACACAGAGAAAGACAAAACAAAACTTTGTATTTGGACCTGAGGAGATAGATGGATTGGTGGAGTGCTTACCCGGCAGGGGCCAAGTCCTGAGCCACCCCAGCACTGTGCTGATCAGGCATGGCAGCACACAGCTGGGATCTGTGTAGCCAGGGCGTGGAGGCAGGAGGATCGTAAGTTTAACGCCGTACTTAACTATACAGCAAGTTTAAGGCCAGCCTGGACTACATGATACCCCGTCTCAAAAAGAAAGAAAGAAAAAGTTCTTTCAAAGTTCTACATGTATATATTAAAATCTATTGTTTCTTTTTGGGAGTTTATCTGAGTCACTATTTTCTTTCTTTTTTTTTTGTAAATTAGTCCCAGTTTCAAAACATTCCAGAATTCAAGACTTGGCCTATTTTTCTTAAGAATTCCAAAGATACAGCAGAAACTCAGACACCTGGTCAGGTGACTATAAACACAGTGAGTAAAGTGTTGAAATGCATTTCAGTTCAATTTCACTGTAACCTGCTCTTCAATATGAGAACTCCCCACCCACCGCACCTGAAGCATACCGAGATTAGGAGGGTGTACCTGAGGTAGGTGGGGGGCTCTGTGCTGATGGACACAGCCTTGTACTTCTCGTCATTGCCATCCAGAATCTCCTCTACCTCGGAGGCCTTTAGCAGCGTCACACTGGTGGCGAGGGTGGTGTAGCCATGATCTGTAGGCAGAGAGACCCCACTGTGGTCACCCTGCAGCAGTGTGAACGAGCTGCCAACCAACTTGATACAGCACATGAGGGCCTCACATGCAGGAGGTGGGGAAAGCGAGGTGTCAGCACTCACTACTGCTGGGTGCTAGCCTCTTCAAGGGCAACCGGGCTGAGGGACATCTTAGGGGAGAAAGCCTCCGCTGGGGTGGATTTGGCCCAATTCGCCTCCTAAGAGCACTAGCTCAGGGGCAGAGATGTTTGGGGTAGCAGCAGCTATGGACTGCCTGGAAGGCCTCCAAGTAACACCCCAGTGGGAAGAGGTCTGACACCACCACAGTCTAAACACAAAGCAAGGTAGGAAACAGAATTAACGAGCACTACTTTTCTTTTAAAACAAGAGCCCAGAGATTTGGAAAGAACTGCTTCACACCAAGCGAGTTACCATCCCTGAGCCGGTCCAGATGTGCTGTCCAGAAAACAAGACAGACTTCACACGTTGTTACCCAGCTCTTCTAGAAAGCCTTTGTCAAGAGCTGCTACTTAGCTGCAGGACCTGCTTGTCTTCACTGGAGGAACCTCTTGGTTACAGGGAGGGAAGGCACACAGCAGAAAGACCACTTAAACTTCCTGGGAACTAAAGGAGGGGCAGGAAGGCTGGGCAGCCACCATGCCAGTGACTGCACTCCACTTGTGGCAGAGGGGACACAGGAAACTGTTCGGGCAGCAGGGGATCTGCTTTAGTGGTGACTGAAAAGCAGCTCTGGCTCCTGCATTAAAAGAACCCCCAATTTACCGTAACAGACAAAACTACATTAGCACCTACAGACAAACTACAAAGTGCTAGCAAGCATGCATGCATGCACACATGCACGCACTCATGCACCGAGGCCCAGGGCAGCTCTCTACAGTGTGCCTCTGAGAAGCAGAAAGCAGTTTCGCCACCTGCCAAATGTCCTATCGCTCCCCTACCCACATGCTCCTGCCAGAGGCCCCACAAGACATGACGAGCATCACCACTCTGCAGAGTTGCCACCGCCCAGAGCTCACACTAGTTTCCCAGCATCAAAGGGCTCACGTAGCAAGCCCCTGGCACAGGGCGGGCCACATGGAATGGGCACATGCACGTGAGCATAGCACACTGGTTGCTGAGATGAAGGTCTACAGGATAAATGTGCTCTGGGAGGGAAGCGGTGAAAGCCCCAGAGGAAAGTGAGGTTGGGACCACCGTCTGCTACTAGGGCTGCAGGGGATGTCTACAGCAACACACTCACAGCAAATGGTAGCAAATCACAGCATTCCTAAAACGTTTTGAGACCAACATGTCTTCACAGCACCTGCTACCGCCCTGGCCCCGGCCCCTCACACAGCCCCTGGCCCAGCCAGGAACACACGACAGCGGAGCACCAAAGGCTCGCTGAGTCACTCTCACCTGAACCACGCGGGCACTGGCAGGGTGGCCCGCCCCTGGGTGCTTCCTACCACTAAGGTCAGGCTGCAATGAAGACACTGGAGTGAAAACGTTTTATCTTCATGACATAAGCGAGTGGTTTTGAAACAGGTTTACAAACCCTCGTGAAGACGCACCCTTAGTGTTAGGTTTTGTTTTTTTACCATGTGACGATGCAACTATTTTCTTCCTCTCTTCCACAGTGGCTAGTCGCCTCCAGAGTGAGGGGTATCTCTTGTACAGAGAACCTCGGAACATACGGAGGTAGTTCCCCACCTATGAGTAAAGCAAGAAGGCTCATTATGAGGGTCAGGCCATCTACTACCACACGGAAGGGTTCTGGCATAGAGGATTTGCCGGAGCAAGTAAATGAGGTACAAGGCCTCCAGACGCCAGCCTTTCGGCAGTTGCAAAACACATTCTGCTGACATCAAGGGTTCAACAGCAGTGCACATCTGGCTGGCATCTGCGTATCCTGAAATCAGAACTAAGTTCCAAAAGGCCTGACCAGATGTCTATAAGGGAGAACCCCAGAGCTTAGTAAGAAGCTTGTGATTCTGGTCTGACTAGAGATTGTTGGCACTTTTCTGAAATCTGAGACTCCTATGACCTTCTTTTATCTTAAGGAGCAGACTTTGATATTTTTACAAGGCAATAAACACCAAAAAGTCTTTAATTTTAGACAGATGCAAGATAATCTGTCCTGTTGCCTGTGTTGCTTTGTTTAGTAACAAAACTCAAACCAGAGACACCAAAGAATTTTTTAGAGTCTAAAAAAGCACTATATCAGTAATCCTTAGACTATCATGTAAATCACTACTTCCTCTAAGTAATAGCTTCAGTTTGCTTGTAGCAATAATAAGTACAGCCTTCAAGCAAGGCTAGTCTTATGATTTTTATAGATACTCTATGGTCTCACTGACTTTTCAGAGACGATGTCTTTAGAGTCACACTGTGGGGACAACCAGTGGGGGCTGGTACAAGGTGCTGGCTTTGGCCTCTCACTCACCTGTCAAATGCTTAACAGCCATGACTTTTTTTTCTAAGACATATTCTCACCACATAGCCCTGGTTGGCCTGGAACTCGCTGTGTAGACGAGGCTGTCCTTGAACTCACAGAAACGGGCCTGCCTCTACTGAGAGATGGGACTAAAGGCGTGCATGGCCACGCCAGGTCCTAAGTCCGAATTCTGCTCAAGGAAGGATCACTTTTATTATTCTTTTCATCTCATCTACCTATCAGAGCTTACATTTATAGAGTGAAAGCAGTTTCTGTACCTTGCTTCCAGAAGAGATTCACATGACCAACAGCCAGAGCTGCTGAGCCAGAGCCGGACATCTATACACAGCAACTTGGTTTGTATACATCTATACAGCAACTTGGTTTGTGGGTCATGATCACCCAAGGTACAATTTCATTCAGTTTTGGAAAGAAGTTGGCAATGTTGTCCCCCATGGCTACTGTGGGGGTCCTGCATGGCTTCTGGACCACAGACTCTAGGATACTAGGGCTGGACTGCTCGGCTCTTCCTCAATCAGTCTTTGCCCTCTGGAATACAAAATCAAGACTCTGGGCTTGGGCATTCATTTCTTCAAAGTTCTGTGACTTGTGACGCAGAACTTGACACATGACAGATGACAGTGACACAGAGTCACAGCAGATGCCACACAATGCTAGTGCTGCTGTGTCCGGCCCATCTGTCTGAACAGGAGAACGGGCCAAGGGCCATCATTTATACAACACTCCCACAGGACCTGCAGACAGAAAGTCTGCAGTACAGGAATCCTACTACGCTCTTCCCAAAACCAAAGCCAGCAACCCCCCCCCCCAAAGAATGAAAGAAAAACAAAAACAAAAAAACTCTGTCCATTTTGGTTTCAGGATAATTATTCTCATTCAACTGAGAGGGCCAAGAGCAAAGGGACTGAAAGAAGGTTGTGGATAGCTTTCTAAAACCTAAAACACGCTATGACCATGACCTCAAAGCCATGTGTTTCCAGTTTAAGCATCTCAGATGCATGAGAAAAGAGCTCAGGGGAAAAGCATGTGTTCAGCATGCACAAGGCTCTAGGTTCAATTCCCACCATGAGAGAAAGAGGAGTCGAGGCAGGCAGAGGGAGAAGAAGGTGAGGAGGCAGAGCAAGCTGTCACTACACCTCTGAGGCTCTGACCAGGAGCTGTCTTTTGTCACTCCACCAGGTCAGAATTTTCCTTTCAAAACTACCATCAGCCACTCAGAGTTGAGGTCACATTTACCCATTCCTACATCAGACCGGGTCAATGTTTCTTTCAACAAGTTCTTCTGCATAGAATGTTCAAAGTCCTCGACTGCCTTATGTACCTTGCATTTGGGCAAATGCCTAACGGTCAACAAGGGCCATCCCCAGCTGTGGGAGACGGACTGGCCCTGACTGCACGTCCCCAACAGACACCGTGGGACAGCAGCACTGAAGTGATGGTGTGGACATGTCACGGCAACCTGCACTTTTGTTTAGTGGAAAATGGTGAGCGTGAAAACTCTTAAGTCTGGATGTTTCTAACACCTGACACCATCACACTACTGAAATAGAGGCGTTAACTGTTGGCATTCTGAAATGGCTTTAGCTCTCCAGGGTGGCTACTTACCTCCTTACAGTCTAACACGTCTACTGGCTGACATTTAAACACATGAATTTTATTTCACTTTTTCCTTTTGAGACAGGGTCTCACTATGTAGATCAGGCTAAACTCAAATTCACCCTCCTGGGTGGGCAGATTAAAGGTGCAGCCCACTGCCTGGCTGCCCACATCTTAAAAAGAATAAAAAGTGAAAAGAGAGAGGGAGAAACATAAACCAGGTATGGTGGCACTTGGAGGCAGGGGCATGCGGATTTCTGTGAGTTCGAGGCCAGCCTGGTCTACCAAGTGGAGCTACAGGCCTGCCAGAGTTACACAGTGAGAATCTGTTTCAAAAAGAATCCGAAAGGGGGCACAAAAACTGGTTGGTGGTTGCCCTTAAATGGAAGCTGGTCAGAAGGACTAATTGTAGGGTTTTTCTAGGGCAGCGGTTCTCAACTTTCGTAATGCTACGACCCTTTAATACAGTTCCTCATGTTATAGTGACTCCCGACCATAAAATTCTTTCATAGCTACTTCAAAACCGTAATTTTGCTACAGTTATGAGTTGTAATGTAAATATCTGATCCGCAGGATATCTGATATCCTGTGTAAGGGTCGTTACGGACACCCTTCCAAAGGAGTAGCAACCCACAGGTTGAGAAACAACGTCCTAAGGAAATCTGTCCACCTGACTGAACAGAAGTCGTCTCTCCTACTTATGGGTTAGCGATCCTTCAGATTTATCCCCTATGAAAACTCAAAACCTGTTCGCAGAGATCCAAAATATTAATGCTTCTGGCCTCGGGGCCTCATCCATGCAAAGCCAAACATTCTTCTCCAGCCACTTTCTAAAGGTCCTAAGTCTTCAGAGGCCCACCTCAGGAGCACGAACACAAAAGGGAGGGGGCCTTCCTAAGCCTCAGGCTTACAACGAGAGCTTTCAAGCCCATGGCAGTGGGGTGCAGGAGAGCTGCCAAAGCGTTCAAGAGCACCACTGCACCTCCACCTCCAAGCGCCCAGGGGCTTCCCGAACGTCCTTTTCCCATCTGCCCGGAGTACAGCGGCTGGACGCTCTAAACTGGGGCCTGATGCCGAGTTAAGAAAACCCAGAAGGTCCGGGCTGCAGGGGCCCGGCCACGCCCACCAGGCCACGCCCCAGCGGCGAGCACGCGCCCGCCTCCGCGATGAATGGAGGCGCGCACTCGGGCAGCCCAGGCCCGCCCCGGTAGGTCGAGCGGGCCAGCCGCTGCCCCGGAAGCCGAGAACGCGCCGCGGGCTACCTCGGAACCGATCATGTAGAACTCGCCGTCGTCCTCCAGCTGGAACTTGACGGGCTTCTGCCCGAAGGTCTTGCTCAAAGCCATCATCATCATGGCGGCGGGGGAAACCGGCAGCCCGGGTCGAGCTGGAAAGAATCCGGTGGGCCGGGGCGGGGCCGAGGAGCGTTGGACCTAAGGGAGCGGAGGCCGGGAGGTGAAGGACGGGCCGAGCGAGCCGGGCGGGCGCTCGCGCCGCTACTGGGTTCCTTAGCCGCCGCTGCGACGAGCAGGCCGCCCTCCGTGCGCACGCGCGGCTCCCGACGCTAACGTGCGCGCCGCCGCCTGCGCGACACACGGCCGAGCGCGGTCCCGCGGGCCCTTAAAGGGACCCGAGCTCTTTTTCCCTTCCCGGGCTGCTTCCCTAATCCGGTATGGAGGAAACGTTCCCACCGACTGAGGTAGCCACTGAGGCCCTGCCTCAGGCAGTGGCTTTCTTAGTTGCACAGCCAGAGCTGGAACTCCTTCCGGGGGTGAAGAAAATTAATGAGACGTTAAGCAGGGAGAAGGACCGCTCCATCTGGAAGCCCGAGGGAGTCTGGGTGGGCATGGCGACCCCCCAGGCTGGCGCCTCAGGTTCTCCACCCGAAAGTGCCCAGGGAACAGCTATCTCCGCTGCAGGTCCACAGTTGTTCCCGAGGCAGTAGGGATGGGAAGAATGACAGTATTGGATGGAGGTTGGTATTGTTCAGAGATCCAGGTGATGTACCAGGTGAACGGGAAGGGCCCACGTGCATTCCTCTGTTTTGCAAGCTTGGTGCCCACAAACCCAGCCCTGTTCTGGGGTTGGTCCTTAACAGCCCTGAGGGAAGACAGTGCCTCTGCAGAGTGTCCAAGCAGTCCACCACCTGTTGAACATGGCAGTGGCTCAAAATGCTTGAGCAATGTTTATTGTAGCCCTGTTACAGGAGCTAAAAGAAAATGCAGCATAGGTCGGTGGTGCAGGCCTTTAGCCCCAGCCCTCACGAGGCAGAGGCAGGAGGATTTCTGTGGCAAGCCTGGTCTACAGAGGGAGTTCCAGAACAGCTAGGGCTATGTAGAGAAACGCTGTCTCAGAAAACAAAACAAAAAAAAGTGTGAAATGTGTGTACACGACGGAATTTTATTTTTCACACGCACACAGAAATTATATTGTTTGCAGGAAAATGGATGCAACTGGACTGGAGACATGTTTTCTCTCATTGGTGGTTTCTAGAATCTTGTAGACACATAAAATATGTATTATACAGAACATGAAAAGTAAAAGTGACATTGTGTAGGGGAGCAAAGGGACTAAAAGGAGTGGGTGGCGAGATAATGGAAGGGGGAATGTGCAAAACTCCAAATACTTCTATGAAAGCTGAAAAACAGACAGTGGCCAGTTAGTCGTCAGGGTCAGTCTACAGAGATGGCAGTGGTGACAGGAGTCGTTATGAAGGAGATGCTAAAGAACCAGGAAGGGCTGCGATAACCATGAGTTTTGTCCACTGTTCCCACAGCCATGGGAAGCACAGTGTTAAGGGGCCAGGCATGGTGGCCCGCACCTTTAATCCCAGCCTTCAGAACTCCAGTCATAGGCAGGCTGATCGATGGGAGTTCCAGGACACAGCCACGGATATTTAATGAGACCATGCCTCCCGCAGGGGGTAGTTAGGCATCATCAGATAAAATGACCACTGCTTTGGAGGATGACTTAAAGAGACAAATGAGAAAATAGCCTGTTAAAAAGTTGCTGCGGGTGTCCTTCTCTACTTGTGCAGGAATGAAGAGAAACCCTAAACATTGGGCCTAGCCCCAGGAAACAATCTTGCGGGGGTGGGGGGCAATAGCCGGGATAGGTAGGTGGAGATGAAGGCTTTGACTCTAGGTCCCAAATCCAGGCTGCAAGTTGCAAAGAGAAAGCAGACAGGCACTTAGAAAACACTCATGTTTAATGACAGTCTTGATTTTTTAGAAAAGGCTTTATACACTGTACACATTTACATGGCCTTGGAGGGTACCTGTGCTAGGAAGAGGGTCCCAGGAAGAAATGGCCTGGGGCAAGGCACTGAGGTATGTGGGGCCTCTGAGGCTGTATCTCCGGGAGGAGGCAGCTGCCTCCCTGGCTGACTGTGTACCTTATTGGCCTGGGTCCCAGGAAACACACCTGAATCACCTGCCCAAAGGTAATCAGTCCAGCATCTCCCCAGAGCTGACTTATTAGGAAAGATACTGCCTGAGGCCCATTTGCGTGGCTGGGGCAGAATAGTACCCTGGGCATCTCATCACCGACACCACTACCGACAGGAACCTCATTACAGGAATAGAATGAAGACAATGTGGTTCATGAGTTTCTGTGGAGTTCTACTTTGAGGGACAGAGATGGAGGCCTTCGGCAGCCAGGCTGACTGTGGAAAGTTGGTAGGTGGAAAATTGTCAGCCCAAGACCTCCCTTATTTTTAAGTAATGGCAAAGCCTTTGCCCAGTCTGAGACAGTTGTTGGCAGATGACCATGACCAGCATGGCCCTCCCTGCAAATTGTGGCTGTACCCCAACCGACTCCTCTGAGTCGGGCTCTGTCTGTCCCATGCCTGTAGCCCAGAGCTGCAGATATGGCTGTGGGTCTCTTTAATGATTAAGTGGCCAGGCAGGGGGCAGTACCCCCGCATGCATCCAAGGTGTTGTCAGCGGAAAGTGTTGGCAGGCTCTGCACAGTCAAAGAAGTCAGGCCCTATGGGGCGAGGAAAGCCTTCTAGGACCTTCACCTTCACAGGGTCAAACTTCCAGTAGAGATGGCCACGAAGGAAGTAGGCATAGCCTGAAGAGAGAAGGTGGTTAGGCTGGTTAAGTGGATTCTAGGCTCTGCACCTATCTATCAGGCCGGGCCTAGGGACAGATACCGTGCTGAGTGAGGAGGCATGTCTGCTCCCCAGCACTCTGGCAGAAGGATTAGGCATTCAAGGGCATCCTTGGTTACATACTAAGTTTGAAGTTAGCCTGGACTACAAGAGACCCTGCCATCAAAAGAAGAAAATAACTAAATCTGCAGACTCTAGAGCTGGCTTACCAGAACCTCCTTTCTCTCCAGGGAGCCTTTATGTCTGACCCCAGGGTTTGGTGCAATGGTACTGGGAACCTCAGTTCAATTGCTACCTTTCAGGGCAGCAAGCACTGCTCCTGTTACCAACCTCCCCGTTACTTCCATACCACAGAAGGCAAAACCAGAGCTATAGAACCTGGGGCTACTCGGAGTAGTTCTCCCGGTGAGTCCCTGTGTTGGTGGGCACGGAGGTAAAGGAGAGTTGCAAAAAAGAGAACATTGGGCTTGGCTCTAGTTTCCTGCCCTTAGGAGTAAGCCTGGTGGTCCAATGGTTAGGGGCAGTGACTGACAGGAACCCTGGCTCTACTATTGTTCCTCTGGTATGTTACTGACCCTAATGCCTATTCCTCTGCCCCTTTAAAACTATGCTAGTAAGAGCTGTTATGGTCAGGCACGGAGGTGCACTCCTTCGATCCAAGGCAGATTTCTATGAGTTCAAGGCCAGCTTGGTCTACAAGGCAAGACCTAGGTTAGCCCAGGATACACAGACCATGCCTCAAACACAAAGAGCCATTGTGACGTCAGAAGGCTGTTCTGAGACACGTAAGGAGATTGGCGCTGTGCCTGAAGCATCGTCTATCCTTGGTCAGCATTGGCATGGCCAAGGGACCCTGGACAAGTCCCTGTACCTCTCTAGCCTTCAATCTCATTGTTAATATGGGGCATAAAACTGGTTAGCCACCAGGAAGGGAGATAGCAGCACTAGACAGAGGAGCTGTGATCATGATGATCTAGGCCTCATGAAGTCTGTGCCTGGTGGGAGGGGACAGAATGACAGCCACTCACCTCCCTATAGCTACCTAACCCCCTACTCACCCTCAGCATCCTGGAAGGCAGCATCGATCTCAGAAGGCACCCCTCGCCAGTCAGTGGCACGTCGGGGCACAGGATTGTCCACACGTTGGGTTCTGGGGTGGAAACGCCAATAGTCTCCACCTCGGAAGAAGTAGATCTTGTTCTTCTCAGGACCCCAGACCAAGGCAGCATGGACCGGGGACTCCTGCAGGCCCAGCTTGGAGAGTGGTTCAGGGCCTAGGACTGGCTTCTCCCCATCGTATACCCAGTACTGAGCACCTGCCAGAGACGGGATGCTGCCAGGAGCTGTCAAGTCACCACTGCCACACCCAGTCACTGAGGATCTGCTTGGCCACCATCAGGGACTCTCCCAGCCTGTGTCTTTTGTCTGCAAGATATTGCTGGCCAATAGTGCTTTCTCAGCAACCCTACCCCAGAGGGATGTTAGAACCAGCCCAGGGTGAGCCAGGTTGAGAAGATAAGCTTAGGTTCAATAAGCCCAAGTTAAGGTTATTCTGGTTGAGGCTGCCCATTGCAGATGTTTGCTGATCACCCTGGGGCCCAGCCCCTGTATCAGAACCCTCGGCTGGCTGCCTTAGAATGCACATGGGGTTCCCACACCTCACCTGTATTTATTAAGTCCTGCCACCTGGGATGTTCTAGGTTGTCTTCTCTGCCAGACGGAGTTGAAAATCACAGGGTCCAGATTCACTATGCCTATACCAGTTTCCTGCTCTGCTTTTTCCAAGCGTCACACCACAAGTGAGTCATTCTGCTTCTGAGCCCAAGTCCTCCTCTCTAAAGCCTCATCACACACGGTTGCTTTGGGGATTGACCATATCAGCAAGCAGGTGCAGCGTGCAAGACCTCCATTGCTATCCTGATCTCAAGAGCGGTTGCCTCTGGGAGACTCAGCTGTGCCCAGGGAGTAAGCCCCACTCTCCCTCAGCTCAAAGTCCTCAGGGCACTGTGTCCCTGAGTCCTTTGTCACTACTCCTGGCTGGCTGCCAATTCCCACGCACCTTGGAAGAACCAAATCTGGCCCTGGGAATCCTCGAAAGCTGCATCTACTGGGCTGGGCAGTCCTTGCCAGTGCCGAGAGGCCAGAGCAGGATACCCAGGCTGCAGGCGCCCACCGCGCAGGCGCCACACAAAGCCTGCCTTGAAGAAGAAGAGCTCTCCTCGGATGGTGGAAACTGCATCAAAGGAAGTCTCACAGACATCTGGCGGGGTTTCTGGCTGGGATAGAAAGAGCACATCAGAGCCGTAAGACCAGCTGCAAAGGGGACAGAGCTGGGGTCTTACCTCTGCCTTCCCACCAACCTCATTCTTACCCCCAGCAGCGCGATCTCATTGGTATCTATCCCGGCCTGGGAGCCCAAGGCTGGGGTGTGGGAGGTGGGGGCCAGCCGGGGCCGGCCGTAGAGGTGCTGGATGCCTCTTTGGTCATCTGGGCCGAGGCTTAGAGGGTAGCGGAAGGTGTAGAAAGGGGACATAAGGGCCTTCACTGCTGTGGTGTGTTGCAGGCCCAGGACATGGCCAAATTCATGAGCTGCCACTTGCAGCAGGTCTGTGCCTGGAAAAGGGGGAGGTGAGTTAGACTGCCTCCACTTCCTGCCACCAGTTCTAGACCCCAGTAAGTGCTTCCTCGTTGCCTCATGTGGAATATGGACCTCCAGTACATACCCTTGTTGTCCCCAATAGTCCAAGTTTCATCGTAGTCAAAGTGTACATCTCCTTCTCGGTGGGTCTTGGGGAAGAAGGCATGGGCCAGGATGCCCCCAGGCCCATCAAATGGCAAGTTGTCCCCATGCCAGTACCTGGGTGTGTGGAAGAACACAGTTATAGGCTGCTGACAATGGGAGGTATCCCCAGAGAGGTCCCAGGCCATGGGGTTCACCTGGTGAAGTCGATCATGATGTCAGCGCGTCCCTCGCGCACCTCGGTGAAAGTGAGCGGTGTCACCTCGCTCCATACCTGGAGCGCCTCTGCCACCGTCTTCCGTACCTGCTCCCTTACAAGCTGCCATGGGAACCGGAGGATCCTGGAGGGAGGTGGAGGGGCCTGGGCATGGAGCCAGGAAGTCCCCGAGGACCGAGGAACCAAGCCTCCCTTGGAGCTGAGTGTGGTGACTCATGTCTTTCCTCCCAGCACTGGGGAAGCTGAGGCAGGAGGATTTCTGTGGTTTTGAGGCCATCCTGGCTATTATGTGGGAACCTGTCTCACCACCTCCTCACAAAGAAATGTTGCCTCTAGATGATCAGGGCGTGTGTGCAGTCAGGGCTGAGTCCAGTAGTATCCTGGGTCTCAGGCTTAGGGAGCTGTTTCTAGACATGTGGGTTCACCTCTGTATGGGGTTGTGCTTGTTTAGAGACACACACTGAGTGGAAAGGACACAAGAGCAGGGGGTCCCAAGACCTGGCAGTACAACTCCCTGTGAGAAGTCTTGTATTGGAACTTGTTCAAAACTTCTGCACCCCTATCTCAGCTCCAACACCATGGTGACTCTAGAGTATTTTCCCTCAGGCTAAGTCTCAGCTTCCTCACCACTTGCTGAGGGACCCCCTATATCACCAGCAAGCAGTCCACCACCACTCATGTCCACCTCCAGAAGGCCCAACTTGTTATGGTACATTTGAACAATCTACCAGGGCTCTCTCCCATTTATTACAGGTCCCAGGCCTGTGCCTCAAGGTCGCTATTAAAATCTGCCTGAGGGCTTCAAATCTTCCCCTAGGCATAGACTGAGCTTCTCATATGCCTATGCAAGAGGGCATAATCTGTGTGCGTGTGTGTCTAGAACCAAGGTTCCAGGTTACCGGTCCACGAATGGCTGGGGTCAGTGGGCATGCAGATCTGTGTGCTGTGTGAATGCGGCCTTGGGCATCTCGGGAGGAAGGTGTGAGTCTAACACACAGTCCTGCTCCCCTGGCTTCTGGTCCCTACCTATAGGTGAGGTCTGTCTTCTCCCAGCGACCCCCCGACAGTACGAAGCGCTTCTGTCTGTTTCGGGCACTCAGCACATCAGGTGGGTCAGGCACACCACATCGTAGAGGTCTGGAGCTGCTAACAGGACTAGGGGCCCAGTGGGAGGCGGGGGCAGACGTCAAGCTATTAGGCAGAGCTGCACGCAGGAGCTGCGGCCCTCTCTTCACAAGGTGGCGGCGGTGGCTCTCCTGGGCAGGAAAAACGATGCCAGAGCCAAGTCAGACTTCAGATCCTGGATTGCTGGGCAAACTGAAGAGCTGAGAGGTATGCTGGCACAAAGCTGGCTCCACCAGCCTTGGGTTGGGCCTCTGGTTTTCTGACTCTTGTCTTAAGGCATCAAGCCTTCTCCTTGTCCTGCTGCCCTGCTGGAGGGCCCCGAGCTGCATCCTCCCACCTTTTCCCCAGAGTCTAAAGGAAAAGATTACAATTCTCCATTTTTTTTTTTTTTTGGAAAGGTACAAAGCACCCGTTGCCTCTGCACAGGTAACCACTGGAACTATACCTGGGGACCCCAAAGTTTCACAGTGAAGATGTGGACCCAGTTCTATATGACCAGCCACACGGGCCTGTCCAACCTGGTCAGCAAGAGAGATGGGTTCCTCTTTCCAGCTCTACCAGGGGGAGTCTAGTGACCCTCTCCGGGAACAGCAGGGGGCTGTCATCTCCCTGCAGACCCTCCCAGCTCAAAGTCCAGCTCAGCAGCAGCACTCTCTCCTCTGCCACCCAGTGAGGCTGGCAGAGCAGCCACGAAAGGAGGAAAGGTAATGGAGATGAACCACCCTTCCCATCTCCACCGTAATGCCAAATTCTATTTACTGGTGGCTGTGCAGGGACCAGTCACGGGCTTCATGGGGTTTCAGCTTCACCATCTGTCCAATGTCAATAGCGTGGTGAGGAGGAGCTGAGAGGACCCTGTACACCCTGCAGCAGCAACTGATCCAGGGCAGGTCCTTCCCAGACTCGACCCCCTTAGCCCTATGCTCCCTCCCACCCTTGGGACTACTGGGGCTCAAGAGCTCAGAGAACCCGCAGCATCACTTATAGCTGGTGAGAGTTTGGGAAGCAATCACTATTCTAACTTTATCCTAAATGCCCAACATCCCAGAGCATGAAACAGAGTCCAGAGAGGTTAAAGACCTTTCCCAGCATCACACAGCAAGCCAGATAAGAGCCGGGCTCAGCCCTGGGGCTTATGCCTCCCCAAGACCTCACCCGCTCCCCACCAGCTTGGCTCATCTCCAAGACCCACATTCCTAAGAAGCATTTCTGTTTGTAGTGCATTCCCTTTTCCTCGGTTAGCAGCCTTCCTGTGGCCTGCCCCATGGAGGGGCCTGACTCACTGGGCTCCACCCTCCTCTGGCTTGGCAGCTGCCAGTCCACAGCCTCAGACACACTCAAGGGACTCTTGGCTGACCCAGTCTTCCTGGCATAGCTCAGACACTCAAGGTCAGTCCTGGGAGTAACTTCCAATCCAGACCATGGGAGGAACCCAGTGGAAGGTAAATAAGAAAGGGCCCCAGACTAGGAAGCCACTAAAGACCCACACAGCCCGAGAACCTCAGTTTGCTTTTGGTCTAATGGGCATGATAGTGGTCAGTAGTAGGCAGTCCTAAAAGGAAGTCACCTGGTTAGGCTGTGATGAGGCAGGGGAGCAGCACAGAAGTCAAGGAAAACAGCCCAAGTCACACGCTCAACTGGGTACTCGGACTTCATCCTCCTTAGCTTCTGCCTAACCCCCTTCTCACTCCTCTCTGCTGCCTCCACAAGGGAGGGTAGCTTCCCTGGCCACTAGGCTATGGGACTTTCACCACCACTGAAGGTTGGAGGACGGGATGAAAAAATACTAAACTCTTTTAGTCCTGCTGATTTAGAGGTTACCCGCTCTGCGCTTCTATAGTGGGGCAGAGCCTCAGCTCAGATCCCACGGCAGGCTCGCCCCGCCCCCAAGCCCTGCACAAGCAGGCATCAGAGTAGCTACAACTACAGGGGACAACTGTGTCTCTCTCCGGTGTGCCCCACAGTAGGGGCTTTGTGCATTCACCCAAGGTTTCATGGTTTAAACTCAGATTTCTCCAGTTCCCAAAATGCATGAGTTCAATCCATGGCTGGAGGATTATCGTCTGTGCTCCAAGTTCTAGGGCAGGAAATGCCACACTCTGAAGAGCTCCTGATCCACGGCACCCACCCCTCTTTCCAAACCTTTTGTTCCCAAGGCCAGTGTGGGGCAAAACTGGCAGATGGACCAGTGTGGCTGAACTGAGGGACCAGGCCCCGGTCACCCGCCTGTCATACCTTCCTCCCATCATTCCTTGAGCTAGCTGGCTGCATCAGTTGGCCACTGAGGGCATTGTAGGTCTGTAGTGGTCCCTGCCCCAGCCCCAGCCCAGCTTAGTCACTACTATGACAGGTGTCCCAAAAACCAGCCTGGAAGAAGGCTGCGGCCATTGGGACACACAGTCTGTGAGCCCCTCAATCCCTAGACGCCCCCTTCGCCTCTTTGCACTCCCTTTCCTTTCTCTCTCCCCGTGCTTTTGTTCCCTGGGAGTCCACAGCCCCCAGTTTCAGTGCCCCCTTTTATTCTGACTGCCACCTGATGCTCCTACGCACTCTTGTCTCAGGCGCGTTTTCTGTCCACTTCAAGTCTCCCTGAAGTTTGAGGTACCTCTCTCAGCTTGGGCCCCATTTTCTCCGTCCTAACTCTTCCTTTATTCTCCAGCCACCGTTCACACCTTGCAGGGGCGCTCCCTGGAACCACACACCTGGAGGCTGTCTTACGCCCCCCAGACTTTGCTTTGCTTCCTTCCTGTGACGAACAAGGGGCCCTGGTATCCACTCCCTCTGCTACCTCTACCAACACACACTCCAGCATCTCTAGCTGGGGCTGGAGAAGCCGGTCCCCAAGCTGAGTTCAGCACGGAGCCGCACCTCACCAGCCGCAAACGCTCCACTTGCACACCGCCAGCGACGAGAAGCTCATTATCGCGCCCAGGGAGACCCAAAAGGCTTTTCCGGGACCGACTGCGCTAGGGTAGCCAAGGCGCTCGGTGGGTCAAGCTCAGCCAGTGGGCCCAGCCCGCGTGCCCAGTCCTCCCTCGGGGAGGAGTGGCGGGCACTCACCGGTGGCCTGGCCCGGGCCATCAGCGGCGGCGGCAGGAGGAGCAGCAGCAGAAGTAGCAGCAGAGGGAGCGGGAGAAGGAGGGCGCGCGAGATCGCGCGGAGAAGACAGGCGGCCCGTGCCATCCGCCCCGGGGCTGCTGGGCCTGCTGGGCCGCGCCGGGCCACCGCCCCTTATAGCGTTCGCCCCGCCCCCACCGGCGCCGGGACCGCACCCCCCGCCGCCCCGCCTTCCTCTGCCTTTTGTTCTAAACTCAAGCCGGCGTGCAACAGCGAGCGGCCTGGGTTGGGGAGGAGTGCCCGGAGGGACTATACCCCTTAGCCCTAGTGAGAGCCATGGAGAGCTCAGTCTTCTGTTCTCCAACCCGGCTTTCACAAGTCCCATCATCTGCCAGGTCTCCACGGTGGCTTGACCTCGGTCTGACTTCTTTGAGCCTGTGACAGGTGGGCAAATCCCCCATCCTCACAGCCCTAGCCAATCCACTAGGAAGGTGACACAGTAGCTCCTTCGAGGAACCGGTTATTGAAATATGATGGGGTTGGGGGTGGGAGGAAACTAAGGCAGATGGCAGAAGTTGACCAGCCAGCCTCTCATCTTAAAACAAACCAGAGATGGAGGAGAGAATGGGGATGGGGGTTGGGGGGCCGGAAAGATGGCTCAGTGGTTAAAAGCACTTGTTGCTCTTGCAGACAACCAGGGTCCCATTCCTAGCACCCACTATCCTAGGAGCTGATGCCTTCTGATCTCCAAGGACACTTGGCACACACCGATGCACACACAAAAACACCAGACCAGAGACAATTACGGAGGATCTTGGAGGGAGGGGCCAGACTTTCCTGTACCAGCAGGCAAATGGCTGAGAGGAAAGGGGCATAGGGCGATGTCTGAGGTGGGCCCTGAAGGCTCAGTTGTTCCCTGGCTGGGGGCCTGGCCAGCGGGCTTTTCCTGACCAGTCAGGCCCAGCCATATGAGCCGGGGAGAGAATCAAAGGTGTGAGTGAGGTCCACATGCTGGAAAATGTTTATCCGCTCTCGACTCCGCAGGGGGCTCTCCAACTGTGCAGTGTACCCTCGGATGACTACCGACTTCTTCTACGGTGCACTATGAATCTCCAAAGCTAAGATTCAGGCAGGCAGGGCCCTGAGCGGCTGCAAGGTGGGGCCAGAGAGCAGTGAGTCCTACTTGGCCACCTGCAAGCTTTTTAAAAAGCCCTTTAAAGGCTGGCATTTCTTTCATTCTTTTCTCCTCCCTTCCTGCCGGGGCGCCCTTCTCTCCCTCTCTTGCTTTCGTGACAGAGTGTCCTATGCATGCGTGTAGCTCAGGCAAGCCTCCAGTTTAAGATCCCTGTCTTAGTCTGTTTGAGTGACAGGATTTCAAGTACACATCTTCATCTATAGAATTCCCAAGGTCTGTTCAGCCTCATCTTAGCAAAGCCAGTCAGAGAATCATGAATCGAATGAGGCATTCATACATTTTTCTTCTTCTTCTTCTCGAGACAGGGTTTCTCTGTGTAGTCCTGGCTGTCCTGGAACTCACTCTGTAGATCAGACTGGTCTTGAACTCAGAGACCCACCTGCCTCTGCCTCCCCAGTGCCGGGATTAAAGGTGTGCGCCACTGTTGCCAGACTCTCATACATTTTCTGATGCATATGAAAGTGTAGCATTTTAAAAATAAACAGGTTACATGTGGTTGTACCTGCCTTTAATCCCAGCACGTGGGAGACAGACTCAGGTGTCTTTCTGTGAGTTTGAGGGCAGCCTGGCCTACATAGTGAGTTCCAGGACAGCCGGGCTGTATACAGGCCCTGTCTCAACCCAGAATGAGTGGCTGAAGTGCCTATTTAACACACCAAAGGGGACCTGGCCTCGAGGTTTCTCCTAGCATATCTTAGTTCCTACCTGTTACAGGGCATGGCTAGCATGGCTGCCCTCTACCCTGAACTTTTCAGCCCAGGACAGAGGCTCTTCACTACATAATCCAGACGTTTTGGTTCCTTGCCTCCCCTCCTTTCTCTCTCTCTCTGCCTGTATGCGCGCTTTCTCTCCCGCACCCTTCTCTGCCTCCCTGTCTGTATGATGACTTCCCTGGCCCAGTTCCTTGGGACGGGTGACCCCACCGAAGAGCTGCTCCTAACAAACCTGCCTACTTTAATTTGGCTTGAATTGGCTCATTTTGTCAGCAGATAGTACCAATCAAAAACAATCCCCCAACATCCATCTGTGCAACATAAACAGCCTTCAGTGTCGCCAGGGACACACGGCTGCCTTTTGGGGAACCTGTAGTTTATCAGCCAGAGCCTAAGGCATTACCACCCTACTAAAGGATCTGGGATTCTGGGATTACAGGTGTGTACCACCAACAACCAGCTCCTTTAACTTTTTTAGTGCTGCATCTCAGATGCCAGGAGCTTAGGGGTCTGAAGTAGGGTGGTCTCAGGGTCAAGGGCCCTCCTGAGCTCACCTGGACAGGCATAGCTCAAGGATGCCAGCGCGCTCTAAGAGTCGAAGAAGGAATGAGACACTCCCTAGCTCGGATTCTGAAGATGGCGCACCGCACCATCGAAGGCCTTTAGACTCTAGTCCTTTGGTGATTCTGGGAAAGTTATTCTCAAACCCCGTCTTGTTATAGGAGCCAGGGAACACGGCCCGGCCTGGAGTCTCTGTTCCCTGGTCCGCTGGTTGTCTATGTGCCTCTTTCCTCCTGGGCTCGTGGCAAAATCCCTATGCTTGGGTTCTGTGATGGTCCTAACAGAAACGCCTGCCCTCCCTTAAGCTTAGGTTTACAATGCTGCCGGGGGTGCGGGTCTCCAGGATCCTAGCAGCTTCGCCTTGCCCTGTGTTGGTTCAGGCGCCCTAAATCCAGGACAGCTTGGCACCGCCCATTTGCGGGGAGTGTCTGCGAGGCTCCGCCTCAGATCCCGCCCCTTTCACCTGACGCGCCGGACGCTGCAGCGTTAGTTCCTCCCGCACTGAGCTGCAGTTACGGTCCACGCGTCCTTCACTGCCCTACCTCGGTCCCACCGCTGTCATGCCTCGAGGAAGCCGCAGCGCGGCTGCCAGGCCGGCCAGGTGTGAAGGGGACAGGGACCTGGTGGGGAGGGGTGAGGGAAGCGTGAGTACTCGCCCAAGGGCGTCCAGAATGACCTTGGAGGCTGCAGCGCCATGTTTGCGGGGGGTGGGGGGGGAGACGCGCAGAAACAGGAGTCTTAAGTTGAGGCTCGCCCTGGTCCCTGGAGTAGAGGGGTGTCTTCCCGGAGCATTAACCCTGCCTCTTCTTGCTTCCCGCAGCCGCCCAGCCCACCCTCCTGCGCACCCACCACCCTCAGCGGCCGCCCCGGCACCTGCCGCTTCGGGCCAGCCGGGGCTTATGGCTCAGATGGCATCCACCGCCGCAGGCGTAGCTGTGGGCTCAGCTGTAGGGCATGTCATGGGTAGCGCCCTGACCAGCGCCTTCAGTGGGGGCAGCTCAGAACCTGCCCAGCCTGCTGCCCAGCAGGTGAGCGGGAGAGCTCAAGAGAAAGCAGGCAGGATTCGATCAGGGTTGCTTAAGTGTCCAGTGAGGAGTGACCCAGTGTGTTTAGGCACGCCTCAGGCTCAGGATTTTGGCCAAAGGAGGGTCCTAACCCTCATGGCTACTGTTGAGCCTACTGTCACTCGCTGGAAAGCTTGCCCCAGCCCTCATTTGAGGGTAAAAGTGTCTGACTGCCAGAGACTGACACCCACTAGATCTTTCAAGATGGAGAAAACCCAAGCTCAGATGGGCGCAGACTTGTCCAAGGACACCTAACCCTAGCGGAGCAGGGCGAGATGCAGTATTTCCCAAGCCCTTGCTCTCACCGAAGCCCAGGCTGCCTTTGTGGCATCTACTCCCTGGTGACCTGTGCCCCACCAAAGTCAAATCCAAATGCTTGTTAGCAGTGTGAGTCCTGCATCGCCAGAATCAGGTGTGGCTGAGCCAGGGAGGTACTGTAACTTGGTGTAGGGCTTGCACTCTGGCAGCACATGCAGTGGACAGCTTTTTCTGGAGCCTTCTCTTCCCACTCCTGCATTTGCCCAACATGTCCATTTTGAGGCAGAAAGAAAACCCCGACTGTAGCTGTTGAGTGGCCTTTAGAGGGCTGCTGGTTCAGCCTGTGCTTGGGATACAACTGAGGCTAGGCAGGGGCAATCTAGTCCTGGGTCACTCAGTCCCTTTGGGGTGCCAGGGCTAGGGAGGTGTTGTGGGGGGGGGGAGCAGGAAGCCTCCAGCTTTGGTATTTCACTCTGGCTACCGACTTTGAGCTGACAGTTGCCTCCTGTCTCTTCCCCAGGCCCCTGCCCGTCCTGCCTCTCACCCCCTACAGATGGGGCCCTGCTCCTATGAGATCAAGCAGTTCCTGGACTGCTCCACCACTCAGAGTGACCTAACCCTATGCGAGGGCTTCAGTGAGGCCCTGAAACAGTGTAAATACAATCACGGTGAGCAGTTGGATTGGTGCCGGTGGGGCAGGGAGGGGCAGGCCCTCTTGGTCCCTGCAGGCTGATCAGCGAGCCGTCTGTGCTGTGGTTCCTTTCCTTCACAGGTCTCAGCTCCCTGCCCTGAAGAGGCCATGGGCTTGTTCTTAACCTGACCCCTCACCGACAGCCTGATGGAGATAATATGGTTCCCCGGGAGTAAGGAGGCTAATTCTTACCCCACAGATTAACAGAAGACATAAACACCCAATAAAAGAGTTTACTTTAGACCACAGCCTGCTGTGTCTGCTGGGAGGTGGGATCAGGGGAGATAGGTGATGGATGACATCTCATTAGTGTGCTATGCTTCATCTTTGTGGGGGTGGGAGAGAGGTTGGGGGGGCAGGGAAATCTTGTTACGTAACCCCGGGCTGTCCTTGACTCTGGGGTGGGGTGGGAGGAACCCTGTTATCTGCATTGTGGAGAGCCAAGGACAGCTTACTCAGGGGACTCTCCTAAGTGGGGAGAGGGGTGAGGCATTTGCAAGTGGACCAAGCTCCTGGGACCGGAAATCAACAGAGAAGCCTATTGTCTCTGTCCACAGGAATATCTGCCCCCTCACCCTTCTTGTTTTTTGTCCTTGGATCTTCTTCTTGGCACTCAAATGGGGTATGTGTGTGTGTTGAGGTGGGGGGTGGCTCTCACATCCTGTCTGTGACCTTTCCCTTCTTGCTGATGCAACTTCTTGGTAATGCCAGATTCTGAAAGAGGAGTCCTGCCGGGCTGCTGTCCGTTTGCAGTTTATCATAATGCAGAGGTCAGGGCCAGTCCCCTTGGATCCAAGTCCAGCTGCGCCACTTGGCTGTGGTGTGCCAGGTCATACGACCTGCTGGAATGGAAGCAGGACCTTCAGACCCCAGCACAGACTGCGTCATCACACACTGTAGCTACTTTCGCTGGGTTCTGTCAGCAGTTACGCACTGAGCACCAGCTCCTAAGCTCAGAGCATTTCTGTGTTTAGGATGCTTCTCCGCCAGCAGTGTGGTAGGACTTACCTTTAGGTACAGTACAGTGCGTACTGTCCCAGGTGTGTATGTGTGGAGGCTGTGCCTCTCATCATCTCCCTTTGAGATCTTCCTGGGTTTCCATACCTTTTCGGTGCCTGGCTCCAGCTAGCGGTTTCTAGATGGTAGGGAAGTCACCCTTCGAGACCTTGAAGGGAAACCTTTTTCCTGGTTGGCGTGCCGAGTGCCTGTGCGTCTTCTCTGACTATTGCTTGTGGCTGGAAATCTGGAGAGCCAGCACAGCTCCTCTGGAAGGCCCAGGAAATCCTGTTGTTGGGAGCTGGGAGATGTGCCCCAACCTCACTTACCCTGATACTCACCTGCTAACTCTGGATACTGGTGTTCCAGGTTATCCAATAGCGACTCATAGTGGGGGAAGTTCCCATCTTTTCCTCCTGTGGAGCACAGGACCCTAGACTGTCTGGTGACCCCCATAGTACCTTTTGTTCTGTATCTGTTTCCCCGCCCAGGCCATGGGCTAGGACAGGCTTTGGATAAGGATGGCTGGGGACAGGACGCAGCCAAGGCTGAGGCTGAATAGGATCTTAGTTGGTCTGTGGCCTGCCGCCTCTCCCCACTTACTAATGATCTGTACCAGGACATAGGTCCCTTGCTCCTGCAGCAGGGAACAGGCCATGGAAGGAGCCTGGGCAGTCTTCTCTTCTAGCCTCACCAGGTTCCCATCCTCCGCCAGGAGGGCTATGGTTACTGGGAAGACAAAGGAAGAAGCTGGGCAGCCTGTATCCTGGTATGGGACCCTAAACCTTTCCTCCCTGGGCCCTCCAGGTCTTCTCACCTTCTGGGGGGACCTGCACCTTCTGTTTCAGGTACGTAGTGAAGGCCTCGAGGCTGCACCAGGGGTTCACCAGCTCCCGGCAACCAGCTAAGAGAGGGGCATAGATGAGTGGGTGGATGTCACGGCCTCCCCAAACTCAGAGAACCTCTTCCACTCCCATGCCCAGAGATGCCGCTATGATTACGGGTCTTCAGGCCTGAGACCCTAGGCAAGCACTGCTCAGACTGCACTGGAGACCATTCTGTCTGTCCCTTGCTGTGTAGAGGATTGGGGCCTGCAACTGGAGTCCTCCCAGACTCTGGCTCTGCCCCCTTGTCCTGACATTGCTTTGTCTCCTCGTGGGAACAGCTTTCTCAATCCCTGGCGCCCCCGCCCCCCTTCCAATTCCCCAGTCTGTATCTCTCTTTCCTAGGTCTCTAGGGTAGAGGGAGGTACAACTCTTGAGTATGGTCCCTACGTTCTAGGACAGGCGATCCCACTTACCTCCAAACAGCACAGTGATGAACATGGCTGCGGAAGGAGGGAGACAGATCCTGGATCTTTGAACCCCCTCCTCTTCCTGCTGCTCCGTTCACATGGCTCCCACCTGGGATCTGTGTATATGAGGATTGCTGGGTTAGGTGGGCTTGGCTCCTTGCCCTGGTCTGGTCCCCTGTGTACCCACTTGTCCAGCTACTCCAAGACCACTGGCCTCTTCTTTCTTCTGCTGCTCTCCTGGTTGCCAGCCGCTCCTTCAGCTCCCAGTGGTCTCCATGGCAGTGGGAACTGCCAAGACATCTAGGCAGGAAATGCTTTATCCCCAGTATCCTGGTAACTGGACCTACGGGGGGCGGGCCCTCGGGTGGGGCTCTGATCAGGGCCACAGCCCAGGCTCTAGACTGAAGTCCCTAGGATGTCCCGTTCTGTTTGAGAGACCATGTCTCCTACCTGGGAGAGACAGTGTGCAGACTGTAGGACTGTGGGGACCCTCACCAGCCCCAGAGGCCCCCTAACAATGACTGCTTCCCATGTGGTGCTCTTCCCTCCTCCCAGCCTTCCAATTATTTTCTTCTGTTCTTGTTTCCTTTTGTCGTCTCCTGTTAGTCACATTTATGGAGGTATAATTTACGTTTCCTTTTGGAATGTTTCCTTTTTTTTTTTTTGGTTGGTTGTTTTGTTTTGTTTTTTGGTTTTTTGTTTGGTTGTTTTTGGAGACAGGGTTTCTCTGTGTATCCTTGGCTACAGTTAGACCAGGCTGGCCTCAAACTTGCAGAGATCCGCCTGCCTCTGCCCTGCAGAGGGCTGGGATTACTACTGTGTGCCACCGTGCCTGGCTATGTATGTGTTTTTGTATGTGTACATGTGTGTGGCAGTCAGAGGACAACTTGTGGAAGCCAGTTCTCTCCTGCTTTGTGGGTCCTAGGGATTGAACTCAGGCTGTTGAGCTAGGTGACAAGCTCCTTTACTTACTGAGCCACCTTGTTGGCACCCTTTTCAAGTTTTGACAAATCTTTAATTAGCACAGCCAGGATACAGAACGTTTCCATCACCCCTTCCCATGACCCTTTGAAACTGTGAGAATAAAAACAGCATTTAACCAGTGGGCAGTGGTATCCTATACCTTTAATCCCAGCACTTGGGAGGCAGGGGCAGGCTGGCCTAAAAGTCCGGGAGAGCCAAGGCTACACGGAGAAACCCTGTCTCCAAAAGAAACCAAGGGGGAAAAATAGAAAAAAAGAAAGGTCCTTAGCCTCCACACTCCTACTCTAAATAACTAAACTGGATGGTTATAGGTGGGGATTTTATGCATGTATGTCTAATGCCAAGAACTAACCACCAACGACTGCCACAACCATATCTTTGCACAAAGGCCACCACAACGTTACACAGAAAGCCTCCCACAAGGCCGTCCACCCAGCAACTTCTGTGTTTAGTCTTGGACTCCGGCCACCCTTGTTATTGATCCTTGTAGCCAACGATTATTGTTTCAAAATACCTTATGCAACCCACTTCACCTTTAAGAACTTCCCTTAGCTTCAAGCATCCTTGAATAGTTCCTAGTTTGCTACTGCATACATACAGCATTTGGATCCCTCCTGCAATTTTAGCTTAGTTCCCCAAATCCCCTTCATCTTTAGAGAATCTCTTTCTGTTGTTGGGGTTCATATAATCAGCCCTAGTCCCTGGGCATCTGTGGCTGTTTCCTACTCATCTATTCCACAGTCACATAAGTGGGCTCAGAGCATATGGCCCTGTGGCACATGCTTCCTTCATTCAACATGATCCTGGCTGTGAGTCTCCATGGTTGTTTCCCTCTTATTGTCTGTTTGTTGACTCACTCATTCACTTCCTGCTGTTGTGGGATTTTGGGGGATTGCGAATAAAGCTAGTATAAACTTTTGCCTGTGTGACTTCGTGCAAGCAGAAGTTTCCGTTTCTCTGGTCTGGTAAACACCACAGGAAGAACTGCAGGGTCAACTCTATAAGAAAGCGCTGGTGTATTTTCCACTGTATGCTTGCTTTGCGTTGTCTTGCTTTCTTTTTTTTTTTTTTTTTTTTTGGCTCTGTACCTTCTGGATCTATAGGCTGCCAGAAGTACCTGCTTGTCATTTCTCACTACTAACTGGTGTCCTTGCTACTCCCCTCTCCCCCACTTCTTTTGTATCCAGAGACTCACAAATGCTAAGTCCTCAACACACTGAGCTGTAATCCTGCTTTCTCAGCAATTTGTCATTCGCTGTCCTATATTCGCCTGTCTCTCATTCTCCTCCTTGTCTCTTCTATGTTCTAGATTTTCACACCTAACCTACTTTTTTTTTTTTTTCCTTTTTTTTGGCTTCCACCTCTGTGGTTATTTTAAGGATTTATTTATTGCCCGCATGTACACCTGCAGGTCAGAAGAGGGCACCAGATCTCATAGATGGTTGTGAGCCACCATGTGGTTGCTGGGAATTGAACTCAGGACCTCTGGAAGAGCAGCCAGTGTTCTTAACCTCTGAGCCATCTCTCCAGCTCCTAGCCTTGATTTAATCTATTCCTCATTCTTTGCTTTCTCCTGTCTCTCTGCCTTCAGAACCCTCCAAGCATAAAGTCAGAAAGATACGCCATGGTTAAACTGCTTCTGCTGTCTGCAGGCACATTTCTGGGTGGGTAAGTTGGAAGAAGTCTGTGCCCCCCCCCCCGTATTACTCACCACTGATCCATTTTGCCCCCAGATAAACAATTTCCTTTTGTTAGCATTCATTATTTCCATTTATAAATGGGAAATACACATCGCAACCAAGCAGGGTCCTTGTGACTTCGTGATTATTGTGGCTTTCACAGTACTTCTTTGTTGTTGAGGCAGGATTTTGTATGGAGCCCAGATGGTCTTGATTCCTGATGTTACAGAATTAATATGCCTTCCCAGTGAGAAATTACTCCACCACTTAGAAATCAACGATGGAAAAACTCTAATAATAATTGTGCAGGATTGCTTTTGGCTAATGCACAAAAGGGAACCAGTCTTGAGCAGAAATCCCTTTCAACTTACATAGTTTCATGGCCCCAAGTTACACTTTTGAGCAATTAGACATGTTTTATAGTGACTGAAATTCCAAGGTTTGGCTGTTGGACAAATGGGGAGATTTCCAATATAGAATTATTGCCAGAGCTATCACAAGACAGACCACAGTTGCTTTTCCTGGGCAGCAGTTACCCAGGGCCATCCTGCCTGGGTAGGAATGCTGCTTTTCCTGACAGGAGGCACAGGGTCGTCTTCGCTAAACTGCCTAGCAGAGGCACGCTCCTTTAGCTAACATTTACTTTTATGTAACTTCATGTTTTTAGAGCAAGTTTCTTTTTTCATTTCCTCTTTCAGTGTTCTTCTTGCTTCAGCCTGAGAGGTGCTTGGATTAGCAGTGTCTGCTGCTGTGCCTAAAATATCAAACACTTTAAAAGTCACCTCAGTACCAGAAGCAAGTACTCAGAATAGTACTGTGGAAGCAAACAGTATTTGCAGAGCTTATTTGAGTTTGGGCTATTTTGTGAGGACTTACGTCCTACAGAACACAAGGGAGATGCTCTGAGTGTGAAGATGGTGGCACCTAGAGCCAGTCTCTAGAAGGAAAGATGTAGGGCTTCAGGCTCGGCTGCCTTTTCCTGTTCTGTTTTGCTGTCCTTATTCCCTGTCTCAGGGTCAGGTGGCCCATCCCATCGAAAACAAAAACCAACCAAGCAAACCCCTCAACGTTAATGAGAATGTTTTTGAGCTGGGCATGGTGGTACACACGTTTAATCCCCGCAACACTCTAGATGTAAAGGCAGACAGAATTCTCGACGTTTCACTGGTCCTGGTTAAAGACTAGAAAGACCCTAAGTAACCAGAGAAGGGATAAGCAATCAGAATGTATGTGTGATAAACGACACGCAATTATGGGCTGATTGTTCTTATTTTTTTTTTTTTGAGGCAGTGTCTCATGTAGCCTTAACTGTCCTGAAACATATTACATAGACCAGGCTGGCCTCTGACTCAGAGATCCATCCATCTCATTGGGATTAAGGGCTTGTGCCACTATGCTCTGCCCTCACAGATGACTCTCAATGTTGGGTAAAAGAAGCAAATATATATATATATATATATATATACACATATATATTCCTATAAGTATATTTATATATTATATAATATATTTATATATTCTATAAGTAGGATATATACTTATATACATAAGTATATATATAATATATCCTATATATACTTATAGAATTTCTACAAACAAATGTAATGTGATAAAACTCCAGAATGCTGGTTCCTTCGGAGGTGGCGCTGGTCAGTTTTCCATCACTATAACAAGCACCTGAGATGATCAACTTCAAAAGAGGGAACGTTGGTTTTTACCCCCTAGGTTTGGCACTGTTGCTTCTAGGCTGGTGGCATGGCGGCGTGTCATGGCGGCATCGTGGCAGAGAGGGTGGGGCAGAACAAAGTCATGGCAGGTAGCAAGAGAGAAGAATCTGGGGCCCCTGTATGCCTTAAAGTCTTGCTGACCGCAAGATATCTCGCTAGGCCTTTGTCTTCAAGAGCGGCAAGCTGGGGACAGCCGAGCCTTTGTCGGGATATTGTAGAGCAGTGGTTTTCAGCCTTTCTTACACCACACTGTGACCCTTTAGTCCCACCTCAAGTTGTGTTGACCTCCAACCATAAAAATTATTTCTGTTGTTACTTCATAACTGTATTTTGCTGTTGCTATGAATCATAACATAAATATCCGTGTTTTCCAATGGTCTTAGGTGACCCCTGTGGAAGGGTCTTTCGACTCTGATGGAGGTCCAGAGTGTTGGGAACAAGCAAAAAAAATTTATTCTAAGTACCACCATTTCATTTTCAGACTCCATTTCATCATAGTGAGAAACTAAGTTCAAGGTCCCAGGTCCCAGGTCCCAGGGGAAGTGGGGACTTCCCAATAGCTGAACAGCCTCTGTTGTGAGGAAACAGTTCTCTGAGTCCAGACATCTCAAGGACAACTTGTAAGGAGACAGTTGTCTGAGTCCAGACATCTCAAGGACAACTTCTCCATCTTGCTGGCATGTTCCCAGGCCCAGGAACCTACACCTAGCCTGATTGATGGAAACTCCCTTGCTCAACCCCTTATGTCAAAATATGATTGGACAATGCTACAGCCCACCCTGCTCCCTCTCACTTTATAGTTTCATCCTTTAAAAATGCTGTACAACGTCCCTTCAAGGTCATAGTTCAGCTCCCAAGTCTGTTCTGCAGCCCTGTTCAGTCAGTACCATCATCTGCATTGATCTGGTGTTTGAGTTATGTTGGATTTAAGTGGACCCCACAACACAGACTGGCAGGTTGAGAACTACTGTTCTCGATCCAAACTATGGCAGGGGTGGATACCATTAATGACCATACAAGGATATAAGGGGGCTCTCTGGAAAATTCCAACTTCTTGCAAGTGGATGTGAAGGTTTCCAATCTCTCACTGGCTGGGTCAGGACATTTTGGAAGACAGGACCTACCACTGGCCCCCAAGACACACGCTTCCCACTTCAGTCAGTGGGCTGATTTGCATGCTCTCTTGTGGCTCAGGAGGCTTCCCCGTGCCTGTACTACAAACACCCAGAGCCCAGCCCAGCAGAACCACTCTAGGACAACCTTCTTGCTTATGGCTGTGGCCTGCCCTGGGTGCATGCTTCTCCTTCTGATGGGAGCCTTCTTGGCAGGTAAGATACGTGTGGGGGTGGGGGTGGGGGTTGGTACTAGCTCAAGAAAACCCATGCAAAGAAGCATATCAATAGATTAAGTGGGGTTGGATCCTGGGAGGGGCATAGAGGTAGAGCAGAGACCTGGCTGCAGGCAGCTCTGTCCAGGACTAGGGGCAAGTCACTTTCTGTGCAGACCTTGGTTTCCCAATTTGTGGGTCTCCTTAGACTTGATCCTTTGGCGTCTCTGAGGAGAGGACAGCCGCTCACCTTTGTTACAGAGGGAGCTGATATGGGCAGTCACACATCCTTTAAGGCAATTTGATATGGTCAGCGGCTTGACACTCAATATGGTGGTTATAAATTCTGGGAGGTTTGGGGGGGGGCATAGTTAGCCTGTAGCCAAGGTTTGGAAGAACTATTAGATGGAGGGGCAAGGGTCTACAGAGAAGGGGGAGGTAGGTACTAGAATGTTCTGGTTTCATGCTTGGATACTAAGCTCTCAACTGAAGGTGGATTCTTGGAGACAGGACAGTATGCTAATTTAGGGGGTCATTCACAGAGGAAAATGGAGTTGCAGAGAGAGCATACTAAGCCTCAGGGAACCAGGTCCTCCATGCTCCATCCACGGCCAGTTGCATGGCACCAGGCTGTGAACATTTTGGGAGAGTCTCCTTGGGGTCTGACAAAATTTTCACAGCAAGGCAGGGAAGGAAGGGGTCCAGGCTAGCCCTCAGTGGGTCTGTATCTTTCAGTCTTTCAGCCAACCCTGACGGAGCCTGATGCACTGCTGGTTTTCCCAGGCCAAGTAGCTCAGCTTAGCTGCACCATCAATTCCCAGTATGCCACGGTCGGAGACACTGGCGTATCCTGGTACCAGCAGCAGCCAGGCAGTGCACCCCATTTTCTGTACTACCACTCCAAAGAGGAGCACTATCGGCCGGATGACATTCCTGACAGATTCTCAGCTACCATGGACTTGGCCGACAATGCCTGCGTGCTGACCATCAGCCCCGTGCAGCCGGAGGACGATGCCAATTACTTTTGTTCCATCCACTATGGCTCTGAACCCTAGGGCTGGAGTCCAGGATGAATGTCCTCTGTCTGTCTCCTACCTCTCCTCCCTGATCTTGAACCCCCTCTTTTTCCTCCAAGTCTTAGTTTCCCTTCCTCTGCAGAAATGAGTTAATAACATGATGAGTTCAACATGATGTCCATGAGATCCTGTGTGAGAAAGTGACAAATCAAGAGGACACGGGGGGGGGGTTGGGATTCTGGTGAATGCTGCATTAAGAGGAAACACCTGAGAACGCGGCCTGGCCTTGTCCCTATCCCCTAAGGGTTTAGCTTTATGCCTGGCCTCCCAGTCACCCGAAGCACTGAAGGCAGAGAAAAGGGAAGTAGCATTCGCCACCCATCAGCTCTGCATGGCCGACTGTGGTCCAACGCTCGCGGTTCTTGGGTGGCTAGGCCCCCTCCCCCTGCCCCGGCGTTCATGCTCACGGCTGGGGGAGGGGCAGCCCCTGTTTCTTCTCTGAAATCTCTGGACAAGTCCCTGCCCGATCCTCGATGGTCGGAGGCAGGTGTTCTTGGAACGGGCCCTGAGGGCCAGGGATGAGGATATTGAAAGCAGGTAGAGGGCTAGGCAGCACCCCTCCCCCTCAGAGACAGTGTGTTCTACTGATTTTCTGGGGAACGCTTTCCCACAGATGGGTAACCAAACCTGTGCGGTCATGGGTCAAGGGGTGGCACAGCTGACGGCAGGGCACGTCTTGCTGTTAGAAGCTGAGCGGAGCCGGGCCGAGCCAGTGGGGCCGAGCCAGTGCGGTTGCGCACGCCTTTTCATCCCTCCACTCAGAGGCAGAGGCAGGTGGATCTCTGCGAGTTAAAGGCCAGCCTCGTCTGAATGGGGAGTTCCAGTCACCCACGGATAGTTACCTAGTGAAACCTTTTCTCAGACCAAAACTAAATTCCTGGGCCAGGGGTTCCAATTCAGAGATGGTCAAATTTGCCGCGTATAGACAGTGTGCCTGGGCGCCATCCCCAGGATAGCAAGAGCAAAGAGACACACATTTAAAAAAAAAAAATCCCAGACATATCCAGCTTTTTCCCTGGTGCCTCAAAGAAGTACCTTGTTTCTGGAGATGAGCGCCCAGAGGCCGCGACTTGTGGGTATGGATTCAGAGTCCCAAGAACGGGGACAGAGTGGGGGCGGAGGACAGGCATGGACAGGGTTACCTTTGAAAGAAGGCTCTTGATTCTAGCCTCGGAAAAGGCTCGGCAGTAATTCGAGGCTCTAGACTCAGTATCTCCCCGTGCACTCTAACGCTGGCCCCTGGCTCCGCGGCGCTGCCTAGCGTGGTCCCGGAAGCGCCCGCAGGCGTGGGGTGGGGGGTGGAGGGGTGGGGGACGCGAGGAAGGAATACTGGATGCGAGGGGGTGGGGCGGGCGGTTGAGGAGTGGGGCGCCAGGCCCCTGGGCACCCTTGTGAGGCCCTGCGCCCGCTGGCGCCCCAGCCCTGGCCCTCCCGGCTCCGCTCGACCAGACCCACCTGTGGCTCCGTTGGCCCACGGTGTGGGTGACGCAACCGGCACCAAGTTTGTGGGGAGCTGTGTCTCCGCCTGGTTCCAGAGCTTTGGGTTTTCAGTCGGTCAAGGACTCTCCTCCGGACATCTCGACTCTCCTTACTCTCCGGGCAGCTCACCACCGTCTCCAAACTCACCAAGTGTGGCCACTGCCAAGCCTCACGTTCTCAGTCAGCGTTACCAAACGGTCATTCAGACCGGCGGGGCGCTGGCATGTTTACCAACCAACTCAGAGCGTGTGCAGGGCTCTGGGGGGCGCGGGAGGGGATCCCTAAGACCCCGGGAGGCTGAGTCAGGAGGCCTCGAGGGGCAATCTTGGGCAGGGGGTGGTCGGGCTGCTTTTAATCCCAGCGAGAGGCAGGCAGAGGCAGGAGGGTCTTAGTGATTTCGAGAGCATCCTGGTCTAAAATGACGAGCTCCATGTCAGCCAAAGCTACGCGGGCGAGATCCTATCTCAAAATCCAAACGCAGAAATCCGAAGTAGAAAGGGCGCGCTTGGGCTTTTTGCGCTGGTCCGCGAGCCGGCAGCGACACCTGGTGGGGCCGCGTCTTAGAACGTGGGAAGGGGAACAGGAACCGCACGTCTCTAGGGTGTTTCTCTCTTTAAATCTGCCCATCCTTTCCAGGGGGGACCCAATGCGAGCCCACAGGTCTCCCCCAGTGTTAGTTCGGATTTGGCGGCTGGGGCGGCAGTAAGACGTTATCTCCTGGCGGCGGCTCTCATGCACATCCCATATTTTGACCAAACCCAACTGTGACTTTTCCCTTGTGGTAGAAAGGGTGGTAAGTCCTCCAGAATCTGCGGAACACCAGCATGCTGAAGGTCAGGAATTTAGCTTCATTGGGCCAGAGAGACCAGGTATCCAGAACACAGTAGAAGGCTGTGGGACTTTGTTGCACAGAATGGTGCCACGTTAATTGTGTCGACAAAAAAGGCGATGTTCCTAACAGATTCCAGAGAGGGGAAGTTGGACCACCACACGGGTGGGAATGAGGAATTTAGGTTCTTCTGACATCTGCATGCGCCTCATCTTTCTTGTGGAACCAGTGAGACTGGAAGCCAGAAGCACGGCGATGGCTTGGGTAATACACTGGAATGGGATGTCCAACGTCAAAAAGGAGAGAAGACAAAATGAGAGGTAGAAGAGCAGAATTAATTTAGAGGCCTGTTATTGCCCTTCCTAATTGGAGTGTCTTTGCGTGCCATGAACACCCTAGGAACAAGTCCTGTCAGTGAAGAGAGGGACAAGGTCATGGCCAAGGTATCATAAACCAGAAGTGACACAGCATTTGCCTGAAATGATTTTGCTCTAAGGTGCCATACCAATTCTCCGGATACTTAGCACAATCATTTAACACTGAGAACAAGATAATCATGAGGATTTAGCAGGTTTCTATTTTAGTAGAAGATCGAAAAAGACTTAGGGGGAATAAGAATATCTGCTTTCTAACAGTAATAAATAACCATTAAATTAAATTGTGCTGCAATGTTTTTCTTTCATAGTCTTTTCTTATAAAACATATCCTGATTACAGTTTCCCCTCCCCCTATTCCAGTTCTTCCCCACCTCTCTGCCATCTGGATGCATTCCATTTCTGTAGGAGAGACTAGCTCACTACAGACTTCCTGGTGTTCTGGCTTTTACTTTATATATGATTTATTATGTATACAGGGCTGTGCCTGCAATACACCTGCAGGCCAGAAGAGGGCACCAGATCTCATTATAGATATGGTCATGAGCCACCATGTGGTTGCTGGGAATTGAACTCATGACCTTTGGAAGGGCAGCCAGTGCTCTTAACCTCTAAGCCATCACTCCAGCCTACAATCTTAGTTTTTGTTTGTTTGTTTTTTTGACAATGAACATGGTTTATTGCACTGCATTTTGTTTATTTTTTTTACAAAGACATTTCTCCAAACTACAACCCAGCTTGCAAATCAGACAGAAACAGATTTACAGTCTAGTGAAGTGGATGAGGCAAAGGAGAAGCGCTTTAAAAGTTCCCAATAAAATATTGCGGCAGAAAAGACTATATCCACCCAAAATTCAAGAGAGACAAAACAAGGAGTCCTTTCACGCATGGGAGAAACACTAAGGATGAAAACAGGAAGACTAGTTGTGGTGAGATCTCGTACTTCTCTGGAGTCAATCTACTTATCACCCTTTAGGTAAAAATCCTTGCCAGTTGGGTGGTCCTGCTATTGCAGTCCCTGACTGTTGTCTACTGACTGGCCTTGACTAAACTAATATTCTGTTATTGTACAAAAACACATTTGTTCGCCAAGTGATAGGTAATCCTTGGTATCAGCTTGACTGCACCTGGAGTCAAGTAAACCTCAAGCAGCTGGGCATCCTGTGAGGGATTATTTTTGACTGGGTCATTTGAGTTGGGGAAAGCCACTCTTAAATCTGGATCTTTAGAGGAGGGAAGACTAGTCCTAAGGCTAAGTCACTATTTTTGATGGTAGCCTACAAAAAAGGACATGGAAAAAGGAAGCGTTTGCTCTTTGCCAGCTTGGCCACTCTGTCCCCGGCAAGTTCATTTATGTTGCTGCTGAGGCGCTCCTTCACTGGTATTACAGCCTGCCTCTTTGGGATTCCAACATATACTGATGATCAGCTGGGACAGCCAGTCTCGTGTACTGAACAATCAGGTTCTTGGAGAAGGCCATTGCTGGACTAGACAGAGCACAGCCTGTCAACCACTCTAATACCCCCTTTAATATGTATATAGATTTGCTCCATAAATTCTGCTCCTCTAGGGAACCCTGACTTGTAAAATGAGTCTGTTTATGGTCCCTAGCACTTTCTAAAAAGAGGTTGGGTTTTTTGTTTGTTTGTTTTGTTTTTTTGTTTTTTGTAGGCCTATGTGGAGGCAAAGAACTTAAACTTTGCTTCTGTGTTGGTTGATACACACTGGAGTTATCTTGGAACATCTCTCTAGGTGGTCAAGGATGAGCTTGAATTTCTGATCATTTTGCCTCCACCTCTGGAGTGTTGGGGTTGTACCTGTGTGATCAGATATCAAGTTAACGAGGTGCAGGGGACTGAACCAAGGCTTTGTGCATGCTAAGCAAGCACTCTGTCATCCAGCCACAGCTTAGTACCACTTGCGTATTACTTTTGTTGGGCAGTGCTGAACTAACTAATGGAATTCTGCCCAGGATTCTGAAATAACAGGTTTCTGGTTGCCTTGACAATAAAAAGCCAGCTGGGCTTGATGGCTCACTCCTGTGATCCCAGCACTCGGGGAGGCTGAGGCAGGCGGATCTCCTTGAGTTCGAGGCCAGCCTGGTCTACAAAGTGAGTCCAGGATAGCACAAGGCTACACAGAGAAATCCTGTCACGAGAAAAAAAGAAAAAGTCCAGAAATGGTATGCCCTGTTCTGTGTCTCTCCCCATACCTTTCCATAGATCAGACTATTCGACTATTGTGAGAACCAAGAGATTAATATATGTAAAATGCATAGAAAGGGGTCTGGCTCCCAACAATAGCTGTGCCTTAGACGTTCTTGGACTTGTTACTATTACTAATAATTACTGATAAAGATTTACTAGGTCTCCCCCATTTTCATTAGTTCTCTGTGTTTTGTATAGTTTGTTTTGATCATATTCACTCCTTCCCCCAATGCCTCCTTTCCTACCACTTTGTGTTGTGTCCTCTTTCCCCCTTCATCCCTCAAGGCTAAAATAAAACTTAACAGAGAAATGCTCCAAGAAAAATAAAGCTGGGCGTATCAGTTTGGGATGTACTGTGTGCGAGAGTCCTTGCTTAGTTCCTGATTTCCATCCCAGTACCTATGCACACCCACAAAGAAAGAAAAAAGAAAAAAAAAAGAAAGGAAAAAAATTCACATCCCTATTGAAAGTTGATCTACAGGGTTGGGAGATGGCTCAGTGGTTAAGAGCATTGGCTGTTCTTCCAGAGAATCTAGGCTCAATTTCCAGTGACCACAGGGTGGTTCCCAACCATCTGTAATTCTAGCTCCAGGGGATGGACACCATCTCCTGGCCTCTGAGGACTCCAGGCATGCATGTGGCACACCGGACATAAATGTAGATGAAACATCCATACAGAGGAAATAAAAGATTTAAAAAGCTGGATTGCATAAACTGAGAAGCTCCTGAGGGTAACTCTGCCATCCACAGCTGTGACTAGCAAAGTGAGCTGAAGAATTGCCTTGGCACAAAGTTTAAAGAAGTGTCAAAAAAGCAAGGCACAGTGGTGCGCCTTGTACTGTAATCCCAGCACTTGGGGAGGCAGAGACAGGCCCTCCCTGAGTTCGAGGCCAGCCTGGTCTAAACAGAGAAATTCTGTCTTGAAAAACCAAAAGAAAAAAAAAGAAAAGAAAAGAAGTACGCCTAAAGAAAAGAAAAGCCCCAAAATTAAAGTAGATACCATTTTGATACATTTTAATTAAAATTAATGCAAAAGTCCACTATGATCAAAATATAAAGATTCAGTTTCTGCTCTGGGATTCAATATAGCTTGTAAAGACACCATTAATGTACCCTGTTTCATTGTCTTAATCTCTGTCTCTCTATCTCTGTCGTTCTCTGTCTCTCTCTCTTAATCGGACCAAGAATAAAATAAAGGGAAGAGCGCTTCCTTAGTGCTTGGGAAGAATTAGGTGGCAGAGCCTACTGGAACCACCCTCTTCCCAGAATGCCTTGCGAGCCATAGCTGGAACCCGGCCCAGAACCGTTGCAGGGTTCTGGCTGCAAGTCCTTACCTGGCTCAGAAACGCTGCCATGGACCCCGCGGAGAACCACCATGACCTCACCAGGAATCAGAGCATCGTGGCCTTGAGTATCCACAGCACCACAGACACGCTGGTGATGACTTCCTACCTCTTGCTGGTCCTGTGCATCGGTCTGTGGGTATGACGTGACCTCTGAGCTGGGGTGTACCATTCCCGACTTTTACCCCTTCCTATGCCCCGTAACCGTCCCCGCTCCACCCCGCCCCCGGCCCAAAATAATAGTCCGGTAACTCAGCTGTGCCTGCCCCTGCTGCCTAGAGCCCCAAACCCGAATGGTACTTGAGAGTCCTTGTGAGAAACACTGTGATGACAGCAATTGACACAAGCGTGCTGCCGTGTACCGCTGTCCTCTCTGTCCAGGCCCGTCCGCAGAGCTTGCCAATCATGCTGAAAGTATTTGAGATCTTCTCTCGTCTGTACTGGACTCTTAGGATTACCCACAGTACCCACGCCGAACTTACCATGCAGGGGCAATGTAAAGCACACGGAAGGTTGTCTGAAGGTCATACCCAAACACTGTAAAACTTGTATAAAAGAGGCTTGAGCTGAAAGAGGCTAGGAACCAATTCTCCATGCACACCCAGTCCAGGACTCCACGGTGACTTGACCTGAGATTCTAAAGGTTAAGAAGTGGAGGATGATGGAGATCAGACCTAGAGCTGTCTGAGTGTCCTCAGATTTTAATATTCACGAAGGCTCCTGGAACCAATCCTCCCCCTCCCCCCGCCCCCATCAACACCATGGGCAGGGATGTTTGGAACAGGAAGGGAAATGCCGAGTGTACGTTCATAGCACTCAACATCTCTCTTCGTTGGCTTCAGTCACAGAAGTATATTTCCAGGTGGCCTTGTCAGGGACTCCTAGTATCTGAGCATCAGTTCTGGGGCTCTTCCTCCAGCGTCATTATCAGAAATTCCCTCTGCATCCCAGATGACTCTGGGCCCAACCTGGGGCCCATGGCTGGCCCAAAATTGAGAGCCAGCAAGCCTGTTGCCCTTGCTTTGCTTCTGGGAGGTGTGAAACATATTTGGATGCCCGGCAATGTTTTTTTTAATCCCCTTCCTTTTTATTACTCTTATTTCTAGTTTTCGAGACAGGGTTTTCTCTGTGGAATAGCCCTGACTATCTTGGGACTTGCCCCGTAGACCAGGCTGGCCTGGATCTCACAGAGATCTGCCTGCCTCTGCCTCCCGAAAGGCGTGCGTCACCACCGCCCAGCGCATCCCCGGCTTTTGTTTGTTTTAAGTGAAAAACAGTCATGTACCGTTAATTACCAAAATGCGCTAACATTCCGCAAAATGGACGTAAAGGCTTAAGGAATAACTTATTTTTCTTCCCTCGTCCATCACTTCTTCCTAGGGTAACCAGAGACTGTATCTGTTCTTCATTTTCTCCGTGTTTGAGCAAACCACCCATGTATATACTGTATGTTCCTTCCATAACATGCGATCAAGTTATATACGTTTTTCTGCAGTGTGCTCTCTTTCCCTACTACTGTACCCGAGGAGTCCCTCAGACACTCGGAGATGTCACTTAATTGGCTGCAGACTAGCAAGACTAACTTACACGCTGTTCAGTTACTCTCTCCAAGTTGTGTTTCACCAGAGGATTCTGTTTCAGGCTTTACTGTCACATAGTCGTGGGACAGTCACAGACTTCTTCCTGGCTGGCCAAAACCTAGCGTGGTGGTTGGTGAGTAAGGTTGTGTGTGGCTATCTGCTTGGAGGAGGGGTGCTTTCTGAGTCGGCTTGTTTGGTACTTTGATTCATGTCTTAAATCCAAAATAACTTGAAGTTGTTAAATCAGTTCTTTCTTTATTCTCCCCCACCCCTTTTTTAAAGCCCAAGCTGGCCTTGAACTCAAAAATCTTCCTGCTTTAGCCTCCCGAGTGCTAGGATTGCACATATATATCACCACATTTAACTGGTGGTTTATTTACTAAGTATTTTTTTTTTTGAGTTTAAAGTTATTTTTATTTTTATCTTTATCTTCATTGCATTTTGCTAGCATTTATGTCTGTGTGAGAGTGTCAAAATTCCTGGAACTGGAGTTACAGACAGCTGTAAGTTGCCATGTGGGTGCTGGGAATTGAACCCTGGTCCTCCGGGAGAGCAGCCAGTGCTCTTAACCACTGAGCCATCTCTCCAGCCCCTCTAAGTATTTCCTTTCCTAACTCTGCCACACGAACGGGCAGAGTGGAAGTAGGAAGCACCTTAAAAATCTGATTTGTATGTGTGTGTACAGGTGTTTATGTACCTGTGCTTGTACGACACAGGGTCTCTCCCTGAACCTGGAGCTAGGCTGGCAGCTAATGGAGCTCCCAGCAATTCTCCTGTCTCTGCTCCCACAGTGTTGTGGGTAGAGATGCACAGGAGGCGCACCTGTCTTTCTATGCAAGTGTTGAGGCTTGAGCTCAGGACCTCAGGCTTCAACAGCAGGCGCCCTTACCCGCTGAGCCACTCCAGTTCAGTATTCATATCTAAACTAGTTACAGCGGGTTATAGTACAGGAAAGAAGCCTATCGGGAAGCAACCAGGGCAAAGAGATGAAAACCAAACTTGGGCTTGTCGAGTATAGCAACACAGATATTTCAAAGGCAGAATTAAGCAAGCGGGACTTGAAGCGGCCTGTGCCTTTTCCAGGTAGATGGCGTGTGGGATGTGCTGAGCACAGGGATTGGCATGAACTAAAATTGGTGGTGCAGGCTAGCTTGGTGCTGGGTGGAGGGTGGTGAGGGAGAAGGTAGAATCCTTATTTGGGTGCTCAATAATGTTTTGGTTATAGTATTTGTTACTCTCTACTCCACATATTCCTCAAAGGGGTTATTCCTTGGGCAGAATATCTATGCCCAAACTCACTATGTAGCCGAGGATGACCTTAAACTCCTGCTCCTCCTGCTTTTTACCTCCCAAGTGCTAGAGTCACAGGTTTTATGGGATGAAAGCTGGGCTTTGCACAGGCTAGGTGAGTGCTCTATGACTGAGCCACACTCTCAGTAGGGCTCTGACACACAGCTGTCTTCCGATTTTCAGATGGGCATTTCCATTTATTCTGCAAATATTGGCAGTGGCCACTATATGGGCCTGGCTGGGATAGGCGCAGCTTCAGGAATTGCTGTTGGCGCCCTGGAGTGGAATGTAAGTAATATCTAGTAACATCTCCTACAGCAACTTAACCATGGTCCAAAAAAGACCCACAAACACAGAAGCTTGCCTTTTAACCTTGAGTGACCGTTAAAGATGTCTTGGAAAGTATAGCTTAAGAGAGTCAAGTCTTTGTTTTGATTTCTTTTTTTTCAAAACTATTGTGCTCTTTTTCATTCTCCTCAGTAAGTAAAGAGACAGGATACATGCATGCCATGGGCCATAGAGATACAGGGAGCAAAGCTATCAGATAAGTCAGGTGGGGAGCAGATCACACGCTTAAGTGTGTGCATCTCTCTCTACTGATATACACGAGCAGAGGTGTGTGCACTCATACATAGAGAAACTATTTTGAATACATATCGAGAAAGGGTTCAACCAAGTTCTCTGAGATGGTCAACTAGCTACTACAAAGTTTCCAATTTGAAACACCAGCTTGAATTATAAATCATATTAATGGGGCTGGAGAGATGGCTCAGAGCTCAAGAGCACTGGCTGTTCTTCCGAAGGTCCTGAGTTCAATTCCCAGCAACCACATGCTGGGTGGCTCACAACCACATGGTGGCTTACAACCATCTATAATGGGATTTGGTGCCCTCTGCTGGTATGCAGGCAGAACACTGTATATGTAATAAATAAATAAAATAAATCTCAAAAAAGAGTTAAAAAATAAACCATATTAAATAAATTATATGCCATATAAAATATTAGGTTATTTATTTAGTTAATGGAGTGGATTTGTCACAGGAAATAGATTTTATTCTCCAAAAGTATAAATTAATTTATTAATCTTGCATTATTTTCCTATTTATATATAAAACACTTGTCTCTTTTGATCAATAAGAAAGTTACTATGCTTTATGTTCATCTTCCTTCTTATAAACTACAAAAATAAGGGCTACTTCTACAGCGTTCAAACTTAATAAAATGTCGTTTTAAATAAAATGTCTCTCTCCTTTATTTCTCGCCCATTCTTTTCATTTTTCTTTCCTCCCTTCTCCTCCCCTGCCCTCTTTTTTCTTCTTTTTCTTTCCCCTTCTTCTGCTCTCCTTTCTTTTCCTTTTCTTTTTTCTGTTACGTAGAGAGAGGACCTCACTCTGTAGTCCTGGCTGTTCTGGAACTCACTAATAGATCATCTAGTTAATAATAGACATTAATTTGCTGCTCAAACCTGGGGCTATCTTCCTGCCTTTATCTAGTGAGTGCTCAAAGTATGTGTGTGTTCTCTTTTCTATTTAAACTGTCTTTTAAGTTGATTTATAAGGCACCTTATAAATCTAGTAGACAAACAATATGTTAAAAAATAGTAATTTAGAAATGAACTCCTTCAGTTAATAAACTTTCATAGATAGTGTGCCTAAAAGCTAAGTTTTTAGTGTCGACAGGTCTATGGTTGGGTGTTTATTTGGAAGTGCTTAGTGGTGCTACACCATCAGGTGTGAAACAGACAGTAACAGAACCTGTATCTTTTTTAGGAGCTTGACTCACATGGACCTTCTGTTTTTTCTTGGTTTCAGACTATATTTATGCTTTTTGTTCTTGGTTGGATATTTGTTCCTATCTATAGCAAGGCTGAGGTAAGTCCATTATCAGTTACTCTATAGTTTGTGATATTTTTAAAAAATTAATGTTGCATGTGTAGTAAAACATCATGAAGGATAAATTATACTTGTCAGACTTTTGACCCTGGTACTGGCTTCCCTAAATCTGAAGATACCTAAAATGTGCCATCTGTCCTGGGTAGACAGACACAACTCTTTGTGTACTGAGGAATTTACCTTTAAAGACTATATATATAAAAGATGTAGCGAAATGAAGAGAGCAAATATGTTGATAACTAGAAGACTTAGTAGCCTAAAATGCTGTTTCTTCCTAGTTGGCCTATTCAGGGGATGAAATTCCGCAGAAGAGCCAAGCAGGGCTCTGTGAGAAACTTGACATACTTATTCTAAAGTCAGAGATGTAAGAATAGTGAAGGAGTAGTCAAAGGCAGAACTGTCTGACTAAATATTGACATTTATTAGAAAGCGTTAATAATACCGTGATATATTAATTCACAGACAAACACATTGCTGTGATTTAAGTATGCCCCCCAGAGGCCATTAAAGGTTTAGTCTCCATACTATGGTGCTACTAGGAGGTGGGAAAAGCTTTTGAGCTGCCGTAGGAAGTCTTCTGGTCATTGACCTAGGATGGAATGTTAGGACCCCAATCCATTTTTCCTCTTTTTCTTCTGTTCATGAAGTGAATAGCTTCCTCCACCACACTCTCTTGCTATGATACCATCACAGGGCCAAAGAATGGCCCAATGGGCCATGGACTATGAGTCAAAATAAGTATATAGGTATTTATTACAGCAATAGGTAGATGACTGTAATGCAGATACTGGCAATTTCAGAAAGGGGAAACTGTTATAAAATATAATGATGATGTGGAGGTGGCGCCCAAGCCTCACCCCCTGAGGAATTATGTCATGCAACAGGTCTGGTGTAAGGAGGTTTGTGGTAGGAGAGAGGAGTGAGGGCCTGGAGAAGGTGGGATAGAGGCAGTGAGAAACATGAAGGCAGAGAGACAGAGACACAGAGACAGAGAGAGAAAAAAACGTGGGGATAGAGGGAAGCTGGACCAGAGAGAGAAAACTGGGGATGGTAGGCAGTCCTTATATCTGGCACATACCTGGCAGCGGCGGCAGGTAATGACATAAGCAATTGTGAGGACCCTGAAGGCAACCAGAATTGCCTGTAGAGACACCTAGATCCCATCACGTTAGCGGACTTACAACACTAGCGAAAAGGTGGGAAGGCTGACTATTATTGAATAAAGAGAAATAGATTCTCACTCTGCACAAAGTAATTTTAGATTGATGCATAGGGAAGTACAGAATGTCTGTACGTCCTTGTAATAGAGAACAATCTCTAAGTAAGATATGAAAACCTTCGGTCCTTTAATGAAGAACAGTGATGTGGAAGAGTAAGCCCATTCCTCCCCAGTTGACTTTGGTCATGGTGTTTCATCACAGCAATTGCAGCCCTAACTAAGAAAAAACTATGATAGCTGGGACTTAATGGACCATTCCAGTAAGAGCTTGTTGGAAGACAGGGCTAGGAGCTGTGTAGACTGTGTAGGCCCAGAACGAGAGGTTTCAGAGGAAAACAATATTAGCAACTGGGCTACAGATAATTCTTACGATATTTTGGGAAAGAATGTGAATGTTTTGCCCTTGTCCTAAGAACTCGCCTGAGGCTAAATTGAAGATTAATTTTGATGGCTAAAGAGATTTCAAGACAACCTAGTCTTGGCTGTGTCACAGGGTTATTAGTGATCAATCTTATGAAGCTCTACAATGAAAAAGAGTGAGTCGGGTGTAAAGAATTACAACATGTCTAGTATGAGAAGAAAAAGAGTCATGAAGAAAGGATACAGGAGCAAAGTAGTTGTGGAATCTTCCTCCATGCCTAAGAAAAGCCACAGAGGCCAGGTGTGGGGCATGGGACTTCCTGTATGGAGGCCATTGCATGAAACTGTGAAAGTGAATCCTGTATTGTGTCAGGGACTCCAAGATGTTGGAGATGCCATAGCTCTGGGAGACCCACCAAGGAATGCTGCAGACAGGGAATGGAACCAGCCCAAGAGAGAGAGGAGTTTTGGAGGCAGCAAAGCTGGAAGGAAGAGTCAACGAAGCTCTTTCACATCAGACATGGAGCTGTAGCATTTGATATCAAAACTGCTGTGTTTCAGTCTTTCTTTGGTCCAGTATTTCCTCAATGTTCTCCATTTTCTCCCCTCTGAAATAGTGATGCACATTCTGTTGCCACCATATGTTGGAAGTATGTGGGCTGCCTTTTCATTTTACAGGATCTTATGATTAAGAGACTGCCTTTATTCTCAGGAGGGACTTTGGACTTTTAAGCTGTGTTCAGACAATAAAAGATAATGGGGACTTTAGAAGTTAGACTGAGTGTACTTTACTTTATGATATGGCTACAAGCCCATGGGGGGAGTGTGGTGGTTTGCATAAGAATGCTTACATAGACTCACATATTTGAAAGCTTGTTCCACAGTTGGAGGAATTGTTTGGGAAGGATTAGGACATGTGCTCTTGTTAGAGGAGCTGTGTCATTGGGGGTGGGCTTTGAGGTTTGAAAAGCCTACAGCATTCCCAGTTAGTCTCTCTCAGCCTCTCGGTTACTGCTTCAGCACTGTGCCTGCCTGGTGACATTCCCATGATGGCCATGATACCATGATGTCCTGGTGACATGTTAATTTTTTTAATTTTTTAAATTTCAATCACAGGTCATTCACTTGAATTCCAGCCATAGCGCCCTCCCTCTTCCCCTCCCAATCCCACCCTTCCTCATCTCCTCCCTGCCCCCTTCTGAGTCCACTGATAGGGGAAGTCCTCTTCCCCTTCCATCTGACCCTAGCTTATCTTCAGGACTGGCTGCAATGTCCTTATCTGTGACCTAGCAAGGCTGCTCCTCCCTCAGGGGAGATGGGATGCTCAATGAGCCAGTCATTGAGTTCATGTCAGAAATAATTCTTGTCCCCCTTACTGGGGAACCCACTTGGATACTGAGCTACCGTGGGCTACATCTGAGCAGGGGTTATAGGTTATATCCATGCATGGTCCTTGGTTGGAGAAACAGTCTCATAGAAGACCCCTGTGCCCTGTGGAGCTCCTGTCCTCTCCAGGTCATACTAACTCCCCCTTCTTTCATATGATTCCCTGAACTCTGCCCAAGGTTTGGTTATAAGTTCTTGGCATCTGCTTTGATACACTGCTAGGTAGAGTCTTTCAGATACTCTCTGCAGTAGGCTCCTGTCCTGTTACTTGTTTTCTCCTACTTCCAATGTCGATCCCCTTTGTTGTTCTAGGTAAGTATTGCTCATCTTATCCCTGGTCCTCTTTTTTGTTTATCTTCTTTAAGTATACAGATTTTAGTATGTTTATTCTATCTTATAGGTCTAGTACCCACTTATAAGTGAGTATATACCGTGTGTGTCTTTCTGCTCCTGAGATACCTCACTCAGGATGATCTTTTCTAGATCCTACCATTTGCCTGCAAATTTCATGATTTCCTTGTTTTTAATTGCTGAGTAGTATTCCATTGTATAAAAGTACCACAATTTCTGTATCCATTCCTCCATTGATGAGCATCTGGGCTGTTTCCAGGTTCTGGCTATTATGAACAAAGCTGCTATAAACATGGTTGAGCAAATGTCCTTGTTGTGTACTTGAGCATCTTTTGGATATATACCTAGGAATGGTATAGCTGGATCTTGAGGAAGCACTATTCCTGATTGTCTGAGAAAGTGCCAGATTGATTTCCAAAGTGGTTGTACAAGTTTACATTCCCATAAGCAATGGAGGACTGTTCCCAATTCTTCACAACCTCTCCAGCATGTGTTGTCACTTGAGTTTTTGATCTTAGCCATTCTGATAGGTGTAAGGTGAAATCTCAGAGTCGTTTTGATTTGCATCTCTCTGATGGCTAAGGATGTTAAACATCTCCTTAAGTGTTTCTCTGCTATTCTGTATTTTTCTACAGAGAACTCTCTGTTTGGCTCCATACCCTATTTTTTTAATTGGATTGCTTGAATTATTGCCTTTTAACTTCTTTAGTTCTTTATATATTCCGGATATCAGCCCTCCGTCAGATGTAGGGTTGGTGAAGATCCTTTCCCAATCTGTAGGACATGTTCATGATGGCCATGACACCATGATGTCCTGGTGACATGTTCATGGTGACCTGGATGTCACACTGATGACCATGAACTCTGCTTCCCTCTGGAAGCCCTAAATTAAGTGTTTTCTTTTATAAGTCGCCTTGATCATGGTGTTTTGTCATAGCAGTAGAAAAGTAATTAAGACAGGGAAACTGGAACTTTATGACATAATCAAGTGGGAATTCTAGAGCTGGAAAACATAGGAATGAGATGAAAACTCAGAGGAGGGGATCAGCAGCAGATGCAAGGTAATAGAAAAGAAAACCAGTGAATTTTAAGGAAAAAAATTGCCTATGATAAAGAACACAGCAAACAAAAGGGGGTGGGAGAAAAACCTACAACTCTCCACGTGTCTGTCATACAGTGCCAAAGACTTTGACATGTATGTAAGCAGTGTGTGTGAGAGAGAAACAGCAAAGAAAACATTTAAAAAGGAGTACCTAGGGTATGTGTGGGGGACTGGAGAGATGGCTCAGTGGTTAAGAGGACTGACTATTTTCCCAGATTTGAATCCTAACTCCCACATGGTAGCTGTGACCATCTGTAACTCCAGTCCCGGGGGGATCTTATGCTCTCTTCTGACCTCCTTGGACACCAAGCAGGTGTGTGGCACACAGACATACATGCAGACAATCACCCATATACATAATAAAAATAAAAAATTAAAAACAACTGGAAATGGCTCAGGTTTGGTGGAAAATGTTCATGTATAGACTCAAGAAGTTTAGTAAACACCAGGTGAAATAAAAATAGAGGAAACCACTTCTAATTACATCATAATGATCCTGGTGGACAACAAATGAAGACAGGCCCTAGAAAGCTGCAGAAACCAAACAGCACGTTCCATGGTTGACTTAAATGGAAATAGGAGTCCAGAAAACATTAGAATGGCACACTCAAGATATTTAATGTAAGAAAAACTGTCAACTAAGAATTTTTGAGCCAGTAAAATGATGCTTCATGAATCTCCTTAGAGAGAATACAAAAAGTACACAATATAAGGAAAATTATAATATGTTGAACTCCATTGAAATTAAATTTTTTTTCTTTTTGAATGATGTTAAGAAAATTAAAAATCATGCTAGACACTTGGGGGGAGGGAAATATTTGTAAAAAGTATTTGTAATAGTTGGGCATGGTGGTGCATGCCTTTAATTTCAGCACTCAGGGAGGTGGATATCTGTGACTTTGAGGCCAGCCTGGTCTACAATGTGAGTTGAAGACAGCTAAGGCTACACAGAGAAACTCTGTCTTGAAAGAAAAAAAAACAGTTTATAATAAAGGCAGAAATATACTTTTTTCAAATTTATATTTATTTATTTATTATGTATACAGTGTTCTGCCTACATGTATGACTCTGGGACCAGAAGAGGCCCAAATCTCATTATAGATGGTTGTGAGCCACATGTGGTTGCTGGGAATTGAACTCAGGACCTCTGGAAGAGCAAGAAGTGCTCTTAACCTCTGAGCCATCTCCCCAGTCCTCCAGAAATATACTTTTAATTGAAAATAAAATTTTCATAAAGTTTATTTTGATCACATAACTTCCCTCATCTCTTCCCAGATCCTTCCCTCTCCACTTCCCCATACTTCCAACTCAATATCTATTTTTTATATTTCTTAAGAAAACAAAAACAAATAAAACAAACAAGAATAAACCAAATTGAACAAATTAACAATAACAACAAAAGAAGTAAAGAGCACATGAAATGCATACACACACACACACACACAAACACACACACACCTAATAAAATCTCAACATTGGAAACTATACAAGCAAAACTCCAGAAGGTTTAAAAACAATATTCAAATGAAACAACATGAGATGAAAAAAAAATCCTCCTAAATACCTCTGGGTTCATTTTGTGTTGGTCATGTCCTGCTGGGCATGGGGCACGTTCTTCAGTGTGGATTATGTAACCAGCGAGACTGCCTTGGTTGGGGATGGGAGACTGAGTCTATGCCCCCTTCTCAGTTCTGGGACCCCATCTGGTTTGGGTGTGCCCTGTACATGCTGTCACAGTCTCAGTGAGTTCATGTGTATATCAGTCCTTTTGTGTCTGGAAAACACTTTCCTTGCTATCCTTCACCCTCTCTGACGCTTGAGATCTTTTTGCCTCCTCTACCACCTAGTTTTCTGAGCCCTGAGGGGAGGTGGTTGATGAAGACATCCCATTTTAAACTGAGTGTTCCAACGCCTCTCACTCTCAGCACATTGTCAAGTTGTGACTTTCTGTGTTAGTTCTCACCTACTACTGGAGGGAGCTTCTTTGGTAATGGCGGAGTGAGACACTGGTCTATGAGTATAGCAGAATGTTATTAGGGATCATTTTTCCTGCTTATGTGCCTTTAGTAGAACAATAATGTTTGGTTTTCCCCTAGATCATGGGCCTTTCTAGTCTCAGGTCCTAGGCCCCCTGGGCAGTGTCAGGCATGAGCTCCATCTCATGGGATGGAACTTAAATCTAACCAGAGAACGGTTGGTTATTCTCATAAGACTTACGCCACTACTGAACCAGCATATCACGCAGCTAAGTCATCATTTTAGACTGAAGGGTTTGTATCAAATTTTGTGTTCACCTTTCTCCTCTGGTAGCATGAAGAGTAACTTCCATGAACACTAGTCAGTAGGAATGAAGGATCTTGGTAGGCATCAGATTGCCTTTTCTATGTTCAATGAGACATGTACATGTTGTGTCCAGTAATAGGACCTTAACACCAGCTTTTAGGGAGCAACAGACAGCCTTAGAAATAGCCCGAGTTGTTTGGCGATTTCTATGCGGCCCCTTTATCCAACAACCCAATCAAATGTAATCAATTCCTTGCACTAGAGCTTCATTTGGTGGTGAGAGATTTCTAGTCAGGACGTTTTCTACCCCATTATTTGGTGACACCATTTATGTTTCTTTCACAGATATACATTTTAAGACACTTCTGCCGTAGTAGGTTTCTGTATGACCCTTCAGATGGCCCTTGGTTTGTAGGCTTAGATTTTCTATCAAACCTACTTTATTCAGGGTCCTTATACACTTTTACCTCTTTTCCAACCCCCTGACCTTAGATAATAGGAAATTAGTAGGGAAAAGGGCTGTAGACCTCTTTTATATACTTCCTGCTGATTAGGGTCCATGGGTCTTTAGGGGATTACCAAACTCAGTTGTTGGGATACCAGCAGTCCAGTCCAAAGGCCAACACCAAGCAGCGACATGAAGTCAGGGAAAGCCACAAGACTCGGTTGGATTGCCCTGAGAAGTTCTCTGGAATGTTTCTCTCTGTGAAGTCAAGTGTCAAGAGCGTGAAGATCAGTGCAGCGATGTCAATCCAAAAAGTGATGCCTCACTGTGCATGGGACTCTCTCTATCTCCTCTACCTAGAGTCCACCCACAGATGTTCTCAGCTGACCAAAGTCATGCCTCTTACACGAGAGAGCAAAACATCACGTCCTCTTACAAGCCCACCTCCAGCAAAACATCACCTGACAAAACTGAATCATCAAAGAAACCAGAAATTTCTACTTTACTTGGTGTTAGGTTTCTCTTTTGCACGCCCTTCTATCTTAGTGTTGCTGTTGCTGTGGTGAAGCACCATGAGCAAAAACAACTCGGGAAGAAAAGGGTTTATTTCACTCACAGTTCCCTATCACAGTTCATCATCACAATCATTGAGGTCAGGAACACAATCAGGGCAGGAACCTGGAGGCAGAAGCTGATGCAGAGGTCAAGGAGGAGTGCTGCTTGCTGGCTTGCTCCCTATGATTTGCTCAGACTGTTTTCTTTTCTTTTTTATTTTTTTGGATGGACATTTCTTTTTTATTTTTATTTTTTTAATTTTAACATTTTTATTTTATATTAACACCAGGTTATGTACTTTGTATCCCAGCCATAGCCCCCTCCCGCATTCCCTCCCTATCCCCCCTTCCCTCCCTCATCTCCTCCCTGTCCCTTTCCAAGTCCACTGATAGGGAAGGACCTCCTCCCCTTCCATCTAACTCTAGCTTATCAGGTCTCTTCAGGAATGGCTGCAATGTCCTCTTCTGTGGCCTAGCAAGGCTGCTTCTCCCTCGGGGGGGGGGGGAGGTGTCGAAGAGCCAGCCATTGAGTTCATGTCTGAAATAGTCCCTGTTCCCCTTACTAGTGTACCCACTTGGGTATTGAGCTACCATTTGCTACATTCAAGCAGGGTTCTAGGTTATATCCACACATGGTCCTTGGTTGGAGAGACAGTCTCATAAAAGACCCCTGTGCCCTGATCTATTTGGTCCTTGTGGAGCTCCTGTCCTCTCCACATCATACTAACTCCCCCTTCTTTCATGTGATTCCCTGCACGGTGCCGAAGGGTTGATTATGTGTCTTAATATTTGCTCTGATACCCTGTTAGGAAGAGTCTTTCCGAGGCCCTCTGTGATAGGGTCTTGTCCTACTACTTTTCTTCTACATCCAATGTCCATCCTATTTGACTTTCTAAGTGAGGATTAATCCTCTTACCCCAGGTCCTCTTTCTTGTTTATCTTCTTTAGGTGTATAGATTTCAGTATGTTTATCCTATCTTATAGGTCTATATAAGTGAGTATATACCATGTGCATCCAGACTATTTTCTTAAAGAACTCAAGACTGCTAGTGCAGGACTGGCCCCTCCCACATCAATCACTAATTAAGAAAATGCCCTTGAGGCCTGCCTACAGCCAACCCTATGGAGGCATTTTCTCAGCTGAGGCTCCCTATACTCTGATGACTCTAGCGTGTGTCAAGTTGACGTAAAACTAGCCAGCAAAGATTCCTTACTTTCTGCTTCCGTCTCCTCTTTTTAATCTTGTCGTTCCAGTTTGCTACTGTTTTTTGTTTTTTGTTTTTTCATTCTAACTATATTCTATTCCTCTTCCATCCTGGGTGCCTGTGTTATCAGTGTCCTGTGTTCAGAGTCTTTTCCCGTGCCAGTGAGTTCAAGGCAAGGCTGATTACTCAGCTTCTTATGTGGTTGCTTCCAACAATAATCTATATCGTAAACTAGCAGCTTTTCTATTACAGATTAACAGATTTTGAGCAAGCCAGATATTTTTAACAGCTGGTTGCTCATATATTAGCAGGTAGCAGTTTGCAGTTACAAGAAAAAAGATAAATGTCATGCTATTCTAACTTAACAGAATTGTTTTTTTTTTTAAGATTTATTTATTTTAGTAAATGAGTGCTCTGTTTTCATACACATCAGAAGACTCAGATCCCATTATAGATGGTCGTGAGCCACCATGTGGTTGCTGGGAATAGAACTCAAGACCTCTGGAAGAGCAGTGCCCTTAACTGCTGAGCCATCTCTCCAGCCCCTTAACATAGTTTTATAGTTGACTAGAGAACTTTAGGTCAGAGATGTTTTACTTTTTTTGAGACAGCAGAAAACAAAACAAAAAAGAATCCATTCAGTCTGTACACTCACAGCACTAAGTCCTCAAGGTGCAAACCAAAACTCATCAGCAAATTTGTAGCTATAAAACCAGGAAAAGCCCATTTTACAATGCACACAGAAGCCCAAGCTTAACAGTGGGCACTGAAATTCAGTTACTGTCTTTGATCATTAGCCTGTCTCACGTAGGTGAAACTCCATGAGCCCTTAGCAACCGTTCTCGCTTTGTTCTTGTTCCCTGACCTTAGCACACCTTTCATCTAGTAAGGATGTGTTTATTTTTTCTTTTTATTTTTTATGTTGTGCCCTAGGTTTTCTGCTACAAAGCAGCTGGTAAAACTCCTGACCTGATTTAATTAATTGTAAACAGCACATTTACCTAATCTTCTATTTAGAGTCTTATTCATTAATTTTTAATTAATTACAGTTAATTCACTTTCTATATCCTCCCTAATCCCCTCCCAAATCCACCCTCTCTTTCTCTTCGTCTCCAGTGCCCCTCCCTGAGTCCACTGATAGGGGAGGTCCTCCTCCCCTTCCATCTGACCCTAGCCTATCAGGTCTCATCAGGACTGGCTGCATTGTCTCCCTCTGTGGGCTGGTAAGGCTGCTCCCCCCTCAGAGGGAGGTGATCAAAGAGCTGAGTTCATGTCAGAGACAGCCCCCTGTTCCTCTTACTAGGGAATCCACTTGGATACTGAGCTGCCATGGGCTACATCTGTGCGGGGGTTCTAGGTTATCTCCATGCATGGTCCTTGGTTCAAGTATCAGTCTCACAAAAGACCACTGTGCTCAGATATTTTGGTTTTGTTGCTCTCCTTGTGGAGCTCCTATGCCCTCCAGGTCTTTCAATCTCTCCCTTCTTTCATAAGATTCCCTGTACTCTGCCCAAAGTTTGGCTATGAGTCTCAGCATCTGCTTAGATACCCTGCTGGGTAGAGTATTTCAGAGGCCCTCTGTGGTAGGCTCCTGTTCTGTTCCCTGTTTTCTCCCTCTTCTGATGTCTGTCCTATTTGCCTTTCTGAGTGAGGGTTGATCATCTTACCCAGAGACCTCCTCCTTGCTTAGGTGTACAGATTTTAGTATGTTTATCCTATATTATATATCTAATATTCACTTACAAGTGAGTATATACCATGTGTGTCTTTCTGCTTCTGGGATACCTCTCTCAGGATGATTTTTTCTAGTTCCCACCATTTGCCTGCAAATTTTATGATTTCCTTGTTTTTGTTTTTAATTGCTGAGTAGTATTCCATTTTTTAAATTTACTACAATTTCTGTATCCATTCCTTAGTTGAGGGACATCTGTGTTGTTTCCAGATTCTGGCTATTACAAATAAAGCTGCTACAAACATGGTTGAGCAAATGTCCTTGTTGTGTACTTGAGCATCTTTTGGATATATGCCTAGGAGTGGAATAGCTGGATCTTGAGGAAGCACTATTCCTAATTTTCTGAGAAAGTGCCAGATTGATTTCCAAAGTGGTTGTACAAGCTTACATTCCCATAAGCAATGGAGGAGGGTTCCCCTTTCTCCACAACCTCTCCAGCATATGTTGTCACTTGAGTTTTTGACTTTAGCCATTCTGATGGATGTAAGGTGAAGTCTCAGGGTTGTTTTGATGTGCATTTCCCTGATGTCTAAGGATGTTGAGCATTTGTTTAAGTGTTTCTCTGCCATTTGGTGTTCCTCTATTGAAAATTCTCTATTTAGCTCTGTACCCCATTTTTAAATTAGATCACTTGATTTGTTGCTTTTTAATTTCTTGAATTCTTTTATATATTCTGGATATTAGGCCTCTGTCAGATATAGGGTTGGTGAAGATCCTTTCCCAGTCTGTAACCTGGCGTTTTGTTCTGATGACAGTGTTCTTTGCTTTACAGAAGGTTTTTAGTTTCATGAGGTCCTGTTTATTGATTATTGCTCTTAGAGCCTGTGCTGTTGGTGTTCTGTTCAGGAAGTTGTCTCCTGTGCCAGTGAGTTCAAGGTTCTTCTCTACTTTTTCTTCTAACAGGTTTAGTTTATGTTGAGGTCTTTGATCCACTTGGACTTTATTTTTGTGCAGAGTGATAAATATGGATCTATTTGCATTTTTCTACATGTAGACATCCAGTTAGACCAGCACCATTTGCTGAAGATGCTATCTTTTTTCCATTGTATGGTTTTGGCTTCTTTGTCAAAACTCAAGTGTCTGTAGGTGTATGGGTTAATTTCTGGGTCTTCTATTTGATTTCATTGATCCACCATTGTGTTTCTATGCCAGTACCAGGCAGTTTTTATTACTATTGCTCTGTAGGACAGCTTGAGATCAGGGATGGAGATACCTCCAGACGATCTGTTGTTGTATAGGATTGTTTTAGTAATTCTGGATTTTCAATTTCATTCTCATATGAATTGTTTTTTCAAGTTCTATAAACAATTGTGTTGGTATTTTGATGGGAATTGCATTGAATCTGTACATTGCTTTTGGCAGGATGACCATTTTCACTATGTTAATCTTACTGATCCATGAGCACGGGAGATCTTTCCATCTTCTGATATCTTCTTCAATTTCTTTCTTCGGAGACTTGAAGTTTTTTTCAAACAGGTCTTTCACTTGCTTGGTTAGAGTCACCGAAAGGTACTTTATGTTATTAGTGGCTACTGTGATGGGTGTAGTTTCCCTAATTTCTTTTACAGCCCTTTTGTCTTTCATATATAGGAGGGCTACTGATTTTTTTTTTTTTTAGTTAATTTTGTATCCAGCCACTTTGCTGAAGGTGTTTATCAGCTGAAGGAGTTCTCTGGTTGAATTTCTGGGGTTATTCATGTATACATCATTTGCAAATAGTGATACTTTGACTTCTTCCTTTCCAGTTTGTATCCACTTGATCTTCTTTGGTTGTCTTATTGCTCTAGCTAGGACTTCAAGTACTATGTTGAAGAGATACACAGAGAGTGGGCAGCCTTGCCTTGTCTCTGATTTCAGTGGGATTGATCTAAATTTCTCTCTGTTTAGTTTGATATTGGCTATAGGCTTGCTGTATATTGTCTTTACTATGTTTAGGCATGTGACTTGTATCCCTGACCTCTGCAAGACTTTAAACATGAATGGGTGTTGGATTTTGTCAAATGCTTTTTGGCATCTAAGGAGATGATCATGTGGTTTTTCTCCTTCAGTTTGTTTACATTGATGGATTTCCATATATTGAACCACCCTTGCATGCCTGGGATGAAGCCTACTTGGTCATGGTGGATGATATCTTTTACGTGTTCTTGGATTTGGTTTGCCAGTATGTGTATATATATATATATAATTCTTTATTAATTATAGTTTATTTACTTTGTGTTCTAGCTGTAGCCCCCTTCCTCATTCCTTCCCAATCCCACCTCCCTCCCTCATCTTCTTCTTGCCCCTCTTTAAGTCCACTTATAGGGGAGGTCCTCCTCCCCTTCCTCTGACCCTACCTTATCAGGTCTTACCAGGGCTGGGTGCAGTGTCCTCCTCAGTGGCCTAGCCAGGTTGCTCCTCCCACAGGGGGCTGGGGAGGTCAAAGAGCTAGCCATAGAGTTCATGTCAGAGACAGTCCCTGTTCCCCTTACTAGAGAAGCCACTGGACACTGAGCTGCCATGGGCTATGTACAAGCAGCTAGGTTATATCCATGCATGGTCCCTGGTTGGAGAATCAGTCTCAGACAAACCCCTTTTTTGCCAGTATTTTATTGAGTATTTTTGCACCAATGTTCATAAGAGAGACAGGTCTGAAGTTCTCTCTCTCTCTCTCTCTCTCTCTCTCTCTCTTTTGTTGGGTCTTTGTGTGGTTTAGGTATCAAGGTGACTGTGGCCTCATAGAATGAGTTTGGTAATGTTCCTTCTGTTTCTATTTTGTGGAATGGTTTGAAGAGAATTGGAATTAGCTCTTCTTTGAAGGTATGGTAAAATTCTGTGCTGAAGCTATTTGGCCCTGGGCTTTTTTGAAGGGATACTTTTGATGACTGCTTCTATTTCTTTGGGAGATACAGGGCTATTTATTCTATTTATCTGATCTTTATTTAATTTTGGTAAATGGAATATATCAAGAAAATTGCCCATGTCATTTATATTTTCAAATTTTGTGGTGCATAGCCTTTTGCAGTAAGGACTAATGATTGCATTTCCTTAGTGTCTGTCATTATGTCCCCCTTTTCGTTTCTGATTTTGCTGATTTGGATAGTTTCTCTCTGCCTTTTAGTAAGTTTGGCTAAGGGTTTGTCTATCTTGTTGATTTTCTCAAAGAACCAGCTCTTAGTTTCATTGATTCTTTGTATTGTTTCTTTGTTTCAAATTCATTGATTTCAGCTCTGAGTTTGATTATTTCCAATCATCTACTCCTGTTGGGTGTGTCTGCTTCTTTTTTTTGTAGGGCTTTTAGGTGTGTTGTTGAGTTGCTTGTAGGAGATGTCTCAAACTTCTTTCTGGAGGCATTTCCTGCTATGAACTTTTCTCTTAGCACTGCTTTCATTGTGTCCCATAAGTTTGGGTAAGTTGTGTCTTCATTTTCATTGAATTTTCTCTAATTTCTTTTTTCATGTCTTCCCTGACCAAGGTGTCATTGAGTAGAGAGTTGTTTAGTTTCCATGTGTTTATAGGCTTTTTGTTATTTCTGTTGTTGTTGAGGTCTAGTTTTAGGCCATGGTGGTCTGATAGAATATAAGGGATTATTTTGATCTTCTTGTAGCTGCTGAGCCTTGCTTTGTGCCTGACTATATGGTCAGTTTTTGAGAGGGTTCCTTAAAGTGCTGAGGAGAAGGTGTACTCTTTTGAGTTTGGCTGAAAAGTTCTGTAGACATCTATTAGGTCCATTTAATTTAGGATCCTCGTAAGTGCCATTATTTCCCTATTTGGCTTCTGTCTAGATGATCTGTCCCTTCGTGAGAGTGGAGTGTTGAAGTCTCCCACTATTAAGGTGTTAGAATCGATGTGTGATTTAAGCTTTAATAATGTTTCATTTACAAGTGCAGGTGATCCTGTATTTGAGGCATAGATATTCAGGATTGTGATGTTCTCCTGGTGGTTTTTTTCCTTTGATGAGAATGAAGTGTCCCTCCTCATCCTTTTTGATTAATTTTGGTTGAAAGTCTATTTTTTTAAATATTATGATAGCTACTCCAGCTTGTTTTCTGGGTCCATTTTCTTGAAAAACATTTTTCCAGCCCTTTACTCTGAGGTAGTATTTATCTTTGTGAAGAAACATACCTATGTTTCTTGGATGCAGTGCTGGATCCTGTTTCAACAACCATCTTGTTAGTCTGTATCTTTTTATTGGACAGTTGAGTCTGTTGATGTTGATAGATAATAGTGAGCAATGAATGTTAGTTCCTTTTATTGTGGAATTGGTGGTGTTACTGTGTTTCTGTGCTTGTTTTCCTTTAATTTTTTTTGTTGTGAAGTTATCTACATCCTGTTGTTTTTTTTTTCTTGGTTGTAGTTAATTTCATTAGATTGGAGTTTTCCTTCTAGTATCTTCTATAGGGCTGGGTTGCCGTGTAGATATTGTTTAAGTTTAGTTTTGTCATGGAATATTTTGTTTTCTGCATCTATGTTGATTGAAAGCTTTGCTGGGTATAGTAGTCTGGGTTGGCATCTGTGTCTCTTAGAGTCTGCATTACATCTGCCTAGGCCCTTCTGGCTTTCATAGTTTCTGTTGAGAAGTCTGGTGTGATTCTGATAGGTCTACCTTTGTATGTTACTTGGCCTTTTTCCCTTGCTGCTTTTCATATTTTTCTTTGTTCTGTAGATTTAGTGTTTTGACTATTATGTGAAGTGAGTTTCTTTTTTTGTCTAGTCTATTTGGTGTTCTGTAGGCCTCTTGTATGTTTATGGACATCTCTTTAAGTTGGGAAAAATTTCTTCTATGATTTTCTTGAAAATATTTTCTGGACCTTGGAGCCTGGAATCTTCTTTTTCATCTATTCATTTTATTCTTAGATTTCATCTTTTCATGGTGTCCTTAATTTCTTGGATGTTTTGTGCTTGGAACTTCTCCCATTGTACTTTTTCTTTGAGAGAAGTATCAATTTCTGCAGTTGTATCTTCAGAACCTGAGATTCTCTCTTCCATCTCTTGTATTCTGTTGGTGATGCTTACCTTTGTGGTTCCTGATCTTTTCTCTAAATTCTCCAGCTCCAGGGTTTTCTCTGTTTGTGTTTTCTTTATTGATTCTAATTCTGTTTTCATGTCTTGCACCATTTCCTTCATCTGATTCAATGTGGATTCCTGTCTTCCATGATGACCTCTATTTTTTTTTGGTTTGTTTCCTCTCTATATGCCTCTACTTGTGCGTCTGTTTGTTTGGCTGTATTTGCCTGTATTTCTTTGAGAACTTTGTTCATTTCCTCTTTATGTGTCTCTAATTTCTGGATAAGCATAGATTTGAGATAATTTTCCTGTGTTTCCAATGAATTAAAATATCCATTGCTTTTTTGGTTGCTGGTGAAGCCATGATGTCCGGATTTTTGTTGGATGTATTCTTATGCCGTCTTCTAGCCATCTGCTTATCTGTAACCTTCACTGTTTGTTTCTAGACTCTGTATGTCAGACTGGGTCTGTCTGTTTCTGGTGTCTGGAGTATTTTTTCAGGAAAATGAGAGAGGCCCACTGATTCGAGAGTGGATGTTGCTGTTTCAGCTGTAGCTAAGGGAGGAAGGTCGCAGGTGCATGTGGACAAGTGTGGGAGTGTGTGTGGAAGTGTGCCTTGAAGGGTAGGGTGCTTGAGCTTGTAGATGCCTGAAAGGGTGGAGCATAAGTGTAGGAGGGGGTGCTGGCACCGTTTGTGGGTGCAGTGTGCCTTCACAGGTGCCCTGAATGCCTCAGTGGCCCACAGGCCTGTCCTACTGTCCTTCAGGTATTCAGATCTGTCTGGGTTGCACCATCTTGGCTCCAAGAATCGTTTGCCTGGACTCCACTGGGAGACCCACAGAACAGGGGCTTCAATGTTGAGAACACTGTCCCTAGGATCCCTATGTTGTCCACAGTGGGGGTGGGGGTGGGAGGGATCCGATGTCTGGCTGCTAGCACAGAGGGATCCTGGATCTGGGGCTCTGCATGCACTCACTTGAAGGTGTATTCACTCTCTAGCAGGCCTAATCGGAAAGCACAGGGGTTCCCCCTGTTCTCTACTCTCAGATTTGGGCCTCCAGGGCAAATGAAAGTGTAGGAAATCCATCAGTTTAGTGGTCTCCACTGTTTGGCCACCGAGCAGGGGGACCCATACTTAGGGCAGCCGCCTCTGCTGTCTTATTCGCCACCGAGCATGGAGGTGACTGTCCTGGCAGCTGCAGCCTGCCACAGCCACAGACCTGAGAGGCCTGTGTAGCTGCTGCCGCAGCCGCTGCCTCCACCATCTCAGTCACTGTGCTCGGAGCGAGCCTCGTTCCTGGGGCAGCCACTGCAGCCTCAGCTGAGCAGGGAGGCCGTGCTTGGTGCAAGGGGAAGGGCAGGGTGGTCAAGTATCCGCCACTGTCGGTCCCTGGAGATGTCCACAGGTGGCCTGGATCCAAACTGTCCCAGCTCACGGGTTGTCCCCTCTCACCCAGGAAGCCTCAGTGTCGATGCTCTGGCTTCAGCCGCTCCTCCACTCACCAATTTTGGAGTTTCGGATCCTGCGCCCCTCAGATACGGTACGGGCTGGTCGCCACCGTCTTGGACTCTTAACCCAATCTTTTTAACTGCACATATTTTAAAGTTTTTCTAAGAAATCCTTAGCCGAATCATTAATCTATCTGAGTGGGATTAAGTTTTAAGAAACCATCACTATTGTTATGCATTGTGATTGCATTGCCCAGTGGGCAATTAGAAATCCCCCAAGGATGTTCATACAAGACAGAAAACAGAGTGGTCAAGGGCTGGCAGTAGCAAGGGGTCTTCAGGAAACAGGGCCCCAGGACTTTGCGTCTCTGAAGTATTCTCATTGCGGCTTTGCTGGCCAGTGAGTTGTTTTCCTCTGGCCACAGTACCGAGAGAAGCTTCTGCGGCACGGCTACCGCCAGAGGTCTGTGGCTTCTGTCACACCATCAATATTGGATCCTCACCCAGACTCCTCCGCTTATATTGTTGTTGCCCTGTGTGGTGGAGATCCTGCAGCCTTAGGTCAGCAGGGCTGGCCCTTTCATATGCTCCAACAGTTCTCAGATGATGTAGAATTTGGGGTGGGCCAACTCAAAGGTCCAAAGGCCTGGATCTGGGTCTGCCGCTGAGCTGGTCAGCCTGCTGGCTCACCTGCATCTGCACCACCAGGGCGAGCCTCCACGGGCACTGTTGCAGCCAGGCCACCCCGTGCTGCAGTGGGCAGGGGGCGTGGCCAGCTCTGCTGCGGTCACGCCCCCAGAGCCAGCTCACCCACACCACGCCCCCAGAGCTAGCCCCACTGGGCTGCTCAGGCCCGGCATAGGGCCCACTTGGCTGGGAGACTTTTAATTATAGCTTTTTAACTATTTGGGGTTTGTTTAGCTTGCTTATCTGACCTTGATTTAACTTTGGTAAGTCATATATATCAAGAAATTAGGTTTTCCAGTTAGGTGGAGTACAGATTCTTAAGTATGTCTTTATGCTTCTCTGGATTTCCTCAGTGTCTGTTGTGTTGTTCGCCTTTTCATCTGTAATTTTATTAATTCTCCCTTTACATCTTTTAGTCAGTTTGGCTAAGGGGTTGCCAATATTACTAATTTTTCTCAGAGAACTCTTTATTGATTTAAGTCCTGAGTTTGATTATTTTTTGCTGTCTATTCCTTTCGGGGTCCTGTTTTCTCTTTCTGTTCTAGAGCTTTCAGGTATGCTGTTAGGTTGCTAATGTGAGATATCTCCATTTTTTTTTTTTTTTAATGTAGAGACTTAGTATTATGAACTTGCCTTTAGAATCTCCTTCATTGTGTCCCAGAGGTTTGGGTGTGTTGTGTATTCGCTTTTTTGTTGTTGTCGTTATTTTGTTTTTCAAGACAGGGTTTCTTTGTGTAGTATTGGTTGTCCTGGACTCCCTCTGCACACCAGGCTGGCCTTGAACTCACAGAGATTTGCCTGCCTCTGCCTCCCAAATGCTGGAACTAAATGCATGCACTACTACTGCCTGCCATGTATTCATTTTCCTGTCTCTTCTTTTTTTTTTTTAAATTATTTTATTTTATGTGTATAGGTGTTTTGGCTGCGTGTATGCACATGCACCATGTGTGTGCTGTGCTCATGGGAGCAAGAAAAGGTGTAGGGGATGCTAGGACCTGCCAGCAGAGTCCAACAGTTCCTGAGTGGGGAGTGAGGACTAAAAGAAAAAAAAAATAACTCTCTACACATGTGATCAGTTCAAGAGGGCTGCCAGTAGAAACTGTCTCCGGTTTATTCCACAATTCCTTTTTATAGTCAGAACAAAGCACCTCACTACAATGAGGGGGTTCACTGACAAGTCAAACTTGTTTACCTTGACCACCTGTCTGTGTGATCCTCACACAGACAAAAGGAAGGAACGTGGCAAAACATCCTGCTTATCTCTTTCTCCAGATGAAGGCCAGGGTGAAAACAAGTTTCTGTCTGAAAACTCAGTAACAAAGTGGCCTGACAAACAAGCAGCTCTCTACAAGGAGAGTCACAGGGGAATGGGGGTCACAGGGAGGAGAAGCCCCTCAAGCCGTCTGCTACAGGGTTGGGGAGGAGAGTGGGAAGATTTTAATGAAGGACAGGAAGGACAGTGGAAATCACCTACCTGAGCCTCACTTCAGGCTGACCATATGGATGCCAGGTAGCAAGTATTTCTAGGTACTGGCTGTTGATGCACAGAAATGGGAACGGGCTAGAGGGGATGGTGTGAGAAGGTCCACAGGAAGAGAAAGTATGCTTTCTGGAAGACTCTGAAAACTCCATGACAAGCAGGTTACAACTAATGTTTCAGAAAAACAAACAAACAAACACAAATACAAATGGTCATGGAAAAGGATTTTTATCCCTTATAAGAACAAATGAAAATCAAACACAACTTCAGGCTTCTTCTATTCCCTCATGAGCTGGACAGTGAGTTTTAGTCACATGAGTAAAACCAGGAGAGGCCTGGATGGAGGAGGGGGCGGGGAGGAACAAGGTGTCCTGTATATACCCACAGGTCCCAGAGATAGGAGGTGCCCAGACACAATGTGCCACACAGAACCATGTGGAAAAGACATCGGACTCATCAGGCGGCAGAATGAGGTATAGAATAAGGAAAAGGCAGAGCAGAGTAAATGGCTTTGGACTCCCTGGTTTGAATAACTTCATCAGGCTTGTGTCTGTAGTTGTTCGGTACCTGAGAGGATTACAGCAGAGAACTGTTGTCACTGGAGTGCACAGGCTAGGTGGGGGAGGCCAGGCCTGGGACAGGTTAACTTCCTGTCAAATGTATGCTCTGGCCTGGGTCCTCAGGAATTTGGCTAGTCTTGAGGAGGCCAGCCTCTTCTTATCCAGAAAGATTTAAGAAAACAAATTTTATTTAGATTTTTTGTTTGTTTTTATGTTTGAGTGTTTTACCTGTATATATGTGCACTGCATGTGTGCCTGGTGCCCCAAGAGGCCAGAAGAAGGCGTTGGACTCCCTGGAACTCGATTTACAGGTGGTTGTGAGCTACCACATTGGTGATGGGAGCTGAATCCAAGTCCTCTGTAAGAGCAAGTGCTTTCAACCGCTGAGCCATCTCTCCAGGTCCTGGAAAGATTGCTTTTAAAGATGCCAAGATGTCATAAAACAGAAAACTAAGAAATATCTGCAGCATACGTGATGATGGCTAAGAGGCATGGACAAGCGTGTGCTGCGACAGACTTTGCCAGCAGCCATACCAGATGACTGCAGCTCCAGGCAGGATGTCCCTGACAAGTCCAGGAGCATGACCTGGACAAACAGCTCCCTCACTGCCCTGAGAAGGAGGCAGACCCTCTGAAACCGTCAACTTGTAGCCTCTACAGCTGAGAGAGAAAAGGGAACCTGCTGTTTAAGCCACCTAAACCGGAGGTTCTCACCCTTGGCGTATGTGTGAAATGACCCTTTCTTAGGGGCTGCCTAAGACTTATCAGAAAACAGGTATTTAAGGGCTGGAGAGGTGGCTCAGTGGTTAAGAGCACTGTCTGTTCCTTCAGAGGTCTTGAGTTCAAGAAACCACATGCACAAAGCAAGTCCAGGAAAGCCAAGGCTAACACAGAAAAACTTTGTCTCGAAAAACCAAAACCAAAATCGAAACCAAAGCAAACCAAAGCAAAAACAGGTATTTACATTTTGATTCATAACAGTAGCAAAACTGTAGTTATGAAGTAGCAATGACAATAATTTTATGGTTGGGGTCATCACAACATGAGGAACTACAAGGATTGTAGCCGTAGGAAGGTTAAGAAACCACCAACTTAAGTGCCCTCACATGTTATGGGAGTCAAACTTAGAAACAGTGTGGGACCGTTAGAAGCTTGCTGGGAAGCCGGGTGTGGTAGCACACACCTGTAATCTCAGCACTCTGGGAGGCAGAGGCTGGTGGATGTCTGCGAGTTTTAGGCCAGCCTCGTCCACAAAGTGAGTCCAGGACAGCCAAGCTACACAGAGAAACAAACAAACAAACAAACACAAATAAACAAAAGAACCTTGCTGGGAGAATGATTGACATATGGCAGAGTATGACTTCCAGTCAAACAGAGGCTAAGAGAATGAAGCCTGTGGGTGCTTAGCCAAGGGTCTCTGGTCCGTGTGAAGACCTCAGGTGTCTTTGTGGAGCAGGTGGAGTTTGAGTCAGAGCTCACAATAGACATATGCAGGCAGGTAGACAAGCGCATATAAAGTAGCCAGGACCAAGTGAGGCAATACCCTGTTAATGAGCCACTTCCCTTGAGCCAGGGCCTGTTGGGTCAAGGGGTATTGTGAGCACCGAGGGCACAGTCCTTGTGATCATGGCGCACACTGCCCAAGATGGTGCAGAAAACGGGCACCTTTGCGACATCATCATCAGGCTGCAGTGTTCACACAGGGGCGGCAGAGAGCTGCCTGCACCAGCAGGTTCTGTCTCTCACCCGCCATGTCTGACAAAGCACTGCCGTTTGTTCCATAATGGGTAATTTTATCATTATTGTGTGTTTCAGATTAGCTGGGTTTCTCTCTGCATTCCCAAGATTGGGCAGAGCCTGGAACCTAAGCTGCTGGAAGACAGCTGGAACACATGACCAAAAAGCAAGCTGGGGAGAAAAGGGTTTATTCGGCTCACACTTCCACATTGCTGTTCATTATTGAAGGAATTCAGGACAGGAACCCAAACAGGGCAGGAACCTGGAGGCAGGAGCTGATGCAGAGGCCGTGGAGGGGTGCTGCTTCCTGGCTTGCTTTCCCTGGCTTGCTCAGCCTGCTTTCTTATAGCACCCAGGAACACCAGCCCAGGGATGGCACCACCCACAATGCACTGGGCCTTCCCCCATCAATCACTAATTGAGAAAATGCCTTACAGCTGGATCTCATGGAAGTGTTTCCTCAACTGAGGCTCCTTCCTCTCTGATGACTCCAAGCTTGTGTCAAATTGGCACAAAACCAGCCAGCACGACAGCTGTGCTGTCTCTCTTTCCTTATTGTTCCCATCTTGACTGGCGCCAAAAGGAGTGAGCCCACATCTTGTATTCCAGAGCTCTTTCCACCATCTGGCAGCGTCCCTGCGACACAGACACTGAGGGAGAGTCATCCTGTGACCTGCCTCTCACCACTCACAGTTTAGCGGCGACTTGCTCTGTTGCTTCCACAGGTGGTGACACTGCCGGAATATCTGAGGAAGCGGTTTGGCAGCCTCCGGATCCAGCTGTTCTTCTCCTTCCTTTTCTTAATCGTCTATATCTTCAGCAGGATCTCAGTGAGTTCTTGCACACGGAGTAGAGACTGCCTCTCCGAAGGCAGTGGGGACCGCCTTCCCCCTGCAAGGAATGATGGGGAGGGAGGTGTCGCCTAAGCAAAACTCTGAGGGGCCATTCCAAGGATGTGCCTGGTGTTTCCACTCTGGGCCTCTTTGATACTTTCTTCACCATCGGTGCTTCTGTGTGAAAGTAATTCATTGGTATATTTGCTTATCACGTGTCTTCTCCACCTCCATTCACGTGACCTGAGGCCATGGGCCTTCCCTGGTGTGTTTACTGCACCCTGCCCTGAGCCTAGATTGTGTCTTGCACATATGGCAATGAATAGACGGTTTTCACTAAGCAAATGAGTGGCATTTGCTCTGGCAGCGCTTTGCCTTCTGAATCCTACAGAGGGTCTGCAGCACTGTGCAGTCTCAGGCAGCATTTGGAGGAATAAATGATTGGAGTGTATGTCTGCCCATTTTATACCTGTCTTTTGGAGGGCAGAATAATAAAGGAAAAGGTCAGCCAGGTACGTTACATACAGGTGTTTCAAAGTCAGCGTCAGCTCAGCCGGTGTGTGACAAGCCTGGTCAGGAGGCCAATCCAATGAACGACTGCTTTGTACAGCCCTTGGGCTGAGGCTGATTCTCATACCTAATTCAAAGGGTCATAAAACCTAGGAGCAGTGTGGTGCACAGCCCCCAAATCCTGCAATATTTATCACATGGTCTTGTACAGAGTAGTTTGCCAACCCCAGGCCTTGTTAAATATATGGGTTCGAGAGGATTTGGTAGTGCTCTAAAAGTACACAGAACTAAAATTCTCCAGTAATTGGATTTTTTTTTTTTTTGAGACAGGGTTTCTCTGTGTATCCTTGGCTGTCCTGGACTTGCTTTTATAGACTAGGCTGGCCTCGAACTCACAGCGATCTGCCTGCCTCTGCCTCCCCGTGTGCTGGGATCACAGGCGTGCACCACCGTGCCCTGCTCTCTCTAGTCATTGGAAAGATAATGCAAAAGTTGTTCTCTGGAACAAATGCTCACAGGAAAAAAAAAAAAAAGAAAGAAAAGAAAAGAAAAAAGTCTTTGCTCTTTACCTAGCTGCAGAACCACACAGAGCAACTTCTGTGAGCATGACCCCGACTGTGAAGATAAGGTGTGTTAACTGAGCCACTTGGGTTAACCCATGCCCTTGAAGGGATTAACTTTGGCCAAGGGCATGCAACTTGGGCAGACCTCTTCCGGTGCCCACTGGTGACGGGGTGCTGCCCAGAGGCCACCTCTCTCATATGGCTTCCAAGGCCCATTTCTCTGTGGGGTTGTTGTTTCTGCTGGGGATGAAGGTGTAGCTGCTAACCTTGAGCCCATTTCAGATGGAGATCGGCTTCGGCACCATGTTCTTGAAATCGGTCTGGGACACAGATATTTACCAGACAATGCTGGTTGTGCTGACCATCACTGGCATTTACACCATCACAGGTGAGGCTGCTCTAACCACGCACGAATTTAGATGGCTCCAAACGGTCAGCAAAGAACTAGGAACTAGTGGAGTTCCCCCCAAGTCTTTAGACCTCAGGGAAGCATAAGGGAGGCGGAGGTACCTCTAGGAATCATTGGGTTGGAAAGCTCTCTCCAAAGAGTGGGTTGATAGCTAGGTCAGCGGCGATCATGTTTATGGCAAAATGGGGCGTGAGCACACAAGGTGAATGAGGGGAAACTGAGGTGGGCCCCTGTGGCCATGCCTTCAGATGGAATCTTTTAGAAAGGCAGGCCTCACACAGTTAACACAATAGGCCCTTGGAGGCAGCCTGGGCCACAGATGTCAGCCTGACTCCAGTGGCAGGCCCAGACTACTCACACCTGTGTCCACATTTCCCCCCGCAAATCCAGCCTCATTACCCACAGCCATCAACAAGGCCTCAGGCAGCCGCACAGATCATGGACATGCGCTGAAGTGTAACTCTCCGCAGTTGATGTCTACTGGCAGGGAGGGGGAGGGACTCACTTCTCTTTAGGGGGCCAGACCACTGGAAGTTTGACCAGCTCTAGTCTGGACAACATAACTTGGATTAAAAAAAAAAATCTGTGTGTGTGTGTGTGTGCGTGTGTGTGTGTGTGTGTGTGTGTGTGTGTGTGTGTGTATGTGTTGAGGTGGGGGTGGAAGGCCACAGGGCTCAGGGTGGCAGATCTGGGAGGACTGGGAAGTAAGGGTGATTGGAATTCGTTATGTGAAATTCCCAAATGATCAATGAAAACATTATGTTATTAAAAAAGAAGAAGAAGAAGAAAAAAAGGGAGGTCTCATGTACACAGCCTCTGCCTGGGGGAGAGACCCTCATCACTTATTTTCTGCTACTCACAGTGTGACCAGAGGTCAAGTAGAGATAATCAGAGGGATAGAAAGCAGTCAGTAAGTTGCCCATAGTGGTGAGGGGTCTTAACTGGATTTCTTTTCCTGGTGCTGTTTGCTGGTGCTGGTTGTTAAAGCTGGGCAGGGACTGAGGGAAGGTACTATATGGTTGGTCGAGACCCGGGACAATGCTGACGGTTGCTTCCAAACTGGGATGAAAGATGTACACATTTGATTAGGAGAATGGCCAGATTTTAATTGTCTGCAGAAGCATGGAGAGTAATGGAAAACGGGACAACGGAAGTCAAAATACTGCACTGCTTTGGTGCATCATCTTCTGTTGTTGTCTGAACATACAAAGAAGGAGCTGTTAGTGAATCAGGACAAACACACCCGAAACAAATGAAGTGGAGATTAACACGGCAACAGTCCATAAACTGCACTTTTATGACATCTCAAAAATCTATTTATAGGTATAGAAAGATGCGTTTTCTGAAGCAGTATCACTTTTATACCATGAGAATTTAGTTCATTGTTTTTAGTTAGGAGTTTTATTGGTTCAACAAAATTGGCACGTCCTGAAAAAAAAAAAAAGAACCCCATAAAAGCCCATGAAGACAGAAAAGAGGCTGCTTTTGACTAAGCTGATGCAAATAGATGAGAAGTCTAAGGAGGACAGGTGGATGGGGAGGGGAGAGGGGCACACAGCGCGGGTCCACTCAGAGTTGCTGTGAGCAGAAGTACTTTGTGCCTCTAATTTCCTTCCTTCTTCCTCTTCAGGCGGCCTGGCGGCTGTGGTTTATGTTGAGACCTTTCAAGCTGGTATTATGATTTTGGGCTCAACTATATTAATGAGTTACGGTGAGTACGTGGGCAGGGTGGTCACGTGGGGCCATCAGCGGCTGCTTGGGTTCCGAACTCCTCAGGACCCGAGGGCGTGGTCAGAAGCGTTCTTTTGTTGCTACTTTGCTCAGCCTGTTTTTATCACGAGTGACTTTTGAGCTGTAACAATTATTTTTCCATCTCCACAGAGAGGACTGTATTATTTTTCTCTGTTTTTCATGTTAACACTGTGAATGGCCCTGACTTGGTTTAGAATGTGTTAGTTCAGCCTTCCATTCTTGGAAGGACCCCAGCTTAGCCCGGGTGTCTGTCCGAATTTAACAATCTCAGGGCAGCGTGGCCGCTGTAGTTCTTACCCTTGCTCCAGCCAGTAAGGGTTCTGCTCATCTTAACGGGCTAAAATCTCCTTTCTCAGCGTTGTTTTGGTCTCTGTGTGGTATGTGCGCATGTGCGTGAGTGTAGGGCGAGGCTGGTGGAGAGTGTCTAGCACTTTCCACTTTATTTCCTAGAGATATGATCACCAAGTCTAACTCCCCAGCCCTAGGCTACCTAGACAGACCCAGAAACCCTCCCATCTACACACCACGCACGCCTGGCGTTTACAACTTTTATTTATTATTATTATTATTTTAGAATTTCATGTGTGGCTACTGTATTTCATCATTTCCCTCCTCCTTGCTCTCCCTCCGGCTCCCACTGTGTCCCTTGTCATGCGTTCTCCAGCTTATGACCCCTTATTTTAAAATTACTATTTTTACATGTATGCACAATGTAAATTTAGAAACACATCAGTGTTGCTCATACGTGTTTAAGGCTGACTGACTAGACTTGGGTAACCTGCCAGGGGGCTTGTGCTCGGAGAATATTAATATTTCCCTCCCTCAGCATCCATTAATTGCAGCTCTTCATCTAGGACTTCATCAGAGGACTTTGACCCTTGAAACTTAAAAGTCAAACAAATCTGGGAAATGAGATGCTCTTTCAGCCTATTAGATGAGCAAAATTCTTAAAGTCTTAAAACATCAAGTACTGGGTGGTTAAGAAATAAATTAGTCTCAATCCCCCCGTCCACGTGGGCACACCGATGCGTGCTGTCAGCGTGCTGGTCTCATTCAGGTGATTGCAACAGTTGAGACTCCATGGGTTCGGCTTCCTTGCTGTATGTAAAGACACTATTTCACGGAAGACCCTCAAGTCTTTGGGCTCTTGCGGTCTTTCTGGCCCCCTCTTCTGAGACGCTCCTTGATCCTTAGATTATGGGGTTGCTAAGGCTAGGCACTCTACTTACTGGAAGGAGCTATGCCAGCTGCTAAGGGGGGAAAGTGCGTCTGGACCACAATAATGACAAGAGCGGCAAGATAACTCCACAAAGTGCACCTAGCTGGGCTTAAGGCCCCTCAATAGGAGAGAACTCATGCCAGTACTGTAAACCTAGCCCACTGCCTGTGGCCGGGGAGGCCATGAGCCTTAGAGAAAAACATACTATTACCACTGCCTCAAAGCAGTATATTTTCTAACTACTTTTTTTTTGTTTTTGTTTTTTTGAGACAGGGTTTCTCTGCATAGCCTTTGCTGTCCTGGACTCACTCTGTAGATCAGGCTGGCCTTGAACTCACATAAAGATCGGCCTGCCTCTGCCTCCCAGAGTGCTGGGATTACAGGCGTGGGCCACCATGCCTGGCCCTCTAGCTATGTTCTGAATACTTTTCCTTATACCCACAGACAAGTGCAGTTTTCACCCTCACTAAAGAAGCTTCTTTTTAAGGCAGATGGAGACCATTACAGAAAGCTACAACTGCTCAAAATACAGAGGACTACACACCTGGCACACATGCACGCTGAAAACCTGCACTCAGGTCCTCACGAAAGTACAAGAAGCACCCTTACCCACGGATCAATCTCCCTAGCCCTCAGTCTAAGACATTTTAATAGAATTTGTATTGTAATTTCAAATTTTGAGTTCAAATGTATCATTTTCTTCTCACTCTTGTTAAAAATGTACTTAAAGCTGGGTATGGTGGCACAGGCAGAGGCAGGCAGATCTCTGTGAATTTGAGCCCAGCCTGGTCTACAAAAGCAAGTCTAGAACAGCCAAGGCTACCCAGAGAAACCCTGTCTTGAAAAAGCAAACAAACAAAAAAATGTATTTAAATTATCCAATGTTCATAAAGATAGTCTCCTGTTATAATTTTGTACTTTATTTTGTTGTTATTGAACATGAATTCTATTTTTGTAAATGCTGTAATATATCTTTTATTAATTTTATACTCTTCCATCGACTAATCTTACTCTCAGATCTGAATTCAAATAAAAACTGAGTCTATTTCAAGGGTGCTCTTACATAAAATAAAACCTAGTTAAGTAGATGTTTTAGTAGATTTTAAATACTACCTTAATGTTAATATTATACCCAGATCTCAAAGACCCGAAAGACCAGCTGGAGGCTGACCATGTATGCAAGAACAAAGAGCCTTTATCTGGGTTTAAGCTTTGGCTTTCCACCATCCAACACAGTGGATTAGGGAGGGGAGCCCCAGCAGCTGCAAAGCTGGGTTTTTATTATGGTTTGAGCAAGGGACAGGGCTTTCAGTTACGTGATTGGTTCACATTTAGCAGAAGCAAGCTTGTCATAAACTGATTGGTTGGTGCTGATCTCTAGGGGGTGGGGGACACTTCATGGAGTGTCCAAGTAACAAGGTGTGCCCAGGTAACAGAGAGTGCTAACAAAAAGTGCCAGGTAACAATAGCATTTTGGCTAAGCAAAGGTTTTAAACTAATCTTTAATTTGATTGATCAAGTGCTTAGGGATTTTTCAAGGCGGTTACTAGATTATTGTTTCTGATTTTCATGGAAGTTATTGAGTTACTGTATCTTGTTTCCATGGACTATAATTTCATGTTCTGAGAAATAGAAACATGATCTAAGCAACTGTGGGAACATTAGCAGGAAGCAGAAACTCAGGCCTACAGTATCTTATGAAGCCTGTCATGGCAGCACAGCTGCTTGGGCCCTTCAGTTAAGATTTCTTACCACCTAGGCTGTAAGTTCTGAAGGAAAGTTAAACTAGGATGTATAACATTTTGTTGGCATCTAAGGAAAAAGAATGTTAGCCTATCTTAAAATCGAGGTTCTTTAGATAATTTATGTTGACATCATAGTTAAAAACTGGTGTGAAATAAGCACCTTTACCTTCTATAGAAAAATAATTTCAGGAGCATGCTACTTTTAGGCATGGCTGGATCCAGGGTTATGAATGGACCAGGTGGACAAAACACCTCCCTGATGTTGCACTAACTTACCAGAGGAAGGAAGAAATACTTTCAACATGTTCAGCAGGATCCTAGAGCATATTCTCTGTCGTCCAGCGGGCTCACGTGTATTCCTCACTTATGCATCATTGACCAGGAGACAGGGACTGTCAACTAAGCCAGGGTCCTCCAGAAGACTGGAAAAAGGGATATTTTGACTCATTCTACCTAACGCACACACACATTGGAAAGAAGGGTTCTGAAATGAGATAAAGGAGGTGGCGTTCTGAGCACACAGCCCAATGTCCACTGCATTTCTTCTCCCTGGAAGAGCACACACGAGGTATTAACTGTATGTCACTCTTGAATTTCATAGTGAGAGCCAGGTCACACTGGCTCTTATTTCCAGCGTTGGGTCTTTAGCTGTGTTGTTTACTGCACTCTTCAAGGAACTGATAAATATCATGGTTTCTCTTCTTTCAAAGCCTTCCATGAAGTGGGAGGCTATCAGGAGCTGAAGGCTAAGTACTTCCATGCCATCCCTAGCAGGACCCAGCAGGGAAACTGGACCGCCAAGCCAAAGTGCTACATGCCTCGTTATGACTCATTCCACATCTTCCGAAGCTGTTCCTCCGGCGACATCCCTTGGCCTGGACTCATCTTAGGTGCCACTACTGTTTCTTTGTTCTATGGGTGTGCTGATCAGGTAATTAGATATACCATCCCTAAAATGACTGTCCTTAGTGTCCCTGTGGCTTGTCTGCTCCTTCATGGTTTGCCTCCTAATTTGTATTTGTTGCCTCAAAGACATTGTGAGAAATGTGTTCTTTTCCAGTTGATATAAACAGTGAAATATATCCTTGCTTAAAAGTTTATGGTACTTTAGCCGTGATAATACCTTTTTGAACTAGCTTTTGTGATTTGGAGACTTTAGCTTTATGTGAAATTTTCATGTGCATTTCTCATTTACAGATCACTGATATCTTTTGTGCTTCTTAAATTTATTTTTTTTTGAGAATTTCACACATAAGTACTATATTTACATCATTTCCACCCCTCCTCTTCACCCCTCCTGCTCCTCCTGTGTTCCCCAGCTCCCTCTTAGTTACATATATATGCACACACACGTGTATATAAATATAACCTGCAGATTCCTATGTTCCTCATGTGTATGTGTGTGTGTTGTTCAGGGTTGACTACGTGGGATTAAATATTATGTGGGGGCCTGAGACTGAAGACTCCTTTTCTTAGTGGCCATTGATCACCTAGGGGTGGACATTATGAAATTTCCCCCATCTACAATGGTGTGTCAGCTGGTGGTATCATTTTACAGGCTTTGCTTAAGTAACAATATTGTTGAGATTTTTGTGTGTGTTTGTGTGTGTGGGTTGACAGCTTTCTTGACATCTATAGAAGACAATATCTTGAAGTAGATATGCTAATCTTCTGCCTCTCACAGTGTTTCTACCCTCTCTTTTTCAATGTTCCCTGATCTTTGGGAACAGAAGTTGCATTGTTAATGTATCAGTTGGGGTTGAACACCTGTGGTGGTTTGGGTAAGGATGACCCCCCCCATAGGCTCATATATTTGAATACTTAGTCATCAGGCAATGATACTACTTGAGAAGGATTAGGAGGTGTAGCCTTGTTGGCATAGATGTGGTCTTGTTGGAGGAAGTTTGTGGAGGGGTGCTTTGAGACTTTTTTTTTTTTTTTTTGAGACAGGGTTTCTCTTGTAGCCTGGAACTCAGTCTGTAGACCAGGCTTGCCTCAAACTCACAGAGAACCAACTGCCTCTGCCCTTGGAGTGCTGGGACTAAAGGTGTGCACCACCACGCCCAGCTGAATGTTCCTTAAAAGCATGACATTTAGTACATTCCTTGGATGTTCTTCTCACTCTACACCCTTCTCCTTTTTGCCTTCCCTTTAAAGTGATTCTTCATCTTCTGGCTGTACTGTGCCCTTTGGCCTGATATCATGATACCTCTTACAGCACTGGCACCATGAAATGGGTCACAAAACAATGGGAAAGTCTAGTACATTTTTTTTCTTGAAACACAGTTTTGCTATGTAGCCCTGGCTGGTCCAGGACTCCTTACATAGACCAGTATGTCCTCAAACTCACAGAGATCCACTTTCCTCTGTCTACTGAGTACTGGGACTAAGGGCGTGTACCTTCAAATTGGGGAAGAAAGTGTACATGTTCAAAGGCCATAGAGCTGGACGTGGTGGCGCACACCTTTAGTCCCGGCCCTCAGGGAGGCAGAAGCAGGTGGTGCTTTGTGAGTTCAAGGCCACCCTTCTTGACAGAGTGAGTTCCAGGACAGCCAGGACTATATAGAGAAATCCTGTCTCATGAAGAAAAAAAAAAAGAGAGAGAGAGAGAGCCTGAAAGAAAAATCTACAGAAGCTCATTTTAGTTTTGATGAATGAAGCTCATGCTTCACTTGAACAGTTGGTTATTTCCATGGCCTCCTGGCCTTACCCTCATTCCGGCCAGTCATAGAGCCTATTCCTTCAGTTGGCAGAAATAATGTGTTGCCCCCGAGAGGCAGTCTTGCCCACACCAGGGGACAGCTTGTGAGCCTTACACTTCCACGGCTGGTGTACAATGCTCTCAGTGAGGCCAAAACCATAGAAATAATCTCCTCCCATCCGTTAGCTGTGTATAGGGCAAGAAGTGTGCTCATTTGTTACCTATGTCTCTAACCCTGGGTGGCCCAAAGATGAAGAGCATCTTAGCAAACCCCAGCAGAGTCCGCATCCTGCTGGTGTAATAGGTACAAGTCCCCTATCAGTACTGGGCATCCCAGGCTCGGCACACCACCGACTCCATCCACTCGTCTTTCCTCGGCAGGTTTCTGTCCAGAGGTTTCTGGCAGGAAAGAGCAAGCTTCATATGAAAGGTGGCTGCCTCTTGTGTGGGTACCTGAAGCTGCTGCCCATGTTCCTCATGGTGATGCCAGGGATGATCAGCCGCATTCTGTACACAGGTAAATTCTTGATGCTGACATGCTCTCTTAGAGATCTGGGGGATATCTGAAGTATTGGGTCTCAGACCCACAGCTAGCCATTGGGATTACCCAAGAGTGCCTCTTTAGAATGTATCTGAGTAGAAGCTTCTGTGGTATACAGCAATACAGAAATTTCAGGGTGATAAGAAGGGGAAGAACATGCCAAAGCACTTCTCTCACCATGACACAGTCATGTTCCTCCCCACCATGGAGAAGCCCAGCTACAATGCTAGACACAGTCTTTAGGAATTTGGGTTGCTCCATCACATCATAGACTTTATGCTGTGTGCATCAGATACTGTACCGGGATCTCTTTGATGTACTCAGTGTTTCTCACAGCCCTACGTTGAGCATTCCTAGCACTCACTGAACTCACGAGACAATTTGAAAGAGGCTGCTGTGGAAAGCAAGACTTGAAGGCCCACATTCTTTTTACTAGATGCCATTAGCACATCACCTGCTTCCCCTAAGGAGTGGTCAGCATCTTATAATGTATCTCCTGCCATGTCAGCTGAGTTTTGCTAGCTTGATCCATCTCTCAGGCAAGGGAACAATTACCTTGGTAAGCATATCCACAAGAATAGTGTCCTAGTTAAGTTTCTATTGCTGCGATAAAACACCATGACTAAAAGCAATTTGAGGGAGGAAAGGGTTTATTTCATCTTATGTTTCCAGGTAACAGTCTATCCCTAAGGAACATCAGGGCAGGGACTCAAGGAAGGAACCTGAAGGCAGGAGCTAAAGCAGGGGATATGGAGGAAAGCTGCTTACTGGCTTGTTCCTCATGGTGTGGTCGGCCTGCTTTCTTTTACAATCCAGAAGCCCCCATGACCAGGAGTGGTACCCCCCACAGCAGGCTGGGACCTCCCACATCATTTATTAATTAAGAAAATGACTCACAGATTTACCTCTGTGTCAGTCTGATGGGGACATTTTCTCAATGGAGATTCTTTCTTCCCAGATGACCCTAGCTTGCATTAGCAAACAAACAACAAACAAACAAAAACAAAACAAAAAACCCCCAAGCCAGTAGCCCAGGTAAAATGGGTGGCTTGGACTGTATCCTGCTTAGTGTTTTAGACAAGGTCAGAGTAAATGGAGAACAAGTTACAGTGCCAGCTAACATGAGTGGTGGCCATCTCTCACTCTACTCCACCCTTCAGACAAACTTCTCTTCCTGTGCCCATTTCCCTCCTTCCCAGCTTCAATAGAGAGGAATCTCAACATTTCACTTTTTGCTCTTCAGTAATCAAGCAGTGTCATTAGATATCATAAATATTTTTTTGATAAATTAGAAAACTGGCCTTTCTGCTCTCTAAGATTGGAGTTCAATTTATTATGCTGAACTGCCCATTGTGGGGCAAAGGGTAATGAGTTTCTGAATGGTTCCAATGTTAGTGCATGGTGGATGGTTTGCAGACTTCCGTAACACTACACTGGGATCTTGGAAAGCCTTATGGAGGTCCCACGGCTTGCCCTTGGGTGTTGTAGAAAAATATTAGACTCTAAAAGGCTTCTCTAAACCTGGCTCATTCCCAAATAATTGAGACAAAGATCTCTTGAGATTATAAAAGCTTTAAGGAATAGTAACTTGGTGGGTATCAACCCTGTAAGCTATTTTGCTCTTTCTCAGCTACGCACCCCATGTTACTTGCCTTAATCGTTCCTGTCTGGGCTGTTTGGTTTATCAGGCCAGCACTCATGGTCACATCCTTATGGTCCATCCTGCTCCATGGTGACTTTCTTCTCCCTGCTTCCTCTCCCTCTTTCTCCTGGCCTTGTGGTCTCTCTCAGACCTCGGCACTTCAGCTCCACCTGTTTTTCTTCTGCCCAGTCACAGGCTTCAGCAACTTTATTAAACAATCAGTTTTAAATTAGGTTGAGTAAGGTTTACACAACAAAGACAGGTTTGGGTGAGAATGTGCTTATCTGGGCGGCAACCAGATCTTGGGGGCCAGTAATTAGCATTAGAATGCATAGCACCAGACCAGTAGAAGGACCAGGTCATTTGACTTCTAGGATCCTGAGTCTCAGCTCTTTGTTCCTGTGGGTAGAAGGATTGTGAACTGGAGCCATCGCGCCAGGAATCCAACACCTACCAGAACACAAGTGATTCCTAATCGGTTTCCCTTCTGCCAAGCTCAGATTTGAGAGCTCTCTAACCAGGATGTTGACATGACCCATACTTGTCTCGGCAGATCAAGTGGCATGCGTTGTACCTTCAGAGTGTCAGAAGTTCTGCGGCAGACAAACCGGCTGCAGCGCCCTGGCTTATCCGGTGCTGGTGATAGGAATAATGCCACCCGGTAAGAAGTGGGCCTTTCCACCAAGGGCTCCATGACTAACGGGAGGGACAGGTAGGAGTAAGCATACAGGAATGACTTCCTCGCCAAATAGCCCGTAATTCTGCATGTAGAGGCAGGCTGTCTATTCCACTGCAGGGAGTGGCCTGCAGTGGAACAAGCTTTGCTTACTTGGGTAGGAACAGGGCCTCTCATGGAGGTACAACCTACACACACTGCTTGTATTATTGATGTCATGTGCTCATTTACTCAGGGAATTGTTTTTACAGTGTAAGGCATTGTAAGTCCCTAGAACACACACGCCAGCAAGAATGGTGCTGTCCTCACGTTGTTTATCATACACAGGAGTCGGTTAAAGAGCCATGCAGTTAGCCGGCAGTCAGGCTCATTAATACGTGGCAGTGAGCCTTAACATTTTCTTCACCTGCTTCTCCAGATTTCAGTGAAATGAGCAAATAAATCTTAAAAAAAAAAAGTGTCAGCTCTGGAGATCAACATTTCTATAAACTCCATGTCCGTAATCTCCCACAGACTTGGGGGAGATACTGACCATGCTGCAATCTAGGAAGGGAGTTGTCTGACTCTGATCTCGAGTCCTAGGAAGCGTCCTGTCCTAGAGCAGCTAGGGCTGACACTGGGGCATAACGCTCCAAGGAGAGCAAATTCCGGAATCCCAGTTGGTGCCTTCCAGCCCTGAAGGGCCCATTATAGTCACTTGGGAGACTGACGTGGAGAGTTTCCAGGTGAGGTCCTGGTTATCTTCAGATTCTCCTGATAGGAAAAAAAAAAATCAAATAGAGCAGTCCCCCAACACGTGGCCCAGGTAGTGGTACCAAGTTGTCTCTGTAGTGTTGGGTAAATGCTTCTTCTATTTGTGTGAACTCTTCTACTTCTTTTGTCTGCATCTTAACAGCCTCATTGTAGGTACCGTCTGCCGACTTCGCAGATTTCTTGCTTACAGCACAGACCTCTCCAAGCTAGGGCACAAGTAATGGAGTCCATCTCACAGGGCCGTAGTTAAGAGTGATGTAGCCTGACACAGACTAATCCTCCAAGAAATAGTAATTCCCATTATTCTGGAAGCACACAGCAGGAAACTAGTGTCTGTTACAAATCAGGAGCAAATTAACACAGTGTCTTGGAATTCCACTGCAGGTAAAAACTTCATGTATCAAGGGAGACACCAGTGTTTGAAAATGTTCCTTAGGAGGTCGAGGCCTTCTCCGGCCTAGTCTGAGAGCTGCAAGTCCAGGAAATGTTTTTTCTTTCTTCTAGGCCTGCAAGGCTTTATGCTGTCCACAGTGTGTGCCTCCCTCATGTCGTCCCTGACTTCCATTTTCAACAGTTCCAGTGCCCTGTTCACCATGAACATTTATACCTGGATTCGGCCCACAGCCACTGAAAAGGAGCTCATGGTATCTGGAAGGTGAGTGTTCCAGTCACATTAGTCAGGATGTCCGTGGTTGCCTCAAAAATAGGCTGTAACAGTTGGCATAGAATTTCCATTTTCTCACTCTGTGTGGGTGGGGGCTACTTTTATGCAGCTTTGCAATAATAATGTAATGCTTTGATTATCACAAAGAATACTGTTTCCTAGTTAAAAAAAAAAAGAAAGTAATAATCATTAGGGTAATAAAAATAAGCATAGTTTAATGTACCTTTCCAACAAAAGATATTTATATAAGCTGACCCGATATCTCACTTAATCCTCATGAAAACTGTTAAAGGCAACTTTCACTTTTTTTTAATTAAAAAAACAACAACAGTTTTTCATATAATATTATGATCACACTTTTTTCCTCCTCCAGCTCTTCCTAGATCTTCCCACCCACCCAATTCTGAGGTTTTTCTTTCCCCCTTTAAAAATAAACAAGCAAACAACAAGAAAAACTAACCCAACAAAACCAAACCAAACCAACACACAACAAACAAACAAATAACACAGAAACACAAAAAGAAAACTGAAATATATAAGCAAAGAAAAAATAAGACCAAAAAAAAATGACCAAACAAAGCAAAAATGAAACAAAAAGTCTAAAAAGCACCATTGAGTTCCTTTTGTGTTGGCCTTCTGCTGCTGGGCATGGGGCTGACTCTACATATAGTCAATATACCCAGTGAGACTCCATTGGAGAAAACTGGTCTTCCTTTGCAAGCAGGTGTCAAATGCAGATAGCTTCTTGGTTAAGACTGGGAATCAGCGTCTGCTTCCCTCTCCGTGTGGAACCCCATCTGGAGTGAACCTGTGTGGCCCTGTGCATTTTGCCACAGTTTCTATGAATTTTTCTGTCCACCAGCTCTCTTGTGTCTGGCTGATACTGTTTCCTTGGAAGCCATTCCCCTCTGGCTCTTGCAGTCTGTCTCTCTCCTCTTCCACATTGATCCCTGAGCCCTGAGGACAGGGTTTGATGAGAGCATCCTATTTAAGACCCAGTGTTCCAAAATCTCCCACTCTCTCCATATTGTCCAGTTGTCAGTCCCTGTGAGTTAAGGCTTATTTCTCACTTTTAGTTCTATCAGATTCAGGGTATCTGATCTCACATTTAGGTCCTTGGTGCATTTGGAGTTGAGTTTTGTGCTGGGTGATAAATACCAGGTCCATTTGCATCCCTCTGAATGTAGCCTGTCTAGCTTGACCAGAATCATTTGATGATGCTTCCTTTCCCATACTGTGCATCTCTGGCTTCTTTGGAAAAAATCAGGTGGTTTTGCATGTTTGTGTGCATAGTGTGCATGTGTGTTTGCTCACATGCATGTGAGGCTGACGTCAGTTATGTCCTTAGTCTCTTCTGCTGTGTATATTGAAGCAGGGGCTCTGACTGAACACAGAACTCACCCCTTTTGGATAGTCTGGCTAGCAAGTTTGATTTGGGATTTCAGGATTTCAGATTCACACACTGGGGTTACAGGAGGGAGCTTATACTCACCTAATTTTTCATGTGGGTTCTGGAAATCTGGACTCCAGACTTCACACTTGTGTGGCAAGTGCTTTTGTCATGGAACTCTCTCTCCAACCCAAGATTTCAGTTTTAAGCCACTAATATATATATATATATATATATATATATATATATAGAGAGAGAGAGAGAGAGAGAGAGAGAGAGAGAGAGACAATGAGATGAGGCTAAATGAAACTTAAGTGTTCTAAGGTTCTAGATAGAGGTATTAGAGATATGATAAAAGTAAAACTTGGGGGCTGCAGAGATGACTCAGAGATTAAGAACACTGACTGCTCCTCCAGAGGACCTGGGTTCACATCCCAGCACCCACATGACAGCCACAGCTGTCTGTAATTCCAGTTCCAGAGAATCAGGTACCCTCCCTAAGACGTACATGCAGACAAAACACCAATACACATAAAATAAAAAAATAAATAAATTACTTAAGCCAAATTGATGAGCAGGGGAGAGAATAAAGCTAGACTTCCTGCCTTCTAGGGGAGGAGGAGTTAGGAAGTAGGGGATTTAGCCATGGGCAAAAGTCCTCGAGACGTGAGGAGAGAGCAGCCGAGCAGAGAAAGCCACGAAATGCAAGTATCTCTGGGATGTTTGCTGGGAGGAAGCCAGACTAGCTTAGAGGGTTAAGAACAGATTTAAGACTGCTCAGGATGGAGCTGTAAAGCTTGATAAAGAAATTAATAAAGGCATGGCCAAGATTGTATGATTACATATACTTAAACTAATTGCGCTTTCCTTGCAGCGACTTCCTTTCTAATATATTAAGTATATTATATTATGATATAATATATATATATAATATTATAATAGTTTGGTAGTTAAAAACTTCCTCAGCACTCACCTGGAGCAGCAGTGAGATGTGTTATTTATTTAATGGTTTTTCAAGACAGGCTTTGTCTATGCAGCCCTGGCTGTCCTGGAACTTGCTCTGTAAACAAGTCTGGCCTCAAATTCACAGAGGTCCACTTGCCTCTGCCTCCCTAGTGTGTGCCACCATACACAGCCTCCAAGTTTTACTTTTTTTATGTCTCTGGTACCTCTATCTAGAGCCTTAGAACACTTAAGTTTCATTTAGCCTCATCTCATTTCCTCATGTATTTTCTAGTGACATAAAACCGAAATCTCGGACTGGAAAGATGGTTCCACAAGCAGAACACAAATAGGTGAAATAAAATCAGGAGGCCAGTTCTCCACATGTTATATAGGACAAAGAAAATAGATTCAAAGTTGCAAGACAGAAACACCAAGTCTCATAAAAAGGCAGACCCATCAGAATAACTGCACACTTCTCAACAGAAACTTTAAAAACAAGGAAAGCTTGGAATAAGGTATTTTATACTCTAAAAGGTAAAACTAGCAACCCACACTACTATATTCAGCAAAATTACCTTCTATAATTGAAGGAGAAAGAAAAACCTCCCCATGATAAAAACAGATTACAGCAATTTATGACTTCTAAGCCAGCTCCACAGGATATATTTGAAGGAATTCTTTGGACTGAAGAGAAAGAAAAACCCATTCACAAGACTACAGGGTAGAATAAAACACAGTAGAATAGCAGGTAAACAAACGAGAAATAAGAAAATATGATACAGAGCATGTAATGCTAGGATCACGGGACCCTCAGAGACCACCAGGAGAGGACTCGATGCAAGAGCAAGACAGCTTTATTTACGAGATATTTCCTGGTACCTGAGTTCATCTCCCAGTCAAGATGGCTCCTTATTTCCAAATGGAGTCATCCAGGTTAACTTAAACTCTTCAAGCAGACTCAGCAAAGTGACAGGAATTAGTACTTATATTTCAAGAATAATTCTGAGTATTAATGGTATTGATTCTACAATAAAGAGAGAGAGACTAGCAGATTGTGTGTGTGTGTGGTCTCTGCAAACACCACAGCCAGCAGAGTGTTGTCTGTGTGGGGTAAGAAGGAAGTCCTGTCCAACATAACTCAGTATCCAGCGTTAGTTAAACTTCTGTGTCAGATACCAGCCAGTTTCTTTTAGACATATCTAAGTACAATGCAGTAAAAGACTTCCTAGTGACAGCTCAATTCTGTGTGCACAGTAAAGCTTCAGGCATGACTACATCAAAACTCTTTGTAAAGTATATGTTACCTCTTTCATAAAGATAGGTTCCACAGATTGACTCCATGTGACCTTTTAAGGGTGTGGGGGAGGATCTGGTGTGGTCTCAGTCATGCAGATAGCACGGAGGTCACCAGGCTCTCAACCACGTCTTCTCCCATTTGTAAAATACAGTGATATCTTCCATAAACATGGAGTCTGTTGACTGAGAAACAGCGCTGAAGGGTCTTGGGAGAATGACTGACTCTGAGTCAGGTGTGGCCTGGCCCTGCAGATAGTGTAGATCACCGGGCTGTTTACCACTTCCATTTCCAGCTTAGCTTTCTGGGCAGAAAACAGGATATATATCTCTTCCTTTATAAGAGATAGCCCTGCATGTTTAACATTCCTGGTTTCCCTAGTGCTTGCCCAAGGACATTGTGCTCTTAACAGATTGAGTTAAAAAAAACAAAAAACAAAAAACAAACTCATCAGGGCTCATCTTTTCGTTGCTTCAAAACATGTATTTTACCACCAAAATTGACACTATGTTCAGCACAAGGATGGGAAAAAACACCTCAAGCAATTGAAACTAGAAAATAAGAAGATATTACTATTGGAACAAAACAGACTTCAAACCAAAATTAATCTGAAAGGATAAAAGCCGGTCATTCCATAATAATCAAGAGAAGAATCCTGGTGAGCTCAGCTTTACAAAATAAACACCACTAAATGTAGAGAAACCAATTAGCCCCAACTTAATAGTGTGGGTGACTTCATAGTTCAACCTCTCCAATAGACCGTTTATTCTAGCAAAAAATAAGCAGAGAAACCTCTGATTTGAATGACATTATAGATCAAATAGATAAAATAGATCTAGTAGTACATTTCTTTCAAACACTGAAGAATAAATATATATTCTCAACAGGCAACTAAACTTTCCCTAAAGTAGATCGTAATTGCAACATTAGTAGTCATAATAATAAACAAAAGCAACAAAGGAAAAGCTACTAGTTAGGCTTTGTAGGGTTTTCTTTTTTCTTGCTTTCTTTTTTTTTTTGCAGGAGAAAAATCTTCAAATTATCACCGAGTGTTGGTTTAATTCACAGGTTTTTTGTTATAATCTTACTGGCTGTCACCATTGTCTGGATCCCCATTATAGAAATGGCTCCCAGTGAAATACTGTTTGAGTACATGCAGGTCCTTAAGAGCTGCCTGACACCAAGCGTGACTGCTGTCTTTCTGCTAGCCGTATTTTGCAAGAGAGTGAACGAGCAGGTGGGTGTTCGCCAAGACTGTAGACGTCCTTATAAGGCTGCCTGTGGGCATCTCTTAGGTATCAGGAATTTACCTGGGGACACCCTCACCTTTGTGGATCGGAGGGAAAGAAATGTACCTCCTTTGTTTTCTTCCCTTAGTAAAGCAATCCACTCTCTGCCGGACAAAGTTGCCCACCTAAAGCTTGAAAAGGCAAGTGACCCCCCCTCTCCTACACAGCTGCCTCTAAGAAACTACACCTCCATCGCCTCTGTTCACGGAGAGAGCCCACATTCTGTGCTGCGTTACAGTGGCAGATTCCTCACCTTCTCTGCACTGAGAACAAAAAGAACAAACGAACAAAAGAAAGAACGAACCACTCCCCGCCCCCCCCCCAAAAAAAACCCCAAACTAAAAGGTCCAAATTAATGGCTTATCTTTATCAACACTTTGTGTATAAATTGATGGCATGGCTGCTCCATGGTATGGTTAAAGAGAAGGTTTTTATTGTACATGTGAGAGAGAACAACTAGAGGCATCTGGAAGGGTCCAGAAGGAAGTAGACTGAACATGGCCAGCAGATGGGGCACGAGCAGGAGAGAAGCAGAGCAGGGCAGAGTGAGAGTAGAACATGGAGGGAGAGGGAGAGAGAGCATCCGTGAGGGAAGCCCACGAGCTGGGGGAGTTTAGGATAGGGGAGAGAGATAAGGGCTAGGCTGCTAGCATGGATGCTGAAATGTGTAACCAAAGGAACCTGGAGGCCACCGTGGGCTTTGATATGCTGATAGGCACCACAGGTAGCCACGTGTCCCTTCAAGCAGTGATTCTACTCCTTTAGCTGGAGGGGAACCAGGTTCACAATTTCCTGAGTAATGCTGTCTCTCATCCTCTTTTCCCCACTCTCCAGACAGGGATTCACTGTGCAGCCTTGGCTGTCCCAGAACTTGCTCTATAGAGCAGGCTGGCCTTGAACTCTGCCAGAGATCTGCCAGCCTCTGCCCCCTGAGTGCTGGGATTAAAGGTGTGCATCGTCACCACCTGGCCTGGAATGCTGTCTTTTATGTAACCACCAGAATTCTATATAGCCCAGACTGAGCTCATTTCTGGATAATTGGACTGCCTTTTGAGGTTTGGGGAAATGGAATTTCCTTTGGACCTGACACTTTGAAGGCATGATCAGCCTGAGTTCTTATGGTTTTTATTGTCTTAAATTTTGTTTTGAATTATGTCTTAAACTTTCTTGTTACCCTGGACAGAAATGAGTGGGCTGGTCTTGCACAAATTCCAGTGCACATACCCAAGGCCATTTATGATCTGGCCCTGCACGCTTGCCAGACCCTTCCTTCTCCATGGACAGCCCACAGGCTGCCCCAAACCGATGATTGCTGAATTGTCTTCTACCCCTTAAACCTTCTTTCATGGACCTCCAGGAATATATTTTGGCTGCTCCACCTGGCTGAGGTTTCTCCAAGGCTCATCTCAGCTGCTCACAGCCCCTCAGACCTCCTGCTGGCCCTGTCAGTCCACCCAGCTCACAGAGACTTAATTTAGCAGCAACAATCTCAGAGGAGTAACCCAGGCCCCAGAATTGCTTCCTTTACTCTCCTTGGAAAGGAGTGGGCTGGAATGGGAGGCAGCCATGGAAGTCCGCCTCTCTCTGATGACAACAAACTTAAGATTCAAGTCCGTCGCAAAAACTCATGAGGATCTTTATTTGCTGCTCAAGCTGTACTCTCACAGGCACCAAAGCACTGGTATCCAGCAGTGATCCCCAGCTCCGGGTTGTGGGAGATTTATAGGTCCCAGTCCCTCCCAGTGCACCCAAAGCAGGGGATTCTGGCTGCATTTTGGGCTAGATTCCCCTAGCCCAAAAGATGGGGATGCCACATTTCAAAACTGTTTGCCATGGGAAAGTGCCAGGACCTTGGCTGGTTCCTGCTTTCTTTGTTCTCTTTTGCCGGTGTGTGGGGTGGGGTGGGGTGGGGGTATGGGGAAATGGCTGGCCTTGGGTTTCAGTCCTGTCCTGGACTGATAGACTGCTACTAGGAGAGAGAGGGTGATTATCTCTGTCAGTGCTGTCTCCAGGAGCAAGGCCGGTTTCCTGGCAACAGTACCTCTAATGAGCAGCAAGGTCAGCTCTTCCCTGCAGTTGGCTGGATCCGTCTAGAAGCAGCAAGGTCAACTGGCCTGATATGTTTTAAACTTTTTAGCTCAGTACCCCAAAAACCTAGTTTTTAATTCTTTAGTCTCTCAGCAGGTATATGACATATACTTCCGTTGCCTCTGTTGACCTAAAACACTTTCCCAGGCCCTCTCCCCCATCTAGTTTTGGATGGTGTAACCATCTGCACTCTATGTATCTCCTTCAAGAAGTGATTGCTGTAGGTCCTCTGCTTGGCCAAATGTTGAGTGTGTGTTCCCCCCCAACCCCCATGAGGATCCTGTCTCACATCTACCCCAGCCTGAAAGAGTCTCTAGATGTGACTCCTGAGCCAGCATCTACTTACTCCTTACTGTTACAGAGTGAGCAGTCTAATTGGGGGAGATGGATGACACAAAAATGAACAGATAAATCTCTGTGATAGTGACAGAGTATGTAAAAGGATGCAAGGAAGGGTGAGGTGCGGTGGGAGAGATAGCTTCACTTGTTAAGAGCGTTTGCTGCTCTTGCAGAGGACCTGCGTTCAGTCCCCAGCACTCACATCAGGTAGCTCACACCTGTCTGTAACTCTAGCTTTAGGAGTATCTCTGGGCATTCACATGCATGTGTGTGTACCTCTACACAGGCACTGCCATGGCCAGTATTATGTCAACTTGACAGGAGCTAGAGTCGTCAGAGAGTTGGGAGCCTCAACTGAGAGAATGCTTTCATAAGATCAGGCTGAGGGCAAGCCTGTGGGGCATTTTCTTAATTAGTGATTGATGGGTGTAAGCCCATCTTATTGTGGGTGGGGCCATCTCTGAGCTGGTGGTCCTGGGTCTATAAGAAGACAGGCTGAGCAAGCCATGAGGAGCAAGCCAGTAAGCAGCACCCCTCCATGGCCTCTGCATCAGCTCCTGCCTCCAGATCCTGCCCTGCTTGAGTTCCTGTCCTGAATTCCTTCAATGATGGAATATGATGTGGATGCCTAAGCCAAATAAACAAACCCCTTCCTCCTTAGCTTGCCTTTGATCATGGTGTTTTGTCACAGCAATGCTAACCCTAAGAAAGGCACATACACATAATTAAAAGTAATGGAAATACATATTTTTCAAAAGCTACAAAGGATTATGGGGGTTGCTGGGTGGGCTGTAAGAGCGGGACAAACAAAGACCCAGCTCACCAAGAGAAGACTTTGGCTAAGGAAGTAACCTGGAATCAAAGCCAGAAATGCCAGGACGTGGGAGAATTCTAAGCAGAGTGAGGGGCAAGAAGTGGAGCCTGAAGCAAAGCAGGCAGCTCATGGATGCATTGGCTGAGACGGCAGGAGCTGAGTGACCAAGTGGGGAGTAGGGGAGCTAGGTCAGCCGTGGTCCAGGGGCAGGGATTGATCCTGACGGCTGGTGCTAAGAAGTCACTGGAGGACACAAGAAGAGGCTTGGCATTTTCCGGTAGGAGCTTCTGCGGAGCCAGAAGACAGGAACAAGATGAGAAAAGATGGGGGTGAGGGTCATGGGAGGGGACTCGTTTTGGAAGAAGAGGACAAGAAGATTTGCTTAGGGATGATGGTAGACCAGCATGGAAAAGAAAAGGGCTGGAGTTGGCTCCTGGCTTTGGCTGGGCGCCCACTTCGGGAAACAGGGAGGATGAAGGTGTTTTTGGACAGTTTGATGTGCCTATTCGTGCTCTCACTTAAAACTGTCTCCAGTTCTTCCTAAGTCCCCAGCTTGATGAACGAGACAGTGCCAACGTCTCGAGTATCGTCCCTTGCTCAGACTCTTTGGCACAGTATCAACGCCCCCGTTGTAACAAACTTAACTTTACAACAAAGTGAGATAGAAGCCACTTTGCCTTGTCACCCGTCTTCTGCCCGTGTGACTCTTGTCTGTTTCCTTTGGCAGGGTGCCTTCTGGGGGCTGATTTTGGGAAGTATGATCGGTGTCTTTCGACTGTTGGCTGAGTTTTTCTACGGACCCTCGACCTGTGAGGGAGACCGCAACTGTCCCCTGTTCATCTGTGGCCTTCATTACCTCTATTTTGGCTTTTTCCTCTTCCTGGTCACTCTCCTCATCATTCTAGCCATCTCCTTAGCCACAAAGCCCATTCCGGATGAAAACGTAAGTGCGCATGTTCCGCATGTTCTGCATGTTCCACATGTTCCGCTGCTCCAGGAAGGGCCCCGGGGAATGAAACGGGAGGACTATGGGTAGAGTAGGTCAGAAGTAGGCGAGGACCACAGAAGGGATTCAGCCTTTCTGAAAACATGAGAGGCGAGGCTGATAACAATCCCTAGCACCACCACCACAATAATAATAATAATAATAATAATAATAATAATAATAATAATAATAATAAACAAAAGCTGTTCAGTCATCCATCAGCTACAACCCCATTTAGCTTGAGGGTTAGACTTAAAAAGGGCTTATTTCCCTTGAATCATGGAGTTCACTAATTTCAATGCAGATTAATGCCCTTAGGGCAGTCCACACAGAGGGGCCAGGGGTCGGGATTACAGGCCCCAGAAACACCTCTCAACCTTTTCAAAAGCCATTTCCTACTTCCCAGGAGGCAAATGTCAGTCACCGATTTTGTGTATTTAGTAGAAAGCTTGGGTTCAGAGGAGTTAAATAATTTATCCAAGGTAATGAGCCTATTACCTTGTCCTTATTAGGCTCCAAAGCCTGAACTGTCTCCACTATGTCATGTACTTTGTTTGGCATCCTAAGCACAACAAGCAATTGGTGTTGGCAGGAGTGAGGGTCTCTGGCATCCACCTGAAAATAAAGAGGGAGCATCACAAATGGGGATATGATGATGCAAGACCAAGTACCTTTCTTTACCTAGTCTGGACCAAAGGGTGAATTCTATTAATCAAACGTTGAGTTAGAGATTACAGGGGCAGAGGTGTTGTAAATCGAGGTCAGCTGGGTAAGTAGCAAATTCCTTGGCAGCCTACTTGGGGAAAACCTATTAGAGTTAACCTCAGCCAGTTTGGACTCCTGCAAGCCTTGAGCATCCCCAGGTCACCCTGCCACTCTTCCTCTCCAGTGTTTTTCATGTCACTCACTTCTCTCTCCTACAGACAGCCCACGTGGGAAGGTTGGGATGCTCACAGCCTACCACAAAATGTCCCTGCATCATCAGTAACTCAGCACGGCAGACCCCTGCTAATGCCTTTGGGGGGTGGGGGGGTGTTTCCTATGGCCTAGGCTTTTCGTCCTTTATCTTGTTTGCATTCTTCTCTGTCCTCTTTTCTCTCATTCTGTGTCCATCCCTCAGTTTGTTCATGCGTCCTGTGTGCCTCACAGGCTTGCTGAACTCTGCTAAAGACAGGGGAGCTGTTCAGCGGGGAGGGATCTGACAGGGGCCAGTGATAATGGGCTTTGCATTGGTCTGAGCCCTCCCAACACCTCTAGTCATACAACCTGGAGAGGCGGCTCTATGCCCCCAACTCAGCCAAGCTCAGGAACCCAAAGATACTGCATGGTATTAGGCACAAGCCCATCCACACATACAGATCCTCATTCATGAGAGTCTGTAGAGGTAAAATGTGCACAGACGGTTGTCATTGGGTTCCCATGCCCAGGTTTATGTGGTGTTGGGGATCAAACCCATAGCTTCATTCATGCTAAACTAGTACTCTTAACAACTGAGCTCCACCCCCACTGCCCAGCCCACCTTCTTCAAAGGAAAAAAAAATGGTTAGAAAAGGGAAGGGAGTGGCCCTTGGGCATGTGAGGATATTCTGTTGAACTTGAGCAGGTACGCCCTTTCCTGGAAACAGGCAGAGGGGATCCATCTAGCCTAGGTTGTGTAATCCCACAGAGGGCTTTGGAATGATGGCAGCTCTGAACTTCCATGATGCTCTGCTCAGCAAGATGTCAGTGCTCCCCCATGCTGTTAGAAGTAGACCAGAAGTGGTGGGCAGTGTTTCCCATCCTGCAGGGGGTGTAAGGAATGCACTCCCACCCCCAATAGAAAGAGCCCTGAACTCATTGTCTCCAGCCTTTTGCATTAAGCTGAAGATCACTGACAGCTTGTGCTATAGTCCTAAGGCCATACAATCACATACAACCCTGTTATTCCTGTTATTCCCCCTGTGACTTAGCCCCCACCTTCGGTTAATGCCTGACAAGCCATCTTCCTCTTCCATCTGCTGGGGCATGGCTCCTACCAGCAGGCTGTGGTGCTATATGGCTGCAGACCAAGGTCCCATGATGACACCCTCTCACCTTGCTCTCTCCACGTCCAGCTTCATGGTCTCTGCTGGAGTCTACGTAACAGCCAACAGAGGAGGGTGTCCTTAGACAAAGAATTGAGGTGGAAGACTTTCCCCAACTTCACATTCCAGCCAGGTAATGAAGAACATCCACAGCTTTGGGAAGCAGTCCAAGCTGGGGCAGCTGCCCCAAACCCCTCCTATCCCACCCCGCCATTCTTACCCCCGGAAAACATTCTTTTTCGTAGAAGCGCTGGGCTTTCTTCCCCTTGAAATGCTTCTTGGGGTTGTTAGCACACCTGGAGTCTATGAAGCCAGGTGGATTCTAGAGGAGAAGAGAAGAAGAGATTAGGCTGAAGTGGTGGGAAGGCCAGGTGATGAGGAGGCAGCAGCAAAGGAGAAGGAATCCAGAAATATGTAGTGTTCTAGAAACAGTTCCCACCAAGGGGTGATGGGTGAAGGTAAAGTCTCAAGAACCAGCCCTTGGGTTTAGTCCCACAGACACATGGTGTACCTGTTATAACGATGATTAAGAGGCTATATAGCTGATATAAGGAGATTTATTGTAAGAAAGGGGGAGTGGGGGAGAGAGAGGAGGGTGTCTGTGATAGAGAGAAATAAATAGACAGAGACGGGGAGAGAAAGGAGCATGAGAGAGTGGGATGGTGGGTGGGTTCTTTTTATCTGGCACGCACCTGGCAAGTGGCAGGTTATGACATCAGAGGTTGCTAGGCAACGCAGAAGCAGGCTATTGGAATAACAGTACCCCCAATAGAGCAAACCTGGAGTGCAGTGATAAGAGGAGAGAACTAGTGTGCAAAAGAGAGGCAATTGTGCAGAATTCCAAACCAGACTCTCCTGAGAAGGGGTCGGGGCAAGGAGGGAGGGAGCACTTCTTCCACCTGGAAGTAGATCTCAGATAGAACTAAGTTTAAAGTCCAAGGAAGAAGGGAGAGAATGATCCTAGGAGGGGTCAAGGTCTGGGAGAGAGAGAGTTATAGCAAATAGCAGCAGATCCATGGGATCCAGAGAGTGAGTGTGATATGAACTTCTTAAAGCCCCTGCCACAACTAGGGATAAAGATGTGACGAGATTAATCTTGAGTTTGGGGCAAAGAGTTTATAGGCTCTGAACTTGGGGGAGTGAAGAGGTAGAAAACAGCCCTGGCCAGGAGATGGTAGAGTTCTGGGGTCCCCTGTACATTCCTGGGGGAGGGGCAGGTTCAGAGTCCTAAGAGGTCTGGTGTGCCCTTTCAATACTCGAAAGCTATGCTCCTGGTCGGGATGGCCTGCGGACCTCAGTGGGGTGGGAGTCAATTGTCCTGGGCACAGGACCCCATGTTCTAAGATCCTCCTCCACCTGCTGATGGCTTCTTTTTTCCCTAAGGGGCTGACACTGGCCTCTTGGTCAGATTTTGTCAAAGTACACTTATCTGGGGGCACTTATATCATCAGCTTTGTTGTAACCAGTTCCGGCTATTAACCTGATAGCCCAGAGCCACCTGGGAAGAGAGAACCTCAACTGAAGAATTTCCTAGATCAGATTGGCCTGGGTGCATATGGGGGGGGGGCACAGATTATTATTATTATTGTTATTGTTGTTGTTGTTGATACGGGAGGGTCCAGGTCAATGTTGCACAGCCTCACCCCTAGGTAAGTGGTCCTGGGGTGTATAATATAGCTGAATGTGAGCGTGGGAGCAAACAAGTAAGCAGCATTCCTCCGTGGTTCCCCGAGTTGCTGCCTTGAGTTCCCTCAATAACACTTACTTGGGCTGCCTAATCAAGAGGATCTGGACACAACTCTGAGCTTTCAACCCCCTCACAACCCTTCCCAAGCCCCTTTTCTCACCCCCTGTCTTAGTTGTTTTCCATAAGAATTTTCCTTGTATAGGCTGATAGAGGCTTTCGTATAAGGAGTCCGAAGAACTTCATGCTGCTTGAAGCCTCTCTTTCAAGTCCTACCTTGTGAATTAAAGCCTGCTTGTTCGCTGACCTTCTGTTCCCTCTCTTACAGGTATGTTTGGGGAGTCCCATACCTGCTTCTGGAAGCTGTGGGACTTGTTCTGTGGTCTTGACCCACAGCCAAACTCCAATATAGGCCCTGAGAATACCTCCAAGGAGGCGATGGAGGCAACCTGGGAAAGGATGGCCTCCATTAGCATCTCAGCAGGCTTAGAGGTTCTGACCAGGAAAGCGGCAGGCAGGAGGGCAGAGGAACACCAACAAAAGATGAAAGACTGGAACGACATACCAGAGAGCCTCTTCTGGAAGAGGGTCATGCAGGCTAGTGGGATCGTTTTGATTGCACTTCTGATTACTGCACACGTCTATTATGCCTGAGGACCCAGGTACAACTGCCTTTCCCAGAACACTTCATCATGAAGAGTGAAGGGTTTCCTTTAGGAAGACCCAACAATATGGGACCAAAGACAAAACAACAGTGGAAACACTCTCTCGGGGTACAAACCAGTCACTAACAGCTGCGGTGCATGCTCGTACAAGAGACAGAGGATGCCCCTGTGTTTACAGACTGTGCCAGTGAGACCATCTCCTCTCTGATGCAAACCATTTTCTCTCGATGCCTGTACCGCCCAAGTGTTGGCTTTCATTTTAAAATCCCCATCTGTCAGCCCCACTTTCCTCTCCCCACTCAGTCTTGCTTTGCTGTCTATTCATCTTGAAGACACAGCCCTGCTGAAATGATGCCAGCCCCATCCTTGCCACAGGCCGGTGCTGACGACCACTCAGGCCAGGGAGGAACAGCTGCCTCCTTGGTGGAAACTGCAGCTGGTTAAGAGCTGCTCTAAAGGAACTGGTCTCAAACCATTTACTGACTGGCTTCTGCTGCACTGATCCCCAGAGAGTAGAGGGAGGGTACACTCCTTTCCTAGGAGTTCTGCCTAACCAGACCCCGTGCCTGACAATAAGAGTAATGGCCAATGGGTAAGATTCTTTTTAGCCAACAGGTTCAGATACTCCTGGGCTATGTCTCTTTGAAGATTTCCTAAGCCTTTCTTTCCTCTTCCTTCTCCTTAGACCATAATAAATGATCTGTGCCTTTAGCAAAACTTACAGGTGTCTTAAAGTGACTTGGGGAAGGCTTACTCAGAACCATGAGAACAATACTCTCAAGATATGCTTACATACCCTGTATGTTGGCTGATGATGGTCGTAGGTCCTGCAGTAGAGAAAGAAGCTCACCAAGATGCTAAGCCTTCATTTTCTGAAGGAGCAGAGGGGTTCAGCCTTCTTGGAAGAAATAACAAAAACCCAAAACACCCTGACTAGCTCGTTCCGGTTACTTTTGTTCAATAATTACAAAAATTAATTGAAGCTGGGAAAGTTCCCAACTACCAAGGTTATCTTGTCCTTGCTGCCTGAGAGAGCAGACAACCCACACAAATCTCAGTCCCTTTTGACCATGGCGCCATAATCAAAAGTAAGAGCTCCAGGTTTGCCAGGAGTGTCCTAGGACCAAAGTTTGTGCAGCTGCAAAGCCTCACTTAGCACCAAGCACAGACTTTCCAGAGAGACATTTCTTCAAGGTTCAGACAGTCTCAAAACAACGTCTCTGCCTCTACTGAATAACCCAAACATAGCAAAGGCTATACTCAAACATTTCATTCAAAGCCAAACACAAAGGCTTCACTTTACATGTCATTACACCTGTCCCTCATTCCTTAATTCTCCAGATGGTAGTCCTGAATGTTAGTTGTGGCCCCCAATATGTTGTGCCCTGTTCGAAATGGGTCCCAAGAAAATGACCACACAAGTGTTTCCACAAGGCAGAAGTTTAATTTTGTAGAAGGATAAACAGATGTAGTTTGACAAGCAAGCCAGCCTGCTGAGCGGGGGTGGGGGGTAGGGGATGGGGGGTAGGGGTGGGTCCTGGGCCTCACTATGAGTGGTCAGAACCTGGACTCACATTGTTTGTGTGTTTGAATAATTCAAAACAGCAGACCTGATCAGCAAAATGTAACTTTTGAGAATAGATTCACCTCTGAGCACATGCCTTGCTTTAAGAAAAAAATGCAAACTGGGATTTTTGCTGGCCGGTATCTTTACAAACTCCTTTAAAGATGGATCATTTTTTGTTTATATTTAACCCTTTGATAGAAGAGATAGTAGATCTTATTAACATTTCCCATAATGCTCCCTTTACAGCAAAATTCAATTATTTTTAGAATTTACTTTGTATTTTTAGAAATATTGCCTATTTTTAGCATATTCACCCATTCTCCAACTCCTACCAGACTCACTTACATCTTCCTTATGCACCCAACTTTGTGTCCTCATTTTAGTTTTTATTAAAACCCAGCAAGTCCAATTTGTACTGCCTACATAGTCTTGGATGTGGATGATCAACTTACCAGGAGACACACCCTTAAAAATTTTGACTGTCCTTCTCCTAGCAACTACGAGAGCTCCTCAGATAGGAACGGGACTTTGTGCCCATTTCCCGCCTTCATGAAAGGCTTTTGTCTGGCTTGAGGCTGTGCAGTTCCTGTGCATACTGTCACAACTTCCATGAGGTCACACGTTCAACTGTCCCAAGAACAGTTTCTTGTTTGTTCGTTTTTGGTTTTATAGTCATCCATTGCCTCCAGCTCTTAGAATCTCCTGCCCCCCCCCCAATGCACCCTGTCTTCTACAATGATCCCTGAGCCTTGGAGTAGTATGACTCCAAGGGGTGTCTCACTGAGGGCTGAGCATCTTTTGGTCTCTCATTCTCTGCACCTTGATCAGGTGTCTGTCTCGGTGTTAATCACCATCTACTGCCAAAAGAAGCTTCTCTGATGAGGGTTGAGAGATAAATATATACGGGTGTTGGGTGTTCCCTGTTCTAAAGGCGGTGTGATCTGGGAGAATGAAGCCTAAAAAGAAGGCAGACTAAAGTCTCATGCAATAGCCAACTTTGCTTGGAACATCAGACAATTTGTAACCTGAGGGTTAAGAAGTGTCACTTCAGTAAGGTATAAAATCACAACCTGCGCATAGAAAAAAAAAGTTTTTCCATGGAAGTGTATAAATAGATAACAATAGCCAGTTGTAATGAATTACCTAGTGCAAACTCACTCCTGGAAGGGGCAGGAAGCACATGTCAAGAACAATTCCGTGCTTTCGAAGAAACTGAGGTTACAAGCTTTCTTTTCTTGGAGTTTTCTCACAAGCACTCAGAACTCTCCTCACACTACTTCATTCTCGGACCGTGTTCCAACACATGGGCGTGTAGGAGACAGTTGAATACTATGTTCATTAACACCATAATAATGGCAGGTTCTCCCCTAGGGCCAACATTCTGCCTCTGTATAGTTTCTTGGCCTGATAATGGTGCCAAGTATGGGTTTCCTCTTGTTAAGCAGGACTTAAATTCAAGCCAGGAAGTAGCTGGTTACTCTCATAATTCTTGTGCCACTATTGCAACAGTGAACTTAACCTTGTCAGACCAGCTAGTATTGTAGCTCTCAGTGCTCACAAACGTACGGGACTGATGGTGATGGTTTCCCTCTTCTAGCGTGTGCAGCACCTTAGAGCACTGTGACAGATAGCCAGTAGGGATGGAGTTTCCAGATCATCACAAGGTGGTTTCCCTGTGCTCTCTGACTCAAGTGTATGATAACTTCAGCACTAGGGTCTTGCTGTCAAGCTCTGGAGGAAAATCAAAAGCATTGGCAACTGCCTGTAATTGAGGGTCTGTGAGACCTCACTAGACGACAACTCCCAAAGCGGCAGCCCATCCCTGGACATGACGTCTAATAGGAACATTGTTACCCCATTATAGGGTAACTCCATTTAAACTCTGCTTATATACATGTATGTATGTATTTTAGGAAGCTTCAACAATAGTAGGTTTCCATATAACTTTTCCTAAAGGTCTTAGGTTAGGTATCTTTCTCCATACCCCCCTTTTACAATTTCATACCTTTTTTTTTCAAATTCACTTAACATTTTTTGAGTTTCTTATTCTGAGATCCTTATCAGTGATCTATTATGATAAAATATAGAAATTTTGCCAGTCACAGTTTCAATCAACTGCAATCATGACTCCTAGGATGACTATAACCAGGGAGGCCATTACCTCTTCACATTTTCCAAACTGTCGTAAGTTGGAAAAAAAAAGTCATTCATTCCTGAATTTTTATCTAACTCACTGGATTAAATAGTTACTGGAGAGCCTTTGTAACTATTCCATTAGAAATGGTATTGTTGGGAATGGAAATGCAACACGATATAAATATCCGTTTTCTGCTTGCATCATATCAAGTGCAGTTTTGTTCTCCAAAGCCTGTTGGTCTAGTAGCAGTCAATTGTGTAGGCAATGAACAAGGGTGTGCCTTAATAGTATTCCTGGAATAACTGACAACTTTTAGTTCATTATTTTATATTCTTGTTCTTTGTTGACCACCAGGACACAGTTGGTTTCAACCCCACAGCTTTTTGGTTCATAGCCTTAAATTCATTAGAAACTTTCCCGGAGACTCCTGTAGGGTCATTGTAGGCATCACAAGACCAAGTCATTGACCTCTTAGCCCTGGGATTAGCTTTGCGAGGAGAAGGAGACATGGAGGCCCAGGTTAAGGGTGTGGCAAGTTGAACTAGCATATAGTTCCTGAATTAATTATATGATAGGCTTATGTGAAAACTTCCCTCGTTCATAGGCCTACTGCATGCCAGCTCAAGAGACATACTGAGTGCAGAATAAGTACTATTTGCTACTTGGTTGTTTGAGACATTTGTGACACAGCCACAGGGTTCAGGGGCCTTCACTGGGTGAGAAAAATCCATTCCCCTGGGAGAAGGTTTTGCTGGCCTGGCCTGCACAGCTGGGAGCAGGAACACTGGAGTTTGTGTCCTGTCCTATAACAAGGCCAGCGTGCAATTTGTTCTAGTGGGGTTTGAGTCCCATTCAAGGGCAAAGGTTACTGTGTGGGCCTGGGGATGTCTTGCTGTGGAAGCAAGTTTAACAATCACAGTTAAAGAGAACATGTCAGTTTGACCCATTCTACTCAAGCATTTAATTTTTCATACCCATTTTCTGTTTATAAGGGTTGGGTAGAATCCTTTATCTTAATTTTGTATGTGTGTTTACTTTTCCTTTGACAAGTTACACATTGCTCAAACATCTGTGTAGTAATGTTGTAGACCCCCATACACTTACAACTGTTGTATTGCATCATGCACAGCCTAAGATCCCAGTAACTTTCTTTCTCATAGGATGTATAACGGTTAGATCCTAATGCATGAAGACTTCATGGTCTCTCTGGTCAAGAAGAAAGTCACTTATCAAAGGGGTTTTATTGTCCCCTGGGTCCTAACGGACCTTGGAGGAGGTTAAGGGCCAAAATATTGGCTGTCTTCTTTGTCTTAGTGTCCCTGAAGAGACTTCCAAGCTTTACCCAGACTATTATCCAGAAGGATAGCTTTACTAGTGATTTTCACTTATTTGTAACATTTAGATAAAACCTAAGCAAAACTACCCACATAATTTTAAATAAATTGGTTTTGTTATGACTCAGTTTCTCCAAGCGGTTAACGTTTAATACATTTTTTGTTGTTCTTGTAAGCCACTTTTCACAATTGTTATCTGTTTATTGCTCTAAAGGCAGTGAGACCTGGAGGAATGGAGCCTAAAGATGAGGCAGACTAAAGCCTTATGCAATAGCCAACTTTACTCAGAGCATCAGACCATTTATACTCTGAGATTAAGTCACATGAATACAGTCCTCATGAGTTCAAGATGTGCAATCACAAGGACAAGCCATACATGGCAAAAAAACAAAACAAACAAACAAAAAACCATGTGTTTTCATGGGGGCATTGAAACCAATACTATCAGCCAGCTGTAATAAATAATTTGAAGTAAACTTGCTCCTATCTTCCATACCTGGGAAGGGCATGAAAACACATCCCAAGAACAGTTCTGTGATTTTCGAAGAAACAGAGGTCACACTACTCTTGTTTTCTTGGAGCTTTCTCACAAGCACTCAGAAATCTCACCCCACACCTCCATTCATGGATGATGGGTATCGTGTTAGACCAGTTTGGCCTTGGGAACTCTAATTATCAGACATCTGTCGTCCTTAACTCCCATTGTCCACAAACCTTATGCAACATAGAGATTCTGTTACTTGGCTTGAGGTTTTACAGTCTTGTCCTGGCTTTTTTTTTTTGTAATTCTTATATCAAATTCCATTCTATCATACAAAAAACCTATAGCCTTCTACTTAAATCATTGTTAGCAATTCTCTCTCACATCTGCTTAGTTGAGTTTGAATAACGCGCATGGTGCACGGATGCAAATTAAGATTACTGTATGCTCTCAACTACTGAGGTTTTTTTCACGTTGAAAATCTCAAGCAAACTTTCTCCCCACTTGAATTTTTCCATCTCCTTTTGCCCCTGTTATTTCACAGACCCTGTGGGTTGAGAAAAAATAGTTTACATTTTAGCAAGAGTGTTGGCACGTTATCGATGTGACCTTGACATGCAAGGAATCCCTGCAAACAAGAAAAGGCACCAAAGGAAGCTCATAGAGATCAAAAAAATCTCCACATGCTAACAGTGTAACTGCAGTTTTAGATGACAAAGACATTTCCTAATGGTTTTTTTTTTTTTTGTCTTTATGTACTTAATTATTTTTGAGAGGTCCAGCCGCTTTCAAGAACCCTCCAGGTTTTCAGTACTGCACTGGGTTACCCAGACACACAGGTGGAGAAACCACCTGGTTTTCAGCCTCTCAGATGTGAGACAGCTATTGTTATTATTTCAACATAATCTGTTTTAATAAATTATACACACACACATATGTTGTGAGTTATTCAATCCTCGGACATGAGTTTAAGTTAATTAGCTGGCCAGCAACTACACTGGATCCTGAACATCCTTTCTCAGGGTGAACTTTGTTGCACAAGAACCTTGCTGTAGGTTGACACACTTCAGTTAACAAGAACAGTGAGCCAGAAGTGGAACTATAGAAGCCAAAAAGCAAGATTAGTACAAGACTTTCCAGGAACTATGGACTTTGATGGATTAGGTCTTCGTTTTCATTTTGGCAGGTGGTACTGTCTATGTGCTGAGTTTTGTGGTCTGAATGGCACCTCCATCATGGAGTCACTTGTGTTAAGGTCCTGGAGCCCTGTTACATATATTCAGTTCATCAGTTTAGTTCCTGCCCTCTAGAGAACCCTGACTAATACTGGAATCATCTCCACACTTTGTGAATCAAAATTCCCAGAAAATGATTCTATGAGGCTTACTGAATTATTAGAATGTCCGTGATTGTAGAAAGTTTGGGTATTACTGAATGAAAACAAGAAGTAAAAAGAAAAGGACAAGACATGACTGCTCCTGAGTATGATGGAGGAGAAAGTTTATTATAGAGATGTGGGCGAGCATACCTAGAGGCAGACACACCTAAGAGGGTCCAGAGTGGTCATGACCCTGAACCATGTTGAGGGGAGGGATAGAGGAAGGGAGAGATGGGAACCAAGCCAGGAGCAGCCAGGAGGCCAAGCACACAAAAGGAGCAAAAAGAAACAGTGGATGTCTGGATTACATAGGAAAGAGCCACTGGGGGAAGGGATGCAGAGTTCAGGGTAGAGGGTAGGGTGTGCCAGCCGTATTCTGTAACATGCAGGGAGTGAGGGATTCTGGGAAAATCTGGAGGCCGGGTCTGCACTCAGCTACTTGCCCTGGGTTTGAAACTTAACAGTACTTTGAGCTGTCTTTTAGCCTTTGTAATAGCCATCCATTGTTGGACTCTGGGTTTGCCTAACGGTCATCTTTATGGCTATTAATAACACCTTTGGAATGTGCAAGCAAACTTCCATCTTCCTCTGGCCCAAAGGCTACGGATGCCATCAAACAACACCTGAAGTCTATAAAAGAGACTTCATTTTGTACTAATGCTTCCATTAGTTTAATTTCCAAGTGCCTGATTTATGACTTTCTTTGATCTTTTACTATAAAAATATCCATTAAAGTGTTACTATATTGGAATATGTTTGAGTTAGCTTACATCTGTGCCCTCAGGCTATGTTCACATACACTTGGCTCAGAATATAATATTCCTTTTCTCTTTTGGTTTCTCTGTGTAGCCCTGGATATCTTGGACTCACTTTGTAGATCAGACTGGCTTCAAACTTACAGAGATCCTCCAGTTTCTGCCTCCTTGAATGCTGGAATTACAGGCGTGGACCACTGCATCTGGCTTGGAATACATTTCTTACTACCTTTGAGGTGAGCTGTGTTTTTGCAATAAGACTTCAGGGGGTTTTGTGATGGAAATGCTGTTTGCATTTTCAAATTGTGTTTAGTACAGTGATTAAAAAATTTATGTGTTGATTTAATTTATGTATCAACTGCATGTCCAATTAGTCTCTGTTCCTGAGACATACAGGAGTGAGAAAGGGCTTGTGTTATTTGGCTGTTTTTTTCTTTTTCTTTTTTTTTTTTTTAATGTGGCTGTTGTTCTTTGTTTGTTTCTTGATATATAGTTCATGGTGGCCTGGAACTGAAATTTCATCTGCCTTCCAAGTGCTGGGAGTCCAGGCCTATGCTACCACATCTGGTTAGCATCAGCCCTGGATATCTACTTTGAAAACAGATTTTGAAAATCACATTTGGGCTAAGGTCCTTGGACATTTCCCCAGCCTGATCTCTCAATTAGAAACTATGTGGCTTTCTGGACATGACAATAATATCACCACTGTGTTGGTTTAAATTAAAATGACCCTCCATAGGCTCATATATTTGAATAGTTGGTCCCACAGTTGATGGAATTGTTTGGGAAGGATCTTGAGGTGTGTCAGGGGGGTGGGCTTTGGTTTTTCAAAACCCTATGCCATTCTTAGTGTCTACCGACCTCTCTGTCTCCTGCTTGTAGATCAGAGTTAAGCTTTCAGCTTCTGCTCTATTGCTATGACTGCCTGCCGGCTGTTATGTGTCCTGCCATGATAGTCATGGACTTACCCTCTGAAACGGTAAGCCTTAGTAAATTCTTCTGTAAATTGTCTTGGTCATGGTGTCTTATTACAGTAAGAGTAACGAGACACTCCCTTAAAGAGAGAGCAAAGCTGTTAGTACTATCTTAGATGGCAAAGACTCACACACATTCATCCTTAGTGTGTTTTATCTCCCTCATTTCAAAATGCCAGTGATACTACAGCTCTCATCTCTCAGAGTCAGGTCTCTGAGCCTATGAAAACTGTCTGCCTTAAGATGGTCAGATTTAATCGCTACCATTGAGAGACCAAAAAAATTAAAAACTGGGTTTTTGGGGTACTGAGCTAAAATGTTTAAAACACATCAGGCCAGTTGACCTTGCAGCTTCTAGGCAGATCCAGCCAACTGCAGGGAGGAGCTGACCTTGCTGCTCATTAGAGATATCGTTGCCAGGAAACAGGCCCAGATGGCCCCCAACTTGTTCCAACTCATACCTTTTCTCCTGAAAATAGTACAGACCACTCAAGGCCAGCACAGGGCAGGACTGAAGCCCGAGGCCAGCTGTTTCCCGTCAGGCCCTGGCAAAAGAGAACAAGGAAAGCTGGCACTTTCTCGCAGCAAACAGTTTTGAAATGTAACATCCCCTTTTTCTGCATTAACCAATGGATACTTGCCAAGCTGGAATCCCCAACTTTGGGTGCTGGGAGGGACTGGGACCTATAAATCACCTGCAATCTGGAGCGTGGGGCTCTCTGCTGGATACCAGTGCCTTGGTGTCTGTGAGAGTGCATCTCGAGCTGCAAATAAAGATCCTCATCTGTTTTTGCAACGGACTTGACTCCCTGGTGGTCTTTCGGGGGTTTCCTGAATTGGGCATGACACCATCTGATACCTGTCAGCCCACATTTCTACATTTGATTATCTCGTCAGTTTTCTCTGTGAGTCTCAGCACTTTGGCAAGAAATATCTTTTACCTGCAGGGAGAGGGAGGACTGAATCTCCTGGTGATTCTAGCAGGTGTCTTCTTGAGCCAATACCTTCTCTATCATTTCAGGCTGTTTTGTTGTTTGGTTTAGTTCTGGGGAATTAAACCTAGGTCCTTACACATGCTTGGCAAGTATTCTACCCTTGAGAGCTATATCCCCAACTTTGAAGAAATAATTTTTTGTTGGTGTTGAATGTTTATTACACTCTATATGGCTATTCTATGACCCAGCTAGCCACCCCCCAATAATCAAGGCAGAGACCTAAGATTTATTTAATCAGCTTCATCACAATAACTGGGCAGGTACGATTTAAACTAATTTTCTAAGCTAGTCTGGCTACCTCCCAGCGGCAGTCTCCAAGTTACCTGCCAATAAGTTGTCTTGTGTTGTGGAGATAAACATGTTTTTGTTTTGGTTCCAGGTGTGGGATGTGGGACTGATTGAAATGGTCCACAGAAGATTATTTGCCTCATGCTGGCTCTGAGACGAGCTCTTTGCCAACTGCAGATAGTTTAAATCTGAGGACTCTGGAGAGTGAATAAATGCCAGAGCCCAGAGAGTGTGGAGCTTCAAGAAAGAACAAGGTTGCTCCTGCTTTCCCCTTGCTGTTCTTTGTTGCTGTTGGAGATCTCTTGAAACGAGTTTTGGACTGGCTCCAAGGAACCCTACGACCCTAGTCAGCTAGGAAAACTACACCCTTCTCTCACTAACCCTCTCTTTCTCCTACCTGGTGCTGGGATGTTGGAAGGGACTAGGGTAGAGTTGGGAGAAGAAGATAAAAATGTAAATATAAGAGTTGTGGGTTTGTTTGTTTATAAGCCAGCATTCCTGTCTGGGCTGGATCTGCTCCCTCAGGCCACATTCCCTTTTCCATCTTCTTCCTTCTCTCCCTCTCTCCAAATTCTCCCAGCCTTATGGTCCCTACCTGAGACCCCCAGCCCAGAAACCAAAGCTCTGTCTACCTTTATTCTGCCTAGCTACAGGCTCCATCTTTTCTTTATTAGCTAATCAGTGATAATAAAGGAGCAAAGTTTACACAATATCATTCAGTGTATGTGAGAATGCACTTGTACTTGTCAGGAATGACTAGTTACTCACTGACTACTCAGACATCAGACTCATATCAACAGCGGTTTATTGAACACTAAACAGAAACTGACCTGCCAGGGACACAATCTGATCTCAGGAGTCAGAATGTGACATTGGCCTACTCCTAAAACAGGTTTTCACATGAAAAACTGCAACCAAGTAGCACCCAGATAACAAAATGGTAACCAGGTGTGGAAAACAAACAGCAACTAGGAAACAACCAGGTATCCAGGTGTAGGAAGCAACATTACACCGTTTTGATTAGCTAGACAGGGTTTCTAACTGACCCTTAATTTGATTGGTTCTGTAGTTGGGAAGCTTCATAGAGTGTCCAGGTAACTGTTATACCTAGATCATGAGATCCCCAAGAGACCACCAGGAACACGAGTCCAATGCAAAACACAGAAGGGTCTTTATTCAAGCTCAACCTTGGGTCACAATCCTTTCTGACACAGCAGGTTGGGAGAGTGACAGCCAGCTCCAAGGGAACAGGGTTTTTAAGGGAAAAACCCCAAGCAGGACCTCTAAGCCTGGAGGTCTAAGACTGGACAAAGGGTAAAGGAATGAAATGCACTTGGACCTAGTTGGTTGACATCATCTGGCCAAACCACAGAAAGGAACAGCTTTCTAAAAGGAGCACTGTGACCCGGGACAACTTATGTTTTCTTAACTGACCCCATCTTTATTGGTCTGCCTCAGTTGCTGTGTCTAGCTACAAGCTGCTGAGAACGTTCTGTGTTTTTTTCTCAGAACTTAAGGGTGAGAACCAAGGTACTCCAGAGACAAGCTAACCCTGGATGGAGCCTGAGAAACAACAAAGAATTAGTTCTAATTTATTCCCCCCTCTACTTGTACTATGGAGGGCAATCCTGGACTCCTTAGAGATCTGATAATTGGGTATCAAGTTGTTGATATTGGGACCTCATTATCATTAACCAAATAGTTCCCAACCTCTGTCTAACAAAGGCAATCAAACTATTCAACATGCAGGGGCTGAGGGTTTTGTTAAGGCAGATAACAAAATAGTAAACCAAGGGGAAGCACTAAACCAAGATTCAAACCAGCTTTTCCACATTTAGCCAGGTTTTCCCTAACCTTAGCCAAGGAGAACTATTATACCAGGATTTAAACCATCGTCTGGAATCCTCTCTTTCCAGCGTATCTCCAGGATTTTTGTTATTTTTGCTAAGGATTTCCTAATCATTCCTGAGTGGTTTACATAAAAACAACATTTATCTCTAAGGGCTTCACACAGCCCACCCTGCTGTAAAGACCAAGCCCCTTCTGTTCTGCTACTTCTGCCAGGGAATCAACATTCTTTCTAAATGAGTGACTGAGTTCTCAATTCATTGAATATCTTTAGCAACACCTACTTTAAGCTGTTATAATTCTGGCTTTGTACAGCCCGTGCTGCAATAGCAGTTCCTGCTCCAGCTAAGCAGGTCCCTAAAACAATAGCTAATGTCAGGGACCCCTTTTTAACTTAACATCTCATCCTGTAAGGTAGAATAAAGGTTGGTGAATCTCTCTCTTCTGTAATTTCTTCCGGCTGACATTGGTGTGAAGATATTGAGGACCCAGGAAAGCTGAAAGGCTAGTCAAAGGCTAGGCAACAGGGCACCATCTAATTAGCAATCCAGTTGAAGAGACAGGGAACCATCACATTGACTGGACTGGTTTACTTCAGCTTTCAGCAAGTCCAGATTTCAGCTTGCAGCCCAAAGCTGATCTCTGAATGGGGTCTGTCAGCCAGATGAAAATCTGCTGAGACAAATTCAGACTAGAGACAGAAGTTAAAACTTGTCTAGTAAGTAGGGAAAGTGAGGAATCCCAAGACCAAGAAAAAATTTCATCTGGGATCTGATCTATGGCAGATCCAGGTCTTCTGACTTTTTGATTTCCTGAAACTCATATTAATTTTAGTTTACAAAAGGAAGTATATCAGTATCACCATTGTATTGAGATCCATACGTTAGAAAAAGCAGATAATAGGTGTCTACAAGATGGCAGAAGTAGACTCATGCCATTAAGATCTAGCAAAAGCTATGGTTTTTGGGTCAGATACACACTTTAGACAGACGTTTTTAGCATAATGAGAAGCACCTTTAAGTCTATCTCCAGAAGACAACTAAAGGAAAATTACAATCTCAAGCTTGTAGCTGGATAATAAGCGGTCAATGCGCTATAAGCTTATCAGGACTCAATTTTTCAATGTCAAAACTCTGAATTTCTGAAATCTTATAACAATATAAGCATAACAATAGCATGGAACGGGGGAGAAATCAGAAATATCTCCCATTTTTAATATGCCTTAACTTAATTTTTATATCATTATAATTTATATTCATATATCTTAAAACATCAATTTAGACTTAGACCCTCCAATATTTTAGATCTTTATAACTTAAACTTTTATATCCTCAGACCTTATATAAACATTACGTCTTTCTATCCAGTTATTTGCCATAAGACGCAGACAATTAACATGAAGCCTGTGAGCAAGGCAAACCTCTTTGCCTTTCTAAATAAGAGATCTGTTGGACTCCCAAGGTGGGGAGACCCTCTGTTCCTTGGGATAGACGCCAGACCCCAATAACCCACAAAGAAAGAGCTTGATGCAAACAGCAAGAGGTGTTTTACTTAGTAGCTGGCATGACGGGGCTCTGCACACAGCTCCCACGCAAGGGGGTGGTGCCGAGCTCTAAGCAGCAGAATCACAGAGTTTATAGAGGCAAAAACTGCAAAACAGGAGGGGGTCTAGGGTAAGGGAATTTTCTAACAGGGGCAGTCAGTGATTGGCTGTGCCCAGGTGTGGTGACTAGGGGATGGTTAGGGACTGTTTGCACTTAGTCCGGGAACAAAGAAGGGCGTTTAGGGCCAAGTTAAAATTTTTTACCCTTACATTCCCCTCTTCTTTAGTAACTGCTTCAATCATGAAGCAGCTGTGGGGTGAAAGTTTTTCTTGGGGTCCCCCCACCACCCTTGATTTAGCATTTCAGCCTGTAAAGTGAGATTTGGGCTGAAGGTCCATCTTCTGGAGCTTTTTCAGTGCTGATAATTGGACCGTTGGCATCAGGGGCTAGAGAAGCTGAAATGCTAGTTAAAGACTGGACAATGGGGCAGTCCCAAGCATCTGGTTAGTTGATCCAATTGAAGACATAGGGAGTGATCTTGTCAGCTTTTAGCAAGTCCAAATTTTAGCTCAGTCCATAGCTGATCCGGGGATAAAGTCAACCAGGTGAAAATCTGAAACAAATTTAGACTAGAGACAGAAGTTAAGATTTATCTATTAAATGGGAAGTGAGGAATCCCAAAACCAGGAACAATTCGTCTGGGATCCGTTTGAGCTATGCCAGATTTAGGTCTCATGACCTTTGATTGCCTGAAACTCATGAATTTTTTTGGTATACAAAAGGAAATATATATTAAAAACTCAGAAAAGTAACATATCAGCAAATCTAATATAACAACATTTTGAGAGTAACAAATAAAACTATATCCAATGGAATGAGCATCAGTTTTTTTTTCTGTTTGTCTTTTATATGTGTTTTATATATAACTTAACTGTGTCCACAGTCTGAAACTCTAACACTTTAACTGTGGTCCCTGTTGGTTATCAGCCACCAATGGAGGTTGGCCACTTTTTGTATGACACACTGGAAAGTTAAGGCAAAAATATATTAATGGCTTTACTGCTAGACCCTGTATGCTCAGACTTTTTTTTTTTAACAAAGTGAGTAGAACTTATATTTATATATTTTAAAAATATTTATTTAGACTTTTTAATCTTTTTTGCATTTACCAAACCTGAAACATTTAGACCAAATAACACTCTCTAGATTTTTATAACTTAGACTTTTATATTTTTAGACTTTATATAAACTTTTTATTTTTTATTTAGCTGCATATCTTAAGACACAGGCAACTGACATGAAGCCTGTGAGCAAGACAAAACTGTTTTTGTTTTTTTTAAATAAGAGATCTAGTACATAGTAGTTCTAACTAGCTAATGAGCTGCCCAATGAGCTGACAGTGGCTCTAATTGTCTGCTCTGTAGCTGAAAAGCTACCATTAGCTTAGCATAGCCGTCAAGGTGATCGGAGACCTGAGAAGGATAAATTATAACCTAAATAAATAATCTATGTACCAATCAAAATGACAGAGATGACTAGTTAATCCATCACCTAGGCAGTGTCCCTGGCTCCTGTGATCTCATGGCATCATGAGCAGAGGCAGTCCAGCTAGGCACAGATCAGAGATTGCTTCTGTGGAAAGAGGGACATGAGAGATCGATCCCACCTTGCCTCTCGCAATGTGAAACAATGGCTTTCCAGGTGTCCACGGTTTTTGTCCACAGGTTAGGCTGGGCCCTAGCGGTGGGCCAGTTGAGGCAGTATCACCTAGTGGTTAGCATACAACAATCCAGAGTTGCAGTCATCTGTCGTGTCCAAATCTTCTTGGAGATCTTGGGGAGCTACTGCCAGGATTTTTGGACTCTCTGTGGCAATAAGCTTACACATGTTAAAATGCCATATTCATCAGATCTCTGACAAGCCTGAGGGCCAGCATGTCTGAATTACTCTTTATCTATCTTTATCATCTGCTCTAAACTGTGTCCTATAAAACAGAATGTTATAATCTTTAATTTTGGCATATTTTTAGATGTATATTTTAGAACTATATTTTAAATAGATTTATATAGGCAAGCTTTATAGTTACCCATTTAAGGCTTAACCTTAAAAAAAAAAACCTAAACAAAGAGACTAGGTAAATCTTAACATTTTAACCAACTGCAGTTGTTAATATAAATCTGCTCTTTTATATAAATATAAAATCAAAGCAAACCTTTTAATCAGATACAGTTTATAAAGAGGCTAGTAAATCTTGCTGATCTTACCACTTGTATTGAAATTCGAACATCAAAAAGCTTTGCACTTAGCACTAATCAGAGGACTGAACATAACTGATAGGCCCAAACAAAGATGTTGGCAAAACTTATGGCTTTATTTTTTATCTCTGAACCAGCATGGCGTCTGGCCACTATGTAGTTACTGATGGTACTGTTACCTCTCATGATACAGCAGAACTCTCTGGCTCTTTATACATACATGTACTAACCTTCTGCAACATTCTGCATACCTTCAGGTTGCTAGCTTTGTTTTTCTGGCTTAACCAGACATTCTTACTTTAGAAAATATCTCTTGCTCTCTCGCTCTTGCTTTTTAGACAACATAAAAACTCCCATCAAAATCTTTCCTGTAGCAGATATGGTCTAAGGTCACATGAACAAACTCTAAGTAACTTGGACCAAGTTTTAAGGAACTTGGTGAAACTTTTTTTTTCTCTGTCTCAAGGTGCAGACCAGGGTATAAACATGTTTTTCGATGAACAAAGCAGCTTAATAAACAGCTCTTTACAAGATACAGTGTAAAAACTGCAATTTTTAAAATTAGCTCAAACCATATAACCAAAACTAGAAGTGAAATTTTAAAAGTCAAAACTAGATTTTAAAACCAGAATTTACCAGTGCAAACAATTTGATTTTTAAAACCAATACCAAATTAAACTGAGACTCATCTGTGATTTTTGAACCACTCCATGTGGCGATCCCAAGATGGCGAACTCATTACATACCACACAGGAATCTCAAGAGAGTGGTCCTATTACCCATCGTGGCAATCTCAAGATGGTGGTGAGGCATATTACATACCACGTGGAAACCTATATTGTTACTTTAAACATATGCATTTATAGACCTTATAAACACATAGGCATTTTAAATAAGCTTAAATTTAACCTTAAACATACCCAATTATTTTTGATCATATTAACCATTTAAGATCAGTTAAAATTAATCATTTAATGGTCATATATTTAAACAGATGGAATAAACTCTTTTTGTTGTACCTAGCTGCAATCTTAACCATTACAGTCAAGTGTAGTTACCTTTCTCTTATCACTGCATGGTCTGCAGAGCAGCAATTAACTTAAGCTCCCTGGATGGAAGAGGAGGGGGAGTGAGCTCTAGCTGGTTCCGCTCCAAGTCTCTCCCGCTCAGCAAGCAGCAGAGGGGAGGATCCAGGCAGCTCTGCCTGAGGACTCCTGCGCAGCCAACCGAGCCCCAGCTCTGTGGTAGCTTGATGCATGCGTCTCCCCAGCCACCCACAAGCACTCCTGCCACGTCTGGGACTTCCCCACTCCGCAGTGGCCTCCCTTTGAGACCAGCAGCAGTCCCTGGCAGATCGTAGCACAGAGCTCCAAAGTCAGAACTAGACTTTTTTTTTTTTTTTTTTTTTTTTTTTTACAGAACTGGACTCCATCCAAGTCCACCAGATAGGAGGCTTCCAAGTGTCCTCGGTCCCCTTGACCCCCTGGAGCATCCTCCAGGGCTATGACCTGTTGTCCTCTGAGCACATTTGCTGACCACTGCTCGTGACTTTAGCAAGTCACCCGAGCATTCGCAAACCAAAAGCACGCAAACCGAAAGCACATTGAAACAGACAACACAAACAGCACAGAGACAAACATTTGGCACCCTTTCTCACCTCCAAGATTGAATTTGTGGGTCAGGGGTCTGTGCTCATCCCAGATGATGCCCCCAAATGTTGGACTCCCGAGGTGGGGAGATCCTCTGTTCCTTGGGATAGACACCAGACCCCAATAACCCACAAAGAAAGAGCTTGATGCAAACAGCAAGAGGTGTTTTACTTAGTAGCTGGCATGTCGTGCTCTGCACACAGCTCCCACGCAAGGGGGTGGTGCCGAGCTCTGAGCAGCAGAATCACAGAGTTTATAGAGGCAAAAACTGCAAAACAGGAGGGGGTCTAGGCGTAAGGGATTTTTCTAATGGGGCAGTCAGTGATTGGCTGTGCCCAGGTGTGGTGACTAGGGGACGGTTAGGGACTGTTTGCATTTCTCAGTCCGGGAACAAAGAAGGGCGTTTAGGGCCAAGTTAAAATATTTTACCCTTACAGATCCAGTACCTAGTAGTTTTAACTAGCTAATACATTGACCAATGAACTAACAGTGGATCTAACTGCTCTTTAGCTGCAAAGCTACCATTAGCTTAGCTTAGCCATCAATGTGACCAGAGACCTGAGAAGGATAAGTTATAAGCTAAATAAATCTATGTATCAATCAAAATGACAGATTGACTAGTCAATTCACCACCTAGGCAGCTATCCCTGGCTCCTCTGGTCTTACGGCATCATGAGCAGAGGCAGTCCAGCCATTAGGCACAGAAGATGAGAGACTGTTTTTGTGGAAAAATAACATGAGAGATTGGTATCACCTCGTCTTCACCAATGTGAAACAATCATTCTCCAGGCATCCACAGCTCTGTCCACAGTTTAGGCTGGGCTCTAGCAGTGGGCTAGTTGGGGCAGTCTTGCCCATTGGCTAGCATGCCACAATCCAGAGTCAAAGTCATCTGTCATTGTGCCCAAATCTTCTCAGAGACCTTGGGGAGCTACTGCCAGGATTTTGGGACTCTGTCACAATAAGCTTACACATGTTAAAATGCCATATTTTACAGATCTCCAACAAGCTTGAGGGCAGCATATGAGTTACTCTTTGTCTGTCCTTAGCTATCTTCCCTAAACTGCATCCTGTAAAACAGACTGCTATAAGCTCTAATTCCACTATATTTCTTAGATAAGTATTTTAGAACCATATCTATTTTAAGTAATTCTTACATAGGCAAACTTTGTAGTTACCCATCCTAAGCTTACCCTTGAAAACATGATCAAGAGACTACGTACAGCTCAGTTTTGTAACCAACTGCAGTTATTAGCATAACTTGAAATATATTTCTGAACTAAAGTCAAAGCAAAACCTTTAATTATACAGTTCATAGAGGGGCTAGCAAATCTTGCTGATCCTACCACATTGCATTCAGACTGAACAGCAAAAAGCTTAAGGGACAAAAGTTTCACTTAGCACTAAACAGAGAACCAAACACAGCTGGCAGCCCTCAGTAGAGATGGACTATTCTGGTCATACCAAATATACAGGCCAGAAAGAAATGGCATTAAATCATTTATATGGGAACTGGCAGTCAGGCATTTATTTCATATAATGGTTAACAATGGATTGAATATAACCCTGTATAACCCTGGGCTAACATGGAGCTGTAGTCCTCTTCCCTGCTTGAAAAGCATAAACAAACATTTTTGCCTTGAAGAATCACCCGACTTTTAAATGAAGAACAGCATATTTTACAGTTCTTTCTCAAATCATATTTGCAGGTATGAGAAACCAAAGCAAATACAGTTCATATGCCCTCTGGCTTTCTATACATATTCTGACCTTCTGTAACATTATATATACCTTTAGGTTAGGCTTTTCCTAGCTCTGTTATTCTGGTTTAAGTAGACACTTTTACTTTAGACAAGTTATTATTTTGTTTTCTTTACTATCCCAGTCTCTTGTTTTCTTTCCTGCTTTTCAGACAACATGAAAATTTCCATCAAAATCCCTTTGATCATTTCTTTACTAAGTCATTCCATGGGTTTTTACCATCTTGACATGAAACATTGCAAAAATTGCCATTTTTTAAAATTGGCTCAAACAGTATGGCTGGGTTTCATTTGGTAAAATTAATAAAATAAATTCCCAGGGTCTTTTGACCTCCCCCAAAGGGTTGAGAAACTGTTCTAAGTTCTTTGTTAGACTGCCCAAGGTCATTATTTTAAAATACCTGATAAACTTTAAAATGTTTCATAGCCTTAAACATTTAAACATCCTCCAAAACCTGTTTTTGCAGTATTAAAATACCCAGAGTGAAGTCATAGAGCATAACCATAGTTTTTAGAAGTCAAACCAAATTTTATCATTGTAAACAATTCAGTGCCTCTAATATCAATACCAAGTGTATTATTTTGATGTTATAAACTTTGGCTGCCAGGAAGAAAAGTTCTTGTATACAAACACATGGAGGTGCAGCTTTAATATCTCATATAAGCAGAATTTCCAACCTTATTTTTTTTTATAAACCTGATTTTTAAGACAGGACAGAAATTATGTAAAATCTTAACATACCTAAAAACCAATAATCTGTAACTAAGACATACAAAACATAGTAAACTTATATATTCAAAACATACAGACAAAACTTATTTTTACTTTTTTTTAGCTGTAATTTCAAGGGAGTAACATGTTGCTACCTGTTGAATCCAATTCATATGACCATAGAGGCTCGTAGTTTTCTTACCTGAGAAACTGCTGTTACCTCTTTAAGAGCTGCCCGCCTGCTCTTAAAGAAGCCTCTCCAAGGGTGGGCTGCATTCCCAAGCAACCTAACTCTGACTCTGGGAAGACCTCCAATACTAGAGAACTAGATATCTCCCTGACCCTCACAACTATGACTGTCCAGTGCATCTGCTCTTAGCCACATCTTGCCACTTGTACAGATACCTTGAGGCTTTTCAGAACCGAGAGTAAACACAAACCCAGACCCTGCACACAGTCACTTACACACTTACTGGCCGGCACAAGACCCTCCAGGTTGGGGTCCTAGAGGTCTGGGGAACCCTGGACGAGCCCCCAAATGTTATGCCTAGATCACGAGCTCCCCAAAAGACCACCAGGAACACAAGTCCAATGCAAAACACAGAAGGGTCTTTACTCAAGCTCGACCTTGGGTCACAATCCTTTCTGACACAGCAGGTTGGGAGAGTGACAGCCAGCTCCAAGGGAACAGGGTTTTTAGAGGGAAAAACCACAAGCAGGGGTTTCCAACCCTTAGTGTTACATGATTGCACAAAAGGTAAAGGAATGAAATGCACTTGGACCTAGTTGGTTGACAGCATCTGGCCAAACCACAAAGAGGAAACAGCTTGCCAAGAGGAGCACTGTGATCCTGGGAAAAACTTATGTTTTCTTAACTGACTCCACGTTTATCGGTCTGCCTTAGTTGCTGTGTCTCGCTGCAAGCTGCGGAGAATATTCTGTGGTTTTTGTTTTTTCTCAGAACTTAAGGGTGGGAACCAAGGTACTCTAGGGATAAGCTAACCTTGGATGGAGTCTGAGATACAACATGGAGTTAGTGCTGTTCATTTAACCCTTTCATAACAAAGTATATATTGTTTGAGAAATGAAACCAGAGAGGCATAATCAAAATGGAGATTTGGAGGCACAAAAGAGTCTTATACGTTAAAGACTACAGCAGGTGTTAACAGAGGAGCTACAGTTATGCTAAGAACCAAAGTAAGTTAAGCAGGTTACAACAATCTGAATAGCCACCAGATTTTGCTGGCCAGTATTTAGCATCTGAATACACAGCAGCACCAGGCCAACCCCCAACAGTTTGTTTGTTTAAAATTGTGAGTTAAGACCCACCAAATTGCCTGGGGGTGGGCATTTCATGTTTCACTCCAGCAGGCCTGAGTTTTTAACTCTCTTTCCTCAAACTCCTGAGTAGCTTGTGCTTTTAAGGATGTTTTACAGATTTCCTTGCCTTCTGCCCACTGGTTGACTAGTGTGACAATGACAAGATAATCAAAATTGCCTCCAGACATTTCTAATGTCTCCCTGACCGCACCTCCCCCCACCCACTCTTAGGAGGGCAAAACTGAGACTAATAAGACAAACTTCAGACTCAGTCCCATTCACGGTCTCATTTGTTCTGAGTGAAAATGCTGAGAAACATGAGTCCCTGGGAACAGAGCTTTGTTACTGTAATGCAGTTTGGGTCCAGTGAGTCATGCGACAGGTCTGGAGCAAGAGTAAGGTCGAGATGTGTCCAAACCCCCCAAATCTTGTCCTGACGCCAGCAGGAGCAGAACTGCCTCCTTCGTGCTCTGGGCCTGCGTGTCCCAGTGCACACAGCCTTTACAAAACGCACCTTTGCCACCCTTGCGGTAGTCACACAGCCTGCTGGCCAGAGGTCAGGTTAACTGTCCTCTCTCCTTATGAGGGCAGGTTCAGCTAACATCTGGAACTCCTCTCATGCAAGTCAAGCATTCCCAGCACCTCAGTCCCAGCCAATGATGTATACTCTCTCCCCAAACTCCTAACCACTCCCTAAGGTTTATATAGCCCTTATTCACCCCCAATAAAGAGCTGTTTCACTGAAACCTGCCTCTAGAAAAGGCTGTTTCTTCTGCACTCAATACCACCTGAGATCTTGCCTAACACACTACCCCAGCTAAGCCTCGTTCCCTCCAGTCCAGCCCAGTGCACAACAGTGCATGGATTCGCCAAAGGGAAAAGCAGACCCACGGCATGCGGCAGATGCCCCAAATAAGATGGATTCCTGATTCCAGTACCCTTTTCAAATTGTCTTACTGCTTAGTGCCCCTGGAATATGGTATAATCTGTGCTACACGCTGTACAAAGAGGCTGAAAACGATAAAAGACTTTCTCCTGCAGGAAGTAGATAGACGAACCTGTAGTTCTTTCGTACATCTGGCAGGAGCCTGGGCTGTCCTGGGATGTGATTGGCAGCTGCCGGGTGACCCAGGGGAGGGAGGATGAAGCACCGGGGTGAAAGGAGGTCAGGGGTCCAGAACACAAGCCAGGTGGCACCAATGACCCAGCTTGACTTGAGCACATCAGTGGCTGCTTCATGACCATTGGGTAATGGAGGTTCGCTTGGAGCTCGGAGGCTGAGAGAGGTAGAGGTGGGAGCCCGGTTTTGTCCAGATGGACAAAATGGCTGCTTTGAGAACAGTCATCCTCCTGCTCTCACAGATGGCTGCTGTGGTGAGCAGAGTGCTAATAGAGGCATGCCAGTGAATGGCGGAAACTCGGAAACTATCAGCAGCCAAGCCTCGGGGATCCAGCGATGAATTCTTTGGGGGAAACTGGGAGCTCTTCCTTCCTCACAGCCAATGACGAGTCTCAGCCAGGCATGGTGAAATAGCTGGTGCTGGCCCTCTTTAGTTCCTGTGAACCAAGGATTTATAAACCTTGGGCATTTGGAGGAGTTTTAAGCGAGCGTGAATGTGTTTGATTTACTGGGGCACCTGGGATACTTCATCTACATACAGCAAAACAGTCAAGCTATAAGAGGGGAACACAGCAGTTAATTATCCTATGGGTCGAGGAAGAACTCCAGGAAAGGTTACAGGTCCCTGAGTGCTGAGACATCTCATTAGCACAGGGTGGGTTTTTACAGGAATCCCCAGGTGCTTGCTTGAATAGGTTTCATATCAGGAAAGGGTCAGACCTGTACTCTTCCCTAAGGGTTATGTGACTCTCCTTAGAGCAGGGGTCTTCAAACTACGGCCCATGGGCCACATGCGGCCTGCAGAGGAGTCTGATCCGGCCTGCCAGCATATACACTCAGTGTCACAGCTTCTCAGGGATGACGTCAACTGCTTCCACCCACGGCGCGCTGTGTGCTGGGAGGGTGGGCATGAGGGCGGTGTTGGGAGGGACACTGATGCGCCCTTGCACCGCTGATGACGTCACTGGAGGGCACTGGA
>CM053756.1:48963912-48974923 GCA_028658305.1 Pachyuromys duprasi
GTTCAGTGCTGAAATCAAAGTTGGGGGGTGGGCGGTGGTTGGGAGATTAGGGGTTCGGTGCTGAAGCATTTTAAAGGGGATTACATTGAAAATTTTATATGCATTTTGCATTTCCTTTTCAGTGTTCACATGCTGATTCTGAACATATCAATTTGGGCGTTATATAGGGAGATATAACTGAACTATCAGGGACTGAGCTGGTCTGCTTAGAAAAGCCTGCAAGGGGTAAGTGTTCACATCAGGGACTAATGGAGGTTTATACACTGTATGTGTATATATAATATATATAGCCAAAAGCAGGCCCACAGTTCCCATTGAAATACTGGTATGTGATCTGTTTATTTATAAATGTTCTTCATTTTATTTATAAAAGATATGTGCAGTGTGGGTAGGAATTAGTAGTTCATATAGTCTGGCCCTCCAGCTCTCTGAGGGACGGTGATCCGGCCCCCACTTTAAAAAGTTTGAGGACCCCTGCCTTAGAGGATCTAGGGTTTCCCTAGATCAGGCAGAGAGGGAAGCGGCTGAGAAAGGGAGTCTGTCATCATATACCGGGCTCAGAGGCTATACAGAATGCGAAACTTCAACCTTAATAGCCAGGTCGCAAGGAACCGTCACCTGAACCACTAGACCTTTCTCAGGTGGAAGGCATACTGTCATTTAGAATCTGTAAAGACGGAGTGGACTGGCTACTGGCATCTCTGAAGTCTTTAAAGTACAGCAGGACCAGAGCCACAGTCTAAAACCTGTTACATTAGAGGTTTTCCAAATTCATTTCCAAAAATCACAAGCAGTTATATTTGCTGGAACCACAGGGAATCAGGTTTAGGTGTTCTTCGAGGACCTCGGAAGTTACATAGTATTTGAATTCAGTTCAGCCCACATAATTCTTTTCTATGTCTCAGGTTTCACTAGATTACTTATGTCTAATTTATATTTCTTTGAAAATATTTGCTCATATTTTGTACATGCCTGGTGCCCGAGGAAGCCAGAAGGTGTCAGACACCTTGAACTAGAGTTACACATGATTTATAAGCCTCCATCCTGGATACTCTTCAAGACAAACAAGTGTCTTGAAATGACTGAGCCATTTTTTCCAGCCCCCTCAGTTAGTTTTCTAGTTGCAAATGCACGTATTGAACATGCAGAGAGGTCTTCTACACTGCCTTTATTCTCTAAACAACGCATCACAACAACTATAGCGTTTACGTTGCATTGAGTACTATAGACAAAAGAATCTGGGTAGCTTACTGGTCAGCTGGGTAGTCTCGCTAGCTGGTGACAGGCCGTCTCAAAAAATAAGGTTGAGAAATTGTTGAATTTAAACAAAATCCCAAACATTCCATTTTACCAATACAGACTCAGGAGCCAGATGCAGGGTTGAAAGCCTACTAGCTCAAAGAGGCAGAGAAAGCACCCAGCCGACCTTCCTCCTCAGCCGACATTCCAGAAGTGGGGGGGAAGCCCCTTCTTCTCCTTGATGTCTTAAAAACCCTTCAAACCAAATGTTCCTCCTTTCTACTTCCTATGTGTCTATCTGTCTTCTGGATTTCCTCTCACTCCCTACTGTTTTTCCCTATGTTCACTCCCTGTCAACTGGTTGTTTGCTCCGATTCTTAACCTACTGTTAACTTTATTTAGCTCTTTTTTACAGAAAGCTCTTGGGTTAAAAGTATATGCTAGGGCTGAGCCACACCACCACAACAACAAAAAAAACAGGTTTTTCCATTTCACAATCTTGGGGTTCATAATGTGATCAAAAGTCCTGCAACAAGAAACTGGTTATCCAATAGCAAATGGTTAGCTCGGACAGCACACATAGACGTTATGCTATACAGACTGAGCCAGTTATATTTAGGAATGTGTGTGTGTGTGTGTGTGTGTGTGTGTGTGTGTGATATAGGTAAGAAGAGTTAATGGGGAAAAAGCCATGAATTCTAAAAGCAGCAAGGAGGTATATGGGAAGGTGTGGAGGAGGAAAGGGAGAGGGAAATGATTTCATTATATTATAATCTCAGAAATAAAATAAAGAAATAAACACTAACAAAAAGAAAAAAATAAGGAAGGCTGTTGATAAATCAAATTTATTATTGATTTATTTTTTAATTAAACAGCAGTTATTCCTCAACCAGCTTTACACCCAAATTACCAAACAGAGACTAGGGTTTATTTAATAAACCTAGAGCACAATGCTGGGCAATAATTACTCCATCCTAAACCTCCAAGCCCACATAGCTTCCTCCTATTTAGATTTCCCACATTATACTTGCTTTTTGGTCATATCTTAGGTCCAGTTTATCTGTTTATCTGTTTCCAGGTCCTCTTCTCCCTGATCTCTTCTCTCAACCCTCTCCCACTCACTTCTTTCTCCTCCTTTCTGGAACAGGATGTCCCACCCTATTCTTTCCATTGCTCAGCATTAGCTGGTTGTTTTACTGAAAATACAGAGAACAAATGGTGGCATGTTTACACAAACTTGAGACAGGTGGTGCTTATAATAAACATCACAATGCAATGTCTGGATTGAAACTAGATAGTGGGGTAGAAAAATCATTTGAATGAACAAGGGTAAATTGTATACATTCCACAAGAACACTATAGCAACATTTCCCCCTTTAAACCCAATAAAAGACTCCTTTTCTTTCAATACAAAAATAATTATAGAACAGTCCATGTGCATTTGGCAACTTAGGAGAAAGTATTTGATCATCCTATCTTGACAAGTTTAGAGTTCTATACCTAAATTAACTTTTATCCTTATTGGTATTACCTATATGAAAACATTTTCTTAAATTCTGAACAACTTAAGCCTAATTGTGGAACTATAACTATTTGGTCATTAATCCCACTAGAGATTTGAGAAGGAATAAATTTAGTTACTGGAGTAAATAGAAAGTGCATGTTAGCAGCATCAAAAAAAATAAAAAATTGACAAGACACAGTTTGCTGCCTGAATAATCACTCAAAACTGTATAATGTTGGAGCATCATCTTCAGCCTTCTGGCTCACGAATTATTTAGGACTTGCTTACCCTGTCTTGGCAGAGTTGAGCAGTCAACTTGGCCTACATTTAAGCTTGTCAATTTTAGGCAATGAGGACATTTTCTTTTTGCCCAGGTGTCTCGTTTGCTGTATTTGAAACCATCTCCATATGGAGTTTCTTTGATGCTCATCATCTTCTTTGAGGTAGGCTGGGTGCTGCCAGATGACATGTCTCATTGTCAAAGAATCTTTAAAATAATGAAGACATTTTTAAATGCCATATTCTGTAGATCTCTTAGGTTTTTGAAGGCTTATCTATCTTTTTATAATCAACCTGTCTATAGAATCATATCCATTTGTTAAACCTATGATGTATACTCCTGTGAAAAATTAGATTAGTGTTCCTGTGAAAAATTAGACTAATGTCTGACATGACTATGAGTTGATTAACAATTAATTTGCATTACTTAATATCCTAACCTTATTTTCTTTCTGAATAAGATTATTAACAACTTATAACCATCTCTCAGTGACAATAAACATTCATAGTCCCAGAAAACATCCAAAAACCTACTCAATCACTTTTTAAAGAAACTGGACATTGTTCTCATGAATTTTTTTCTTTTTAGCTGATTTTTTTGGACACGCAGAAATACTGATAGGGGGCCCAAAGGAAATTGGGAAAAAATGGTTAATTTGAATGTTGAGAAATTTGAGGCTTAATAAAAGTCCTGTTTGGAACGGTCTAAAATGCTGGACCAATTGAGATTAGTAGCTTTGTTCGAAGCTCTCTTGGGGGCAAGCTTTGATGAGAAACATCAATTGAAGCAGTTGAGGCAGGAACAAGCAGAATGCTGAAACATGCAAGATGCTGGAACAGATGTGTCAATGTCTCAGCATGCTGGAAGAATGAATTCTGTCAGGTTTGATCCAGCATCTCCAGTGTCTGATTCTTTTGTTCTACAAACATATAATTTCTCATAAGCATTATTCAGTCCTAAAATTATAAATGTTTGAGATGTGCAAGATGAAACTAAACTGTAAACCATTTTTTTCTATGCCAATTAAAAATTTGAGGTTTTTTGTAGCCAAGGATTTATTGGCCATGTGTTGTTGAAGTTCTGGCTGGAGACATTTTTAAGTCTCAGTCAGTTTCAGAGTTGTTCCCTTGTGAAGGGATCAGCACTTTATGTTGCCTGCTGTGTTTGGTCTTCTTGATTTCTCTCTTCTTGTGTGTGGCCAAGGTCTTCAGGTGGTCTTCTTCTGTCACATCTGATCTTTATTAGTGTTGATGGAACCCATAATTTCTCTTCTCCTGTAGGAACATATGCAAAACTTCTTCCCCAGTCTAGCACATTCCCTGCTCTCCATTGTGAAGTTAGGGTATCTTTGAAGTCTATAGGCTGAATAAGTCAGCAGTGTCTCTCCAAAGCCGTTGTTGTTTGTTCATTAATATTTAAGAAATTAAGGTCAATAAAACATTATGTGATCTATCTCTGGGGGTCCTTGATACCCTTCTCTGTTTGTTAAGCATGTCCCTTATTGTACGATTGGATCTTTCAATGACTGCATGACCAATAGGATTGTGCAACATACCTGTGACATGTTTTATCTTACAATATGGAAAAGAATCCTTCCATTTGATTAGAGACATACGCTGTAGCATTATCAGCCTTAACTTCTTTAGGTATACCTATAACTGCCAACACTTCTAATAAATGCGTAAGAACTGAATCAACCTCTTCAGAACTTAAAGGCTGTTGCCCATCGAAACCCTGAATATGTGTCTATAGTATGGTGCACATATTTCAGTTTACCAAACTCTGATAAAACACGTCCATTTGCCAAATTTCATTTCTTTGGTTAGGGTTACTTCCTACAGGTAGTGAAGTTTGGTTATATAAAGAACAAGTGGGACATTTTCTCACAATTTCTTTGGCTTGTTGCCAAGTGATAGAAAACTCTCTTTTTAAACCTTTTGCTGTTAACATAGTGTTTTTTATGAAATTCTGAGGCCTCTAACACACTTCCTATTAATAGTTGATCGATTTCATCATTGCCTTGTGCTAGAGGGCCTGGTAGACCCTTATGAGATCTGATATGTGTTATATACAATGGATTACTTCTATTTCTCATTACTTGCAATTGAAGAAACGGTAAAGTCCAAATTATTAGATCAACAGTTTCTATATGCAGAACAACTCTTTCCGTATATTTGTCAATACACAATGACTATATTAAGAGATTCTTGAAAATCTGATAACACCAAGAGAATTGCATATAATTATGATTTTTCAACTGAATAATAAGGACTCTTCAACATTTTACCCACATTTTCTGACTTACCTCTGCCCTTTTTGATTTACTGGCATCTGTATAAAATGTGGTAGCTCCAGAAGTTGGAGTTTCTTTTATTATACGAGGGAGAATCCCATTGGTTCTTTTTATAAACTGAAGTTGCTTGCTTTTTGTATATCTGTTGTTGATTTCTCCCAAAATTTTACAGCAAGCTGTTTTCCAGTATTCGTTGTCTGCCCATAATGACGAAATCTTGGCATTGGTAAAAGGCACCATAATTTCAGCTAATTTATGAAGTCTCATTTTTCCTTTTAGGATCAATTCAGAAAGCTTTTCTATATAAGTTTTCGATTTTTAATTTTTCGTGCCAAAAACATCTATTCTAAGACATAATCCTCCCCCTGCATAAGAATTCCTATGGGAGAAAGAGTGGAAGGCAAGATAACCAAAATACAGGCCATCTTTGGATCAATACGGTCTGAGGTAGCCATTCCTTTGGACCTGAGATGGTCAAGTGCGTGCAAGTCATGCTGGCTCGCTATTCTTGTTGTTTTCAGCAGACACCTCCTGTTTTGCTCAGTTAAACCTCCTGTTTTGTTCCATTAAACCTCCTGTTTTGCTCCATTAAACCTCCTGTTTTGCTTGGTTAATTTTCCTGTTTTGCTTGGATATGTTTACTTGGAAACCTATATAAGTGGTTTACTCTGTAATAAAAATGGCGCCTTGATCAGAGTACTGTCTTGGTGTCACTTCTTCGTGTTCTCTGTCTTTTTTAATTCCCAGCCCCTTGTGCAGGCGGTTACTATTGGCAGTCGCGGGCAACTACAACGGTCTATACATGCATCCTGTAATTTCCTTTCTATCAGAGCCAATTCCTTTTAAGCTTCAGTTGATAACGTTCTTGGACTATTTAAGTCCTTATCACCCTATAAGGTTTGAAATAAGTTACTTAGCTCTTTGGTTAGCTAAACCAATGGTAGGCTGTAGCCAGTTAATTATCTCCCAGCAATTTTTGAAAATCATTAAGAGCTCTTAATTGGTTTCTTCTAATTTTTACCTTTTGTGGTCGAATTTTCTGTAGACCTATTTTGTGTCCTAGGTCATTAATAAAACCTCTTTGTATTTTTTTTTGGGAGCAATCTGTAATCCCCAACAGGGCAGTGTTCTATTTGTTTCATCAAAAAAAAATTTTTAAATGTTTTTGTATCTGAGTCAGCCAATATGATATCACCCATATAGAGGCAAATTAATGGATTGAGGAAATTGCTTACAAATTGTCTCCAAAGGCTGTTGTACAAAATATTGGCACAAAGTAGGACTTTTAACATTCTGTGTTAAGACCCTTCAGTGATATCTCTTTATTGGACAGCTTCTCTCAAAGTCAGTACTGAGAAAGCAAACCTTTCCCTATCGTGTTCATGTAAAGAATCGTGAAAAAGCAATCCTTTAAATCAATCATTATAATAGGCCATTCCTTAGGCAACAAGGAAGGCAATGGGATTCCAGATTGTAATGATCCCATTGGCTGAATAATTTTTTTTAACTGCCCTGAGATCTACTAATATCCTCTATTTGCCAGATTTCTTTTGATAACAACTACGGGAGAATTCCAAGGGCTGTTGGACTCCTCTATTTGTTGAGCCTCCAGCTGTTCCAGGACTAGCTGTTCTAGTGCCAGTAATTTTTCTGTACTCACAGACCATTGTTCAATCCAAATAGGTTGGTCAGCCAACCACCTTAGTGGTAAGGCTGTGGGGTTTTATCAGCAGTGGCTTCCCAACATGAAGTTCATGTCAGAGACAGTCCCTGTTCCCCTTACTAGGCTGGACTATCAGTCTCAGAAAGACCCCTGTGCCAAGATATTTTGGTTCTGTCGCTCTCCTTGTGGAGCTCCTGTCCTCTTACTGTCTCCCATTCTTTAATAAGATTCCCCTCACTCTGCCCAAAGTTTGGTTATGACTCTCAGCATCTGCTTTGATACACTGCTGGGTAATCTTTCCGAGGCCCTCTGTGGTAGGCTCCTGTCCTGTTTTCTCCTTCTTCCAATGTCCATCCCATCAATTATATTTCTAATCCATTCATCTATTGGTGCAGATCTTCCTCTTAATGGCCTTATTGCCCCTTTGCATTCAGTATTAGCATTTTCAAAAGCTAAAGATTCTATTAGTGCTTTTCTTGCTAGAGGATCCGATATACTTCTCTCCACAGCTGAGGTCAATCTTTGCATGACCTTAGAGAATGGCTCAAGCCTTTTTCCTGATTCCTCAACCTTGTCGCAGGCATTTAAGACTGCTAGGCGACATAATGCAAAGGTTTCTTCATATACAGCTTGTAAATCTGTGTCAGTATATTGGCCATCACCAAGCAGCTGTTCCTTAGAAACAGCAACATCGTTGGCTCCATTTTTGTGTGCTATCTCTCCAGCCTCTTCTCTCCACCATGAGAGCCGCTGTAAATACGGCCCAGGTTCTAATGTTGCCTTTGCATATCCTCCCAGTCTTTCGGGATTACTCCACTTCTGATTGACTAGGAAGTCAGCATTTGTTTTACAAATGGTGAATGTGTTCCAAAATTAGTGACACTTTCCTTAAATCTCCTCAGGTCTAGCATTTCCCCAGGGCACCATTCAGCTTCTTGATAATCCTGTGGAGGATCATCTGCTGCTGGTCTCTGCTGTATACTGACTGGATAAGCCAACCACCTTTGGTTGGTTTTCTGTATTTTTATCTTTTGCCTCTGCCTGAGTATTTTCTTTACTTAGTATTCTAAATTCTCTCTTAAGGGCTGTACACATATTTCACATCTATCGTTCTGTTGTTTGCTTTGTTCAATAATCTCTTGAATCTTGTTTTATGCCTTGCTTCCAACTTTTAATTTTTTTCTTTATATTGTTCTAGTTGTTCTTAGTGTTGTTCCAGTATCTTTTCTAAAACCTCTGCCCTATCTTCCTGTTGTTTATCCTGTTCTGTAAGTTTTTGTATCTCTTGTTTTATGTACTGTTTCCAACCTTCATTTTTTTCTTTATATTGTTCTACTAGTTCTTTGTGTTGTTCCAGTATCTTTTCTAAAGCCTCTGCCTTTGAGAAGACATAAAGTTAAATTGAGGACTATTAATGTAATCATAGTCATAATTTATAAATTTTCATGTATTTCTGTCTTAAAACCATAGAAGAGATTATCAGCCAATCTCCAAGAAGTCTGTTTTATTGTCTTTCTCATCCTGTCTGCTTTGTTTACTTAAAATTTGTATATAAAAGTGTAATTATTAAACAGTTTACCTGATTGTAAATTCTGTTCCTGGTCTCTGTTCTTTTGTGTTGTGCTGTGTCTCACAATGCTGTTTATCAGCTCACAGAAAAGAGGCATGGTTTTGCCTCCCACCTATAACTTAGAATTATTTTACCAGATCCCTACTCCTGCCCCAGTCGGTTGAGTGCCTGTCTGACTCGGAAAAGCACTTAGTTTGGACCTATTAAACTGGCCTTTTTCCTTTATGTAAGCTTTTGTCCTGAGAAAGCAGTTTAAACAGTCTCCCAGCTTTTCTTCTAGACTTTACCAGTTCAGACGCTTGAGGCTTCTCTGTCTCTGGCTCCTGCTTCCAGGGAGAGGTGTTTTTTTCTGCCTCCCTCACTGAATCCTGACCTCTGCCTCACTCCAGGAGATTATTGGGTCCACAAATATTTTTTTCCTCAGACCAGCAAGAACCCCTTCTCAAAGGGATTTTGCTTTGTGCTTTGGTTACCAAGTCTGTTCTGAGAAGCTTCGTTAAAGAGCCACTTTTTTTTTCTCTGTCTAAAGAAACTGCCTCTCTAGGGTTTGTATGTATCAATTTTTGTTTTCCTGCTGGAGGCCTTGCTGCTCTGCAAGGGGTCTGCCTAATCAGGAATCTGCGAGCTACGAATTTAGGAACTGCCACTGCTTTGTTTTTAAGGAACACAACTAAAAACTGCTCTATAGTTTTACTTTCTCTGTAAGTTCTTGCTAGATTACTGTAAAATCTGACACACGTTGGTATGCCATTTGTTGTTGAAGGTAAAAGTTTAGTATTGATTTGCCTTTTATTTAAACAGTGGTTATTCCTAAACCAGCTGTCTACCCAAATCACCACAGAGACTAGGACGTATTTAGCTAATCTAGAGCATAATGCTGGGCAATGATTACTCCATCCTAAACCTCCAAGCCCGCATACATTCTTACCATTCAGATTTTACACTTCATACTTGCTTGTAGTCATATCTTAGGTCCAGTTCATCTCTCCTTGTGGTTTCAAATCCTCTCCTGCCAATCTCTTCTCTCCGACTACCCCACTCGTTTCCTTCTTCTCCCCTGGGGGTCAGGATGGCCCATTTCCAGTGCTCAGCAATGGCTGGTTGTTTGTTTACACAAACTTGAGACAGGTGATGCTTAGAATAAACATTACAATGCAATGTCTGGATTGAAACCAGACAGTGTGGGTAGAAGAATCGGCATTTGAATGAACAAGGGTAAACTGTATACATTCCACAAGAATGTTACACCAACAGAGGGCATAGCAGCATACTCTTTTCCAGCCCTCAGGAGGCAGAAGCAGGAGGATCTCGGTGAGTTCGAGGCCAGCCTGGCCTAATTAGTGAATTTCAGAACAGCCAGAGCTACATAGTGGGACCATCTCAAAAAACAAACAAACAAACTCAAACAAAAAAACTAAAAAAAGACAAAAAAATGAAAAGAAAAAAAAGGTAAATGACTAAGGAAGATACTGACCTCAGGTCTGCACATACATGCATCTGTGCACACAGGTACAAACATGTATACACACATATTCCATACACAACATATGCACATTGAAAGCGTCAAATAAACTGAGAGTGGGCAAATGTCTTAGGGTTTCTACTGCTGTGAGGACACACCATGACCATGGCAACTCTTATAAAGGAAACCATTTAATCGGGACTGGGTTACAGGTTCAGAGGTGTAGTCCAGTATCATCATGGCGGTAAGCCCGGCAGCTCGCAAGCAGACAAGGTGCTAGAGGAAGAGCTTGAGAGTTCCACATCTAAATTCACAGGCAGAAGTGAAGACTGAGACACTGGCCATACAGAGCTTGTTAAGACCTCAAAGATCTCCACCCGGACACATCTCCTCCAAAAGGCCACATCTAACAGGGCAAGCATTTCAACACATGGGTCTATGGGAGTCATTTCTATTCAAATCAGCATAGCAAACTCCTTTTGGGGAAAAAATACTTTACATATTATGTGTGTGTTCATGAATGCATGCATGTGTGGCGGTGAGAGAAAAAAAATTTCTCTTTTATTAAAACAATTTTTTTGGTATGGGGCAGGCATGATGGTGCACGACTTTGATCCCAGCAATTGGGAGGCAGAGGCAGGCAGATTTCTGTGAGTTTGAGGCCAGCCTGATGTCTCACTGTGTAGCCTTGGCTGGCCTGGAGCTCTCTATGTAGGGCAGGCTGCCCTTGAACCCAGAGATCTGCCTGCTGTAGCCTCCTGAGTGACCGGATTAAAGGGGTGCACCGCCACACCTGGCAGAGAACAACTTTTCAGAGATGGTTTCTGTTTCTGCTCTAAGATCTAGGGATAGAACTCAGGTCCTGGGACAAAGTGCTTCTACCTAGTGAGGCATCTCCGGCCCAAACTTTTAAAGGGCCAGACAGTAAACAGGTCTCTGGTAATTAATAAATTTTTCTGTTGTCGTCAGAGAACAAGCATAGGCAAAAAGTAAAAGAATG
>CM053756.1:48975423-49005688 GCA_028658305.1 Pachyuromys duprasi
GATAGCTCTATTTTTAAAGCAGTGTCACTTTGTTTTGTTTGTACGTGTATTAAATATCTGTCAAGATTACTATTTTGTTACTCTGAAGTTTGTTGCTTGTTCTTTCAAATAAAAGTTATTTTGTTAATGTTGCCAAAGTTATTTATAAGAAATAGCAACTAAGGGAAATAAAACATTTTGTGAAAACCTTTTGCTTTGTTTTTTTTTTAACTTCAAACTGTATTTTAGCTTAATTTTTATTTTGTATTTTCTGTATTACTTTTACTCTCATTGGTTAGAACTTCTAGATGATATGTTTAATAGAGCTAACAGTCTTGAGTTTTAAATTCTTCATTATTGTGTGTATGATTTGTGTTTGGGTTGTGGATACATGTGTGCCAGTACATGTGTGGAGGTCAGAGGGCAACTTTCTGGGGTCAATTCTCCTAACCAGGGATTGAACTCTGGGCTGTTAAACTTTTTTTTTTTTAATCAACTTCTTACTGGATCATTGTGAATTTCACACAATGCATTCCAATCCCAGTTACCTCCATTCCCTTCATATCCACTCTCTGCCCTTGCAACCTACCCCCCAAATAAACATCCCCCTCCTCCACCGAAAATATCTTTCCATGAAAGCTGTGGTGTGTCACACAGTACACCCTTTTGTCCAGACAGCTTTACTTGCAAATGTTCATTTCACTGAGTGGTCTGGCTTTTGCTACACCATCAATACTGGGACTCCTCACAAATACTGTTGCCCTGTGTCATGGAGATCCTGCAGCTCTGGGTCTGCAGGACTGGCCCTTTCACATGCTCCAGCAGTTCATAGAGTAGAGTTGGTGGCCAACTCAGAGGCCTGGATTGGGCCTGGGTGGTAGCTGAGTTGTTCAGCCCACCAGCTCTCCTGTTTTCCACAGGATGGGAGGGGTGAGGTCATATCTGCTCAGCTCTCGAACATCAACATGGTTCCCAGCCCACAACAGGGACATCTGTGTTGCTTTTGACGGTAACATAGGTCCTGGACATCGAAGAGACCCTTGCTGCTTCAGGGGTCAGGTCATCACCATGGCCTCAGGTGGCAGCTGAGGCCACCCCTGCTGTTCCTCACCTCCCTCTTCATAGTACACAAACCATTCAGTTTCTCTCTCCCTTACCACCACTGCACACTTGCTCATGGTTCTTGTTCTGTGGGTGGGTGGGCCCCATGGGCCATTAAGCTTATATCTACTGAGGCATCTCATTGACCTATTCAAAGTTTTGTTTTGTTTTTGAGACAAGTTTGGCGTTTTGTTTTTTGGTGTTTTGTAGTCGCCCTCGACTACCAATAGTAACCGCCTGCACAAGAGGCTGGGAATTAGAGACAGAACACGAAGAAGGGACGCCAAGACAGTGCTCTGATCAAGGCGCCCTTTTTATCACAGAGTAAACCACTTATATAGGTTTCCAAGTAAATATAAGCAAAACGGGAGGTTAGCTGAGCAAAACAGGAGGCTTAACTAAGCAAACAGGTGTCTGCTGAAAACAAGAATAGCGAGCCAGCATGACTTGCACACACGTGACCATCTCAGGTCTAATGGAATGGCTACCTCATTTTTTTTTTTGAGACTGCGCTGGCTGGCCTGGAACTCAACTCTGTGGACCAGGCTGACCTTGAACTCAAAAAGATCTGCCTGCTGAGCGCTGGGATTAAGGGCAAATGGCCACCACTGCCCGGCCTTGTTCTTGGCTTTAGTGAGAACTTGCTACCAAAGGTCCGTAACTATGTTACTTAAAGAATTTCAAAGAGAGTGGTTGTATTTTATTGGATAGTTTATAAAAGTCATGTGTGGCAGCCAAAATGGAGTTGGTAGCTGAATTGGAGTGTGTATTGCTGTTTGGTGCTGAGTTTGAGCAGTGGAATTTTGCCTCCTGGCCCTGGCAGACATGGGTCTAATCTAAAGCTCAGTGTCTCAGAGACTGACCTTGGCAATTCTTGCAGCAGGAGCTTTGTGTCTTAGAACTAGATAATAAACTCCCAGGTAGCAAATTCTGTGTAAACTTGAGTGAATCCTCGGACGCTTTGCCAAGTAAAGCTACTACCATGAGAAACTGCTTGTAATTTTCTGCTATTTAAGTGCTGTTTTTATGATCAGTAAATGGCACCTTGATCAGAGTTTTGACTTGGTGTCCTCCTTTGTGTCACCCTGCTCTTTTTTCCCCCAGCCCTCACTTAGGTGGTACTGCAGGTGGCGACATCATGTATTTTTTTCTTTACTAAACCAAAGATTTGCTGGGTATACACCATTAATCCCAGTTCTTGGGAGGCAGAAGCTGATAGATCTCTCTGAGTTCCTAGCCAGGAAGGGCTACAGGTGAGACTCTGTCTAAACAAATGAACAAACAAATCAAACCAAACTAAAATAAGGCTTTGCTTGGCTGTGTTCACAACTTTAATTTTACAAATCTTCAGTCAGATGTCTTGAGGCTTGCCTGTCATAGCACTCTGGAGGCTGATTCAGGATTTTGAGTTCTGTGTCAGCCCTGGTTACTTGACTAGTGAGACTGTGCTTCAACCTCAAGACACTTATCCTTTTTTTAAATATTACATTGTCACAGTTTTATCAGGATTTCTGGTTTACTTTCCCAAGCAGCAACCTTTGATTTGTTTTATTCCCCAAGTAGCTTATTTCTTGTCTCATTCTGTTACACATCTACTTACTTTGGGATGATTCTTTTTCTGTGCTAACTTAAAAGCCTTATTCTTTGCTTTATTATAGACAGAATTTGTCACTGTAGAGGGAGTGGGACCTGGGAGATTGGAGCCAATAAACGAGTCGGACTAAAGTCGAAATACAATAGCTGATTTTTTTTCAGAGCATCAGACAATTTATACTCTGAGAGTTAAGAAAAATGTAAGTACAGTGAACAATGATTTTCTATAGAGGCATATAAACAAATAGCTGCAGCCACTTGAATAATCTAAAGTGAACTCGGTCCACTCCAACTGGGAGGGGCATGAAAGTACATTCCAAGAACAATTCCATGTTTTTCAACAGTTAACAGGACTCTTGTTTTCCTTGAAATTTTCTCACAAGCACTCAGAATTCCCCTCTCACAACTCCATTCTAGCAGACAAGCGTGGGTGTTAGGCTCTATCGCGGCACTCCCTCTCTCTCTTTCCCCACCTCTTTCTCCCCATTATGTCCTTCTCTTCCCCTTCTCTCCCTCTCTTCATATCCGCCTAATAAACTACTTTCATAAAAGATCTGTTGTATGCCTAATCGTCATTATTTAATATGTCCCATAACATTATAGTAGGTTATTAATATTTATTACTGATTTATCTTTTGGTTAAGCAGTGGTTATTCCTAAACCAGCTGTATACCCAAATCACTACATAGAGACTAGGATTTATTTAATTTACCTAGAGCATAATGCTAGGCAATAGTTATTCCATCCTAAACCTTCAAGACTGCATAGATTCCTACCATTCAGATTTCACCCATTATATAGTCATATCTTGTAGTCATATCTTAGGTCTGGTTCATTTCTCCTCGTTTGGAGTCCTTTCCTGCGGATCCCTTCTCTTATTCCTCCCACTTGCTTCCTTCTCCTTCCCTCCAGACCAGGATGTCCTATCCTATTCTCTCTATTGCTTAGTATTGGCTGGTCGTTTAATTGAAAATACAGAAAACAGATGGTGGCATGTTTACACAAACCTGAGACAGGTGATGCTTAGAATAAACATCGCACTACAATGTCCAGATTGAAACCACTTAATGAGGTAGACAAGTCAGCATTTGAATGAACAAGGATGAATTGTATACATTCCACAAGAGCATCATAGCAACATTCCCCCCCTAAAAGAAAAGGCTCCTTTTTTTTAATACAATAATAATATAAAACAGTTATGAAAACTATTAGGTAAGATTTACATATGGAATGTCCAGTCCATGTGTATTTGGCAACTTAGGAGAAAGTGTTTGAATATAATATCTTGACAAGTTTAGAGTTCTATACCTAAATTAACTTTTATCCTTATTGGTATTACCTATATGAAAACATTTTCTTAAATTCTAAACAACTTAAGTTTAATTGTGGAACTCTAACTATATGGTCTTTAACCCCACCAGAGACTTGAGAAGGAATAAAATTTAATTACTGGAGTTAATAGGAAGTGCATGTAAGCAGCTTCCAAAAAAAAAAAAAAAATGGCAGAGACAGTTTGCTGCTGGAACAATTACCCAGAACTGTATGACATTGGAGAATCATCCTCAGCCTTCTGGCTATGTCTATTTGACATACATGTGAAGCAGGAACTATTTAGGACTTGCTTACCCTGTATTGCCACAGTTCAGCAGTTGACTTGTCCTGAATTTAAGCTTGCCCAATTTTGGCAGAATTCTGTCTGTCATGAAACAAGGGCAATTTCTTTTTGCCCGATTGGCTGGTTTGCCCCTTTTGAAGCCATCTCCCTATGGAGGTTCTTTGATGTTCATCATCTTCTTTGAGGTAGGCAGGTTTGCTGCCAGGAGATGACCTGTCTCATTGACAAACAATTTAAAATAATACATTTTTAAATGCTATATTCTGTAGGTTTCTGAAGTTTTTGAAGACTACCAATCTTTTTAAATTTTTTTATATTAATCACAGGTTATATACTTTGTATCCCAGCCGTAGCTCCCCCCTCCCCCCATTCCCTCCCAATTCCCCCATCCCTCCCTCATCTCCTCCCTGCCTCTTTCCAAGTCCTCTGATAGGGGAGGACCTCCTCCACTTCCATCTGACCCTAGCTTATCAGGTCTCTTCAGGACTGGCTGCAATGTCTTCCTCTGTGGTCTAGCAAGGCTGCCCCTCCCTTGGGGGGCAGGAGTGGGGGAGGGTCAAAGAGCCAGTCATTGAGTTCATGTCAGAAATGAAGACTACCAATCCTTATGTAATCAATCTGTCTATAAAATCATAGCTATTTGTTAAAACTAGGATGTATACTCCTGTGATAAATTAGACTAGTATCTGACATGGCTATGAGTTGATTAACAATTAACTTGCATTACCTAATACCCTAAACAATTGGTAATAGCAGTTTAAAAGTATTGGAAATAATCTTGAATTTGTATCAATATACTAAAATTTACCAATGTATTAAAATAGACTAATTTTTGTACCAATATACAAAATTCTATCCCAGAGTTAAAAATAACCTTATTTGAGAATAACAAAACTTAAGTTGAGTAGATTCAATAATTACTTTTGTTTTTTTATTCCTATAAAATATCCCTGTATTCCCTTTTCTTTCTTTTCAACCCCCTTTCTCCTTATTTTAGAAAGAAAGAGAAAAGAAAAAGGAAAAGAGAGAAATCCTAGAGTCTAACCTTGTTTTCTCTCTGAATAAGACCATTAATAATTTATAACCATCTCCCAATGACAATAAACCTTCATAGTCACAGAAAACAACCAAAGACCTATCCAACCCCCCTTAAGGAAAACTGGACATTGTCCTCATGGATTTTTTCTAGCTGACATTTTGGACACATAGAAATCCTGTTAGGGAGCACCAAAGGAAACTGGAAAAATGGTTAATTAAGCAAGCATTAACATTTGTGGTCCAGTCTTTGGATGCTGAGACATTTCAGGCTTATAGAAGTCCTGTTTGGAATAGTCTATAAAGTGCTGAACCAACTGAGATTAGGAGCTTTCTTCAAAGCTCTCTTGGGAAAAGGCTTTGATGAAAAACAGAAATTGAAGCAGGTGATGCAGAAACAAGCAGAATGCTGGAACATGCAAGATGTTGGAACAGGTGTGTCAATGTCTCACCCTGATAGAAGGATGAATTCTGTCAGGTGTAATCCAGTGTCTCTGGTATCCTGTCCTTTTGTTCTGCAAACATATAACTTCTCACAAGCATTATACAGTTTTAAAATTATAAATGTATGAGATGTGCAAGATGAAACTAAACTGTAAACCAATTTTATCTATGCCAATTAAAAGAATGGCATAATAAAATTTGAGGATATTGTAGCCAAGGATTTATTGGCCTTGTATTGTTGAAGTTCTGGCTGGAGACATATTTTACATCTCAGTCAGTTTCAGAGTTGTTTCCATGTAAAGGGATCAACAACATAAGTTACCATTATTGTTGAACATACAGTCATTATCATGTTGAAATAAAAACAAGGTTGCATAAATTAAAATACCTTTTTTGGGCTCTTGGGCACCTGTTGTATTAGCCCAACCTGTTACCTATCTCCCGAGAGAAAGCATCCCATTAGAGAGACAAGCTGGTTGCCTTAAACAATAGAAAAAGCATGTTTTAAGTAAACTTAATATAAACTCCTTTTTTAACTTAGAGTTTAAGCATATCTTAGGCATCTTGTATTTTTGTTTAGAGGTTTAGGCCTAGGTTTTAATATATGTTGTAGCTATTTTTGTCTTATCCCCTTTTCTATACAGAACGAGCAGTTATGCCTTTATAGCCAAACTTCATAAAAACTCCCCTTTACCTTTAGCATTTAAGCTAGGCATTTTGTACCTGGATTTTTACATTGGTTGTGGCTATTCTTTGGCCTGTCCCTTTTTTGATATGGGGTGGGTGGTTCAGCCTTTTAAACATATGAATTATAATATTTGAGTTTTTAGGACTTAAATAGGCTGGCATGTGCTTTGCCTGTAAGGCCCCTGTGTCTTTTTTTGCATCAAGCATGACCGACATATCCCCCCCTCCACCGTCTCTCATTTGAAAGGATAAGATGGCTCCCAGAGCAGTGTGACACCTTTATCTAGTCAGCATTTAAAAGTTTTTTTGATGTGGGAGGCATGCAGTTCACATGTTTGTCTCCCAGCCTAATTGAGTCCTTATATTCACCAAGAGAATGTATTTCTTAAGCAAAAATGTCTTTTTGTACCGGTTCTGTGGAAGTACCAGTTTTTGAGATCGACTACCCTTTTTAGAGCAGTGTGACATTATCTCTCTCCTTACACAAACTTAAAATTGATGAGAATCCAACCTTTAGAATATTAAGGACATAACATCTATTAAATAGGAAAAAGAATTTACATAGTAACATTTAAAGAAAATTTTGTTATTTTGAATCTTTAAAAAATTCTTTTAATAAATTACAGTTATTCACTTTGTATCCCTGCTGTAGTCCCCTCCCTTCATCCTCTGCCAATTCCACCCTCCCTCCCTCATCTCCTCCCATGTACCTTCCCAAGTCCACTGACAGGGGAGGTCCTCTTCCAGTTCCCTTTGACCCTAGCCTATCAGGTCTCATCAGGACTGGCTGCATTGTCTTCCTTTGTGGCCTGGTGAGGCTGCTCCCCAATCAGGGGGAGGTGATCAAAAAGCCAGCCACTGAGTTCATGTCAGAGACAGAGTCCCTATTCCCATTACTAGGGAACCCATTGGACACTGAGCTGCCACTGGCTACATCTGTGCAGGGGTTCTAAGTTATCTCCATGCATGGTCCTTGGTTCAAGTATCAGTCTCAGAAAAGACCCCTGTGCCCAGAGTTTTTGGTTCTGTGGCTCTCCTTGTGGAGCTCCTGTCTCCTCCAGCTCTTGCTATATCCCCCTTCTTTCATAAGATTCCCTGTACTCTGCCCAAATTTTGGCTGTGAGTCTTAGCATCTGCTCTGATACCTTGCTGGGTAGAGTCTTTCAGAGGCCCTCTGTGGTAGACTCCTGTCCTGTTCCCTATTTTCTCCTTCTTCTGATGTCCTATTTGCCTTTCTGAGTGAGGGCTGATCATCTTACCCATGGTCCTCCTTTTTGCTTAGCTTCCTTAGGTGTACAGATTTTAGTATGTTTATCCTATATTGTATGTCTAATATCTACTTATAAGCGAGTACATACCATGTTTGTCTTTCGGTTTCAGGGGTATCTCACTCAGGATGATCTTTTTTAGTTCCCACCATTTGCCTGCAAATTTCATGATTTCCTTGTTTTTAATTGCGTAGCAGTATTCCATTTTGTAAATGTACTACAATTTCTGTTTCCATTCCTCCATTGAGGAACATGTGGGTTGTTTCCAGCTTCTGGTTATTACAAATAAGGCTGCTACTAACATCTTTGAGCAAATGTCCTTGTTGTATACTTGAGCATCTTTTGGATATATGCCTAGGAGTGGAATAGCTGGATCTTGAGGAAACACTATTCCTAATTGTCTGAGAAAGCACCAGATTGATTTCCAAAGTGGTAATACAAGTTTACATTCTCATAAGCAATGGAGGAGGGTTCCCCTTTCTCCACAACCTCTCCAGCATATGTTGTCACTTGAGTTTTTTATCTTAGCCATTCTGATGGGTGTAAGGTGAAATCTTAGGGTTGTTTTGATGTGCATTTCCCTGATGTCTAAGGATGTTGAGCATTTGTTTAAGTGTTTCTCTGCCATTTCGTGTTCCTCTATTGAGAATTCTGTTTAGCTTTGTACCCCATTTTTTAAATTGGATTATTTGATTTGTTGCTTTTTAATTTCTTTAGTTCTTTATATATTCTGCATATTAGCCCTCTGTCAGAAACAGGGTTGGTGAAGATCCTTTCCAGTCTGTAGGTTGCCCTTTTGTTCTGATGACAGTGTCCTTTGCTTTACAGAAGCTTTTCAGTCCCCGTTTATTGATTGTTGATCTTAGAGCCTGTGCTGCTGGTGTTCTGTTCTGGAAGTTGTCTCCTGTGCCAACAAGTTCAAGGCTCTTCCACACTTATTCTTCTAACAGTTTAATGTGTCTGGTTTTATGTTGAGGTCTTTGATCCACCTGGACTTTAGTTTTGTGCACGGTGATAAATATGGATCTATTTGCATTTTTCTACATGTAGACATCCAGTTAGACCAGCACCATTTGTTGAAGATGCTATCTTTTTTCCATTGTGTGGTTTTGGCTTCTTTGTCAAAAATCAAGTATCCGTAGGTGTGTGGCTTTATTTCTGGGTCTTCTATTTGATTCCATTGATCTACCATTCTGTTTCTATGTCAGTACCATGCAGTTTTTAATAATATTGCTCTGTAGTACCACTTGAGATATGGGATGGAGATAGCTACAGATGATCTGTTGTTGTACAGGATTGTTTTAGTAATTCTAGTTTTTTTGTTTTACCATAAGAAATTGAGAATTGTTCTTTCAAGGTCTGTAAAGAATTGCGTTGGTATTTTGATGGGAATTGCATTGAATCTGTAGATTTTGGCAGGATGGCCATTTTCACTATGTTAATCCTACTGATCCATGAGCTTGGGAGTTCTTTCCATCTTCAATTTCTTTCTTTAGAGACTTGAAGTTTTTTTTCAGACAGGTCTTTCACTTGCTTGGCTAGAGTCACAGCAAGGTAATTTATGTTTATGCTATTGTTAAGGGTGTATTTTCCCTAATTTTTTTCTCGGCCCTTTTGTCTTTCATGTATAGGAGGACTACTGATTTTTTTTTTTTTTTTTGAGTTAATTTTGTATCCAGGCACTTTGCTGAAATGTTTATCAGCTAAGGAGTTCTCTGGTTAAATTTTTGGGATCACTCACATATATTATCATATCATCTGCAAGTAGTGATACTTTTACTTCTTTCTTTCCAATTTGTATCCACTTGATCTCCTTTAGTTGTCGTATTGCTCTAGCTAGGACTATGTTGAAGAGATATGGAGAGAATGGGCAGCCTTGCCTTGTCTCTGATTTCAGTGGGACTGATTTAGATTGATGTTGTCTGTAGGTTTGCTATATATTGTCTTTACATGTTTAAGTATGTGTGTTGTCTCCCTGATCTCTCCAAGTCTTTAAACATGAATGGGTGTTGGTTTGTCAAATGCTTTTTTGGCACGTAAGGAGATGATCATGTGGTTTTTCTCCTTCGGTTTATTTATATGGTGGATCACATTGATGGATTTTTGTATATTGAACCACCCTTGCATACCTGGGATGATGGTGGATGATATTTTTCACATGTTTTTGGATTCGGTTTTTAAGTATTTTATTGAGTATTTTTGCATCAATGTTCATAAGAGAGATAGGTCTGAAGTTCTCTTTTTTTGTGGGTCTTTGTGTGGTTTAGGTATCAAGGTGGCTGTGGCTTCGTAGAATGAGTTTAGTAATGTTCCTTCTGTTACTATTTTGTGGAATAGTTTGAAGAGAATTGGAATTAACTCTTCTTTGAATGTCTGGTAGAATTCTGTGCTGAAACCATCTGGCCCTGGGCTTTTTTTTGGCAGGGAGACTTTTGATGACTGCTTCTATTTCCTTGGGGAATGCAGGACTATTTAATCCATTTACCTGATCTTGATTTAATTTTGGTAAATGGAATCTTTAAAGAAAACTGTCCATTTCATTTAGATTTTCAAATATTGTGTATAGGCTTTTCCAGTAAGGACTAATGATTGCATTTCCTCAGTGTCTATTATTATGTCCCCCTTTTTGTTTCTGATTTTGCTGATTTGGATAGTTTCTCTCTGCCTTTTAGTTAGTTTGGCTAAGGGTTTGTCTATCTTGTTAATTTTCTCAAAGAACCAGCTCTTGGGTTCATTGATTCTTTGTATTGTTTTTTTTTTTTTGTTTGTTTGTTTCAAATTTATTGGTTTCAGTTTGATTATTTCCAGTCACCTACTCCTGTTCCATGTGATTGCTTCTTTTTTTCCTAGTGCTTTTTAGGTGTGCTGTTATGTTGCTTGTAGGAGATGTCTCAAACTTCTTTCTGGAGGCACTTACTGCTATGAACTTTCCTCTTAGCACTGCTTTCATTGTGTCTCATAAGTTTGGGTAAGTTGTGCATTCATTTTCATTAACTTTTAGGACGTCTCTTTTTTTCATTTCTTCCCCAATCAAGCTGTCCTTGAGTAGAGTTGTTTAGTTTCCCTGTGTATGTAGGCTTTTTGTTTTTTCTGTTGTTTTGAGGTTTACGTTTAAGCCATGGTGGTCTGATAGGATAGAAGGGATTATTTCAATCTTCTTGTAGCTGTTGAACCTTGCTTTGTGTTGACCATATGGTCAATATTTGAGAAGGTTCTGTGAGGTGCTGAAAAGATATTATACTCTTTTGAGTTTGGGTGAAAAGTTCTGTAGACATCTATTAGGGCCATTTGATTTAGGACCTCTGTAAGTGTCATTATTTCCCAGTTTAGCTTATGTCTAAATGATCTATCCCTTGGTAACAGTGGAATGTTAAAGTATCTCAGTATTAAGGTGTTGGAATCGATGTTTCATTTACAAATGCAGGTGATCTTGTATTAGAGGCATAGATCTTCAGGATTGTGATGTTCTCCTGGCTGATTTTTCCTTTGATTAGAATGAAGTGCTCCCTTCTCATTTGTTTATTATTATTATTATTAATTTTGGTTGAAAGTCTATTTTATTAGATATTAGGGTAGCTACCCCAGCTTGTTTTATGGGTGCGTTTTCTTGAAAAACATTTTTTCAGCCTTTTATTCTGAGGTAGTGTTTATCTTTGTTGCAGAGGTGTGTTTCTTGGATGCAGTAGAATGTTGGATTCTGTTTCTGTAACCATTCTGTTAGTCTGTTTCTTTTTATTGGAGAGTTGAGTCCCTCGATGTTGGTAGATAATAGTAAATAATAAATGTTAGTTCCTTTTATTGTGGAGTTGGTGGTGTTACTGTTTTTCATTGCTTGTTTTGGTTTAATTCTTTGTTGTGATGTCATGTATATCCTATGTTTTCTTGGGTGTAGTTGTTTTCATTGGATTGGAGTTTTCCTTCTAGTATCTTCTGTAGGGCTGGTTTGCTGTGTAGATATTGCTTAAGTTTAGTTTTGTCATAGAACATTTTATTCTCTCCCTCTATGTTGATTGAAAGCTTTGCTGGGTATATTAGTCTGTGTTGTCATCTGTTCCCTTCTGGCTTTCATAGTTTCTGTTGAGAAGCCTGGAGTGATAGTGATAGGTCTACCTTTATATGTTACTTGGCCTCTTTCCCTTGCTGCTTTTCATATTTTTTCTTTGTTCTGTAAATTTAGTGTTTTGACTATGATGTGATGTGAGGAGTTTCTTTTCTGGTCTAGTCTATTGGGTGTTCTGTAGGCCTTTTGTATATTTGTGGACATTTCTTTTTTTAAGTTGGGAAAATTTTCTTCTATGATTTTCTTGAAAATATGTTCTAGGCTTTGGAGTCTAGAATCTTTTTTTTCATTTATTCCTATTATTTTTAGATTTCGTCTTTCCATGGCAGCCTTGATTTCTTGGATGTTTTGTGTTTGGAACTTCTCTCATTGTACTTTTTCTTTGAGAGATGTATCAGTTTCTGCAAGTGTATCTTTAGCACCTGAGATTCTCTCTTCCATCTCTTGTATTCTGTTGGTGATGCTTACCTTTGTGTTTCCTGATCTTTTCTCCAAGTTCTCCAGCTCTAGAGTTTTCACTGTTTGTGTTTTCTTTATTGATTCTAATTCTGTTTTCATGTCTTGCACCATTTCCTTCATCTATTTGAATGTGAATTCCTGTGTTTCCATGATGGCCTCTATTTTTATTGTTCATTTTGTTATGCCTCTATTTGTTTGGCTGCGTTTGCCTGTGTTTCTTTGAGAACTTTGTTCTTTTCCTATTTATGTGCCTGTAATAACTGGATAAACATATCTTTAAAATAATTTTCCTGTGTTTCAATGAATTAGCATATCCATTGATTTTTGGGGTTGCTAGTGGAGCCATGATATCCTGATTTTTGCTGTATTGTTCTTAAGCCACCTTCTCACCATCTGCTTTTCAATCAACTTCACTGTTTGTTCCTGGAGTTTTTACTTCAGACTGGGTCCGTCTGTCTCTGGTCTGTCTCTGGAGTGTTCTTTAGGAAGAAGAGAGAGGTCCACCCGTTTCAGAGTGGATGTTGGTATTTCAGTTGTAGCTACAGGAAGAAGGTCTCAGGCATGTATGTGCAAGCACGGGCCTGTGTGTGGCAGTGTGCCTCAAGGGAGAGGGTGCTAGAATGTGTAGATGCCTGGAAAAGTGGTGCTTAAGTGCAAGAGGGTGTTTGGGTATTGGTGCTGTTTGTGGGTGCAACGCATATGTGCAGGTGCCCTGAATACCTCAGTGGCCTACAGGCCTGTTGTACTATAGTCCTGGTGTTCAGATCTTTCTGGGCTCCAGGTATTGTTTGCCTAGAATTCACTTGTAGACCCACAGAACAGGGGTTCAATGTTGAGAATGCTGTCCCAAGGATCCCTATGTTGTCCACAGTGGGGATGAGGGTGGGAGGGATCTGATGCCTGGCTGCTGTTGTAGAGGGACCCTGTATCTTGGGCTCTGCAAGCACTCACTTAAAGGTGCACTCACTTGCTCACAGGCCTAATCAGAAAGCACAGGTGTTCTCCCTGTTCTCTACTCTCAGATTTGGGTCCACAGGGGCAATGAGATGTAGGAGATCCATCAGCTTGGTGGTATCTACTGTTTGGCTGCTGGGCAGGGATACCTGTACTTGGGGTAGCTACCTCTGCAGCCTCAGTCAGGGAGTGCTGAGGCACCTGCTTGGGCTAGCCCCTGCTCTGGTACAAGTGCAGCCCCAGGAGCGCAGAGGCTTGTGCTTGGGGAAATCACTGTGTTCTCAGCCAAGCAGAGAGGCCAGTGGTTTGGGCAGAGCCCACTGCCAGCCGACTCAGCTGATCAGGGAGACCCATGCTTGACTTCAGATTCTCCCTAATTGCAGGAAAGGTCAAACGGCCTTCAGCAGACAATAGAAAGAGATAACATTGATTCTTCACCTTGAGCCTGTGAAAACATTCTGCTATCAATGTGTGACCTAATTCCCAGTTAACCATTCCCTGGACACCTGGCCTCAAGGTCCTTAATTCATCCTCCTACACCTTTGATCCAGAGCTCAGAGAGATAAAGGAACAAAGGAGCTAAAAGAATCAGACTAGCCTTATAACCTGTAGTTTTGAATTCTCTCAGTACTCTTCAGAGAACAGGAGAATGTAATAGCCCTTCCTGACCCTAGCCATCTGCATGGATGGAGATAAGAAGACCTTCACCCTGTTGCAGAAGGAAATAGCAGCAGATCCAGATGCTCCTAATTCCCCTCCTGAATAACCTCTGATCTTTTGACTAAAGGCACATAGCCCCGCTTCTCAGAGAGACCACAGGATGAGCAAATTGCTTTTCCCACCTTTAACAATGGCCTAGCCTGACCACAGAATGTACTAATCCTTTTCCCACCTTTAATAATAACTGAATCTGCACATATCAGGAAAGAACAGATATACCCCAGATGTCTAGCTGACTGGACCTGGTGCCCACAGTAGACCCTATATCCGCTCCCATGATGTCAGACCTGTAACCCCCTCATCGACCCGTTTAAAAACTGGAGGCTTCTGAGAGTCAGGGCTGACTCTAGCCTGAATGTAGAGTTAGCCCCAGCACGCTGGTGTAAATAAACCTCTTGTTATTTGCAGCAATTCCGGACTCAGTTTCCTTTGCAAGCCTCCCGGTAGTTAGACCCCTTGGTGGGCCTTTCAGAGTGGGCCAGTTCCACTTAGTTAAGTCAAGATGGGCAACATAGTTATGACTTGCAGGCCTTAGCTCAATTAACAGATAATGGCAACCTCCCTCTTTCCGTTCTTTACTGGTTATCAGGCAAATATAGAAATACTTGAAGAAGCAGGATAGGAGTGGCTGCTGGGGCCTGGGAATATGAACTCAGTTTTGGCCTTGCCAGTCCTGCACCCATGAGGTTTTTAAATTGTATACACGTTCCAACATGGGATGCAAACTCCCTGTGGAAACAGGAGAGGAATGCAGCCCTGCAGGCCAGGGAAGCAAGGTTTTTATGAGGCAAAACCACAATTTGGCATTACATGATTGGGTAAGGGAGATTGACTTTTGAAATGATTGGTCCACTTTAGGCTCTGAGACTACAAACAGCTCTGGCCTGGTCAAATGGATCAGTTTCCTAGCAACTGTATAATTAGTGGGAGGGAAAGAATGCAGTAAGGCCAGTTCTTCCCTGCAGGTGGCTGGACATATGTCCACTTGGATGGCCTTAGTTCAGGCTTGTGCTTTAAACTTTAAAACGATGCCCGCTGATTCTTAATCCTTTGGTCTCTCATCAGGAAGATGGAACTTGTCCCTGAGATGGCTGGACTCAGGAAACTGCCTTCAAACAATCTGGAGGAGTCCAAAGCAAGGAGAGAAAGAAGTAGACTCAGTATGACCAGCAGACTGGATACGAGCATGAGAGAGACAGGAGCGGAGCAGAGTGAGGGAGCAGGAGGGAGAGAGCGGAACATAAAGGGAGAGTAAGAGAGCTTTTGTCAGGGCTTTAAGGAGAATGTGTAGCTTGGGGGAGGGAAGCTCATGAGCTGGAGGGAGTTTAGGGTGGTGGAAGAGGTGAGGAGCTCTGACGTCAGCATGGGCTCTGAACCGTGTAGCAGGTACTCGGGATACTGAGGGACCCTGGAGGTCAGTATATACTTTGGTAGGCTATTAGGCACTGCAAGTAGCCATTTGTCCCTTCTGCCAGTGTTTAGGGAAATGACTCCTTTTCGTAGAGGGGAATCAGAGTCACAATTTCCTGAGGAATGCTGGCAGAAATCCTCCCATAGGCTAGATTGAGCCCATTCCTGGATATTTGGACTGCCTTTTGAAGTTTGGAGGAATGGCATTTCCTTTGGACCTGACACTAGGTATTGCATTTTTGTAGCTGTTTTAAGTCAAAATTGTGTTATTAATTTATATGGCAGATAATTTGCTCTTGGTGTGTAACACTGTTGTTTTTTTTTCTACATAACAGTATAGAACCATTTTAAAACTGTACTTGAACTATGCTGGCCATACCAAAACTTACTGGCCAGAAAGAAAAAGCATTAATCCATTTATTCAGGACTGGCAAAGACACAGGCAGACAGGCACACACTTCAAATCAGCCTGTTAACCTGAATAGATCTTCACAAACCAGGAGTGAATCACACAGGGCATGCCTCAAAAATACAACCCTGATTTTATAAAGTCCATAAAGACATTATTATAAAATACATGACAAACTTTAAAATGTTTCATAGCCTTAAACACATATTTAAGAAGAAATCTGTTTTTCTAATATCAAAATTAAATACCAGTTTTTATGAGTGAAGTCATAAAACATAACCATGATTTAAAAAGTCAAAACCAAAATTTACCAGTGTAAACAAGTCAGTCTCTAAAATCAATACCAATTTAAAATGAGACTTGTTTTCTTAGTCTAAAAGGAGATAGGATGATAAACAGAATTCATCATGACTAAGAGGCTCTATAATTATTTTTTGCCCTATGCCATACGCTGTGGCAATTTCAAGATGGTGGAGTTACATCACGTGGCAGGCCACTTGGTTGCTATTTAAAAACATCTATGTTTCTGTAGATGCTACAAACACATATGCACACATATATATGTTCTAAACAAGAGTTTGAATTTAAACTTTAAACATATCCAATAAGTGTTCATCTATAACCAAGACATACAGAGCATATTAACCATTTAAAATCAGTCAGAAAACAGACAAAACTTTCCTTACTTCCTCTGAGAGACCAAAGGATTAAAAATCAGCGGGTATTGTTTTAAAGTTTAAAGTACAAGCCTGAACTAAGGCCAGCCAAGTGGAGATAATGTCCAGCCACCTGGGAAAATAAACTAGCTTAATGCAATCTTTCCCCACCCACTAGTTAGACAGTTGCTAGGAAACGGACCCATCTGACCAATCCAGAACTGTTTATAGTCTTGGCACCTAAAGTGGACCAATCATTTCAAAAGTCAATCTCCCTTACCCAATCATGTAACGCCAAAGCATGTAAGTCCCTGCTTGCGGTTTTGCCCTATAAAAACTTTGTTCCCCTAGCCCGCAGGGCCACGTTCGTCTCCTGTCTCCACAGGGAGTTTGCATCCCGTGTTCAAACACATATACAATTTAAAAAACACCTCATGTATTTACAGCGGAGTCTATTCCTGGTCTTTTGGGGCTTGAGAACTGGGCACAGCACCTCCAGTTGAAATTTCAAGCACGTTGTTATCTGTGAATCCAGGCAGGAGTTGGGGCTCTCCAATAGCATTGCTGTTATCTGTGAATCCAGGCAGGAGTTGGGGCTCTCCAATAGCATTGCTGTTATCTGTGAATCCAGGCAGGAGTTGGGGCTCTCTAATAGCATTGCTGTTATCTGTGAATCCAGGCAGGAGTTGGGGCTCTCTAATAGCATTGCTTGGATTCAGGGGCAGCAGGGGCAGCTCTGCACACTACAGGTACTCCTTGGTGCCTGCTTTCTGTCAAAGCCACCAGAGAACCCTTCGACCCCCAGAGAAGTGGGTACTGCCACGGTGGAAGTTCACCACTTCTGCCAGAAGCCAGGCTTGCACAAGCTGTGCTTTTCATAGAGGCACAAGCTCCCTCTGCCCCAGGATTTGAGCCAGCAACCCTTGGGGTAGGGATGGCACCTCACCATGGGTGATGCCAACCCCATCCCTCCCCCAGCCGTCGTCCCCAATCGGGCCTTTCTAGCTGTCCAAATGGAAGTGTGCCCATCAGCCTGGGCAAGCTTGAGGCACTGCCTGCCCCGCGCTTGGCTGTTTCCCACGTGTCCTGCCTTGAGGTGTGCTTTCACCAAGCGCCCCAGCTTGTAGAGCTCGGAGCTTGGGGCAGGCAGAGTCACCACGGCACACAGCGGTTTGGTCACTGGCCCTACTGAGACCATCACAAGCTAAAACAAAAACCATAAAAAGACAACACTAGACAAGAATGTACTGGTACAGCGTGTGCAAAATGAGAAAAGAAGAAAAACCCTCCAAACTCAGAATGGTGGCCTGTCCCTCGATGGGTCCTCCATCCTGTTCCACTAGGCTTGGCCTGCCCCAAAATTGGACTCCGTCCAACTACACCAGAGTTTGGAATGGTGGCCTGTCATTCTGCCAGATCAGAGATCTGAGCAGCAGCAGAGGCCAGAGTAGTGGCAGAGGGGCCAAGCCTGGGGCTCCGGATACTGTAGCCGTCCCTTGGCGCCTCCTCGCCACTGCCACCGCCAGAGCCAGTGCAGCGTGGCTTGAGCTTCCCTGAAATGGGCAAGAATTAAGTCTAGGGGGTTAGGAGTCTGTCTCATGTCATCAGTCTCAGTCACAGAAAAATTAGGCAGCGACAGACAAGGACTAACCAGAAAGACACACAGGGCCAGACAACAGATCCTACAGCTCGTGAGGCAGAAAAACCAAAAGTAGGACAGTGGTGGGAGTGACCCTCTTTGTCCTTCCCCAGTGATTACAGAAATTAGGGGTCCTTTGTGCCCTCCATCCCCTCCAACGGGGTCTGGAATGTCTTCCAGGCCCCTGCGGCCACAGTTCTCTAGTGTGTCCACCCTAGCCTTCCTGACCACACAAGATTATAGATTTTTGCCTTGAGTCCCCAAACAGAAACTAGAGGAATACTGAGACAGACACAGATAAGACGCTTACTGGTTGGTCCTCTACCCTTTGATTTGGGAACTTGGAGGAGGGGTATTGGGGATCCCTGATGAGCCCCCAAGATGCCCAAGTCTCACAGACCCCAAAGACCAAAGGAGCCGATTCTGATGCAAATGCAGATGGGTCTTTATTAAAAGCTCCAGCTTGGGCCCACACTGTCACTGATGTAGCAGTTCTCAAGTGTAGAGCCCCAGGCTCAGAGAGAGAGAGGTTTTTATTGGGGTTGCAGAAAGGTTTGGGGAATTCCAGCTGGCAGGTTTTTTTGGTTGATTGACATTTAGCAAATATCAGGTGTCCAGAGGGCCAAACCATAATTGTTTTGCTCAACCTATTGTAAAGAACACCTGGGTAAACTCCAGGTATTCACTGACTAGCCATTGCTAGAGGTGATGGTTAAATATTAACCAGCAGGACTCCCTAAGGTCTGGTCCAGGCTATTCCTTGGGTAGGGGATTTTATGGTCTTGTTCCTAAAATTGGTGACATATGGCCTAGTTCCTGAGACTGATGACTTTGGTGGGGGGCAGGCCTGGTCCTCTCACCCTTTTTCCCCCTTTTGTTTATAAATTCCTAAGGTTGTAAGTGTCTACTCAGGTTAGCAGAACCTGACTTGAGATGCTTGTCTAGCCTCTGTCTCCAGCTAACTTTGTTGACTGGTTTCCATATCTATATATCATATATACAATACAAATCTTACCCTTAACCATACCGTGGAGCAGTCATGGTGTCAGATGAGGAAACAATCCTCTGAGAGAGGTGGGCAAAAGGAAAAATAAATAAAATTTAAAAAAAATGTGGGGAGGGGGAGAAGCGCATTTCTATTTATTGGGTGTCAGCAGAAGTAGACTCTAAAAGGTTCTTGTTTGTGTGTTAGTGCTTGGAAGGAGTGTCCCTCTCCCCAGTTTTCATTTTCTCTTTTGAGAACCCAGTATTCAGATCCTTAGCCTGTTGTTTTAAACAGTATCTCAATTGTTTGATTTTACCAATTAAGACTCAGGAGCCGGATGCTGGAGTGAAAGCCTACTAGCTCAGAGAGGCAGAGTAAGCACCCAGCTGACCTTCCTTTCTACTGCTGTGGTAAAGACCGATCAAAAGCAACTTGGAGAGGAAGGGGTTTATTTAGCTTACAGATTGTAGTCCACCACTGAGAGAAGAGAAAGCAGAAACACTACACAGGAACCTAGAGGCAGGAGCTGAAGCAGAGGCTATGGAGGAGTGCTGCTTATAGGCTTGTTCCCATGGCTTGCTCAGTTTGCCTTCTTATTTCACACAGGACTACCTGCCTGGAGTTGGTAGTACCCCAGTGGGCTGGACTCTCTCCCATTAATAATCAATCAAGAAAATGTGTTATAGGCAATGTGATGGAGGCATTTTCTTTCTTTCTTTCTTTCTTTCTTTCTTTCTTTCTTTCTTTCTTTCTTTCTTTCTTTCTTTCTTTTTTTCAGACAGGGTTTCTTTGTGTAACCAGCCATGGCTGTCCTGGACTCACTTTGTAGACCAGGCTGGCTTTGAACTCACAGAGATCTACCAGTCTCTGCCTCCCATTTGCTGGGATTAAAGGCATTGCATCACCATGCCCAGTTTGGGGGGTGTTTTCTTAATTGAGGTTCGTTTTTGAAGAGAACTCTAACTTGTGTCCAGTTGAAAAAAATGTGGGCATTTACAGCTATACGTTTTTCTCAAAGGACTGCTTTTAATGTGTCCCAGAGGCTCTTTTTTGTCTTGTGTTTTCATTGTCATTTAGTTCCAGGAAGTTTAAATTTTCTAGTTGAATTCTTCTTTGATCCATGCATCATTTAAAAATGAGGTGTTCAATCTCCATGATGTTTGTTTGCTGTTGATTTTAAGTTTTATTACAGTCAGATAGAGAACATGGAGTTATTTAAGTCTTCCTGCATGTGCTATGATTTCCTTTGTGTGCCAAGATATGGTCTATTTTAGAGGAGGCTACTGCAGGGAATCATGGGGTTAACCTGGTCTAGCTGCCTTGAGAAACATGCATCATAGGCCTGTCAGGTCAGAGTTTATAGCTCTTGGGACGCTCGGTTCTTCAGTTCCTGAGAGACAGAGGCACTCCCTCAGGCAATGAAGTATTCAGGCTGCCTCTGTGTTTCTTAATGTGGCTTAGAAGTCAATCAAGCATTTAGAAACTTGACAGGACAATAGCTCTTAGACATTAATCCTGTGTATCCTGTATAGCTTGCAAATGTCATCGTATCTTGGCAACTGCAACCATCTTCATCCTGACAATTACCACTATATTCTGTTTCTGATCAGGGTATAAAACGGGATTGCTCTCAATAAAATTATCACACCCTAGGTCTTGCTGTGGGCTCTCTCCACTGATCCTGGTTTAATTCCTCCACTGGCCATACCAGAAACCTTGGCTCCGTAATTAAGTGTGGATGTTTGTAGGCTAAAACTGCAGGAGCTGCTGAGTAGAATGTATATCCTTTGGCATTTGGGTGGAATATTCTGTAGATATCTCTGTTCTGCTGGGTCTTATACATTTGATATAGAAGACCATTCATTTCTAATGTTTCAGTCCAGAGACATGATCTGTCTTTTGGAAGAAGTAGAGAATTGAAATTACATACTCCTAATGGATTGATGTTATTTTGTGTCTTTAAATTCAATAGTACACATCTGATAAAACTTGGTGCATGTATGGTTATGATTTGAATGTCATCTTGATTAATTAGTCTCTTGATTAGAATCAAGTATACTCTTTTATCTTTTTTTATTGGTTTTAATTGGAAGTCTGTTCTATCAGACATTAGAATAGCAGCATCTGATTACTTTAGAACACCTTTTTTTTTCCTGTTTTCATTTCAAGGTGGTGCCTATTTTTTAAAACCCAAGTATCTTGTAGATCTTGTAGAAAACAGAAAGATAAATTTTGTTTCTTAATTCATTCAGCTAGTCTATGTCTTTTTTTTTTCTTGGTGAATGGAGGCCATTAATACTTATAATCTTTTTTTTTTTTAAAGTGTGTGTTGATTGCAGTCATTTTGTTGTTGCTTGTTTTTTTTTTTTTTTTTTTTGAGTTCTTCATTATACTTTGCTTTCTCCTTTTATTTTCTTCCTACATGCTCTGGGCTATGTTCATTTCTTTCTTTACTCTAGAGTATTGTTTTCTGTGTTCTGTTTGACACTAGTTTTCTGGATAGGATATCTTTCTCTCTCTTTTTTTTCAAGACAGGGTTTTACTTTTGTTGTCTAGCCCTGGCTGTCCTGGAACCCACTCTGTAGACCAGGCTAGCCTCTAATTCACAGAGATCTACCTGCTTCTACTTACCGAATGCTTGGATTAAAAGCATGTGCTATTACTGCTAGGTCCCTACCCCCTCCTTTTTGTATAATACAACCCCACTACAACCTCCCCTACCCACAGGTCCCTCTCTCTTCTCCAGATCCACTGCTCCTCAGTTTCCCTTTAAAAAAGAGCAGATCTTCCAGTGGTATCATCTGAAAGTGGCATAACAAGATGCAATAAGAGTAGACCTAAGGTTGGGATGTGGTGGCACATGACTTTAATCCCAGCACTCAAAGAGGAAGAGGCAGGTGAATCTCTGTGATTGTCTTCATTGTTTTACTTAGCCATACATTTGTATTTTCTTGGATGTCACTAAGATGGGAGAGGGGAAGTTGAACTTAATAGACAAGGCCAGTTTGTGAGCTGTGGGTCTGGATTTAGGCCAGTGTGTGTGTTGATGGGTGAGGAATGGGAGAGAGGCTCCTATGTGTGTTTCAAGCATCCATAGTGTTTTGAAAAAGTTGTTATGTTCTAGTACACATCAATTACATGGTAATGGTACAGACTGTCTTTTTTGTTGTTGTTGCTTTGTTTTTGTTTTTCATGACAGGGTTTCTCTGTGTAACAGCCTTGGCTGTCCTGGAGTTGATCTGTAGATCAGGTTGGCCTTGATCTCACATCAATCTGCCTGCCTCTACCTCCCTGAGTACTGGGATCCAAAGTGTGTGCTACCGTGTCCAGCTACAGACTGTTTTTTTTTTCAACCAAACTGTAGCCAAATCCATTTGTTTCCATTAGTATTAAATATTGAATCCCACACTAAAAATGAACCGTGAGGTTTTGCATGTGGAATTGGAAAATGTGGATTGATGACCAAACTCTACCCAGTAACAGGTTATGTGAATATAAGTGAGCCACATAACCTTTCTAGGACTGAGACAAGAGAGAGTGGGAGTGAGAGGGAGAAAGAGAGGAGAGAAAAAGAATGAATTCCACTAAAGACAAGGTCAAGCTTTTTAATTCATTCACTGTTATGACATTTATATTCTTTTTTCAGAGAGGTAGAATATATACATGCATTACAAATATGTGTATATATGGGTACATAAGGAAGCCTGCCCCACAGAAACAATTGCTAAGGAGAAACTGTTCTGGAAGATATGCATAGAAGAAGGCAAGCTGCTTTGCAACCATATGATATTAATTCATTAACTTTACATCATATCCAGTGAATAATGAGTTTTCATAGTTATAAAGTTTAAAATAGTTAGCTGTTGAGCAAAGGGCATACAATTTTGGATACAAAAAGAATTCTGGGAATTTATGTAAATTATAGTGACTACACTAAAAAAAAATGCTATTGTAAACTGGAGTTTACTAAGTGAGCACATCTTAAACATTGTCATCCTTGAGAACACAAAAGATGACCAAAGCAGATGATAGGTATATTAATTTGGTCATGATTATCATTGCAAGGTGTGCACATATCAAATCACCATGGTATGTATCTTAAATATATACATTTTTATTTTCATCTAAATAGACCTGGACAAAAGAATCTTTCAACTAGTTGACACAAAGGCACGATAAAAGCAAGAAATCATATGTATAGCAACCTAATTGCATAGCATTTCAATTGGTCATCTACTTTGTCACATGACAAATTTTATAAAAGAAAACTCAGTCCTTTGCTTCGCTCAGGGTTCAGGCAAAATAGGCATGGGCAAAGACAGCCACAGCCAGGAGGATGATGGCATTGATATTCACTACATTTCTCCACAAGGGCTTCTCAGATGTGTCTGAGAATTTTTTCCTCAGGGCTTCTTCCTCTTCTTTGGTTAGCTTAGGCCCCTTATTCTGCAAACCACAGAATAGGCTACATGCTCTCCTTAGACATCCACTGGAATGCTCAGATTCATCTGTAACAAGAAGCATCAATAAGTCATCACAAAGACAGGATATGGAGATCACTGTTCCTGCCCTACAAATGGCTGTGAGCAAACATCAGGGGACTCTATGGGAAAGTAGGGTTAAATCTGATTATATAAAATAGAAAACTCTGCATGGTAAGAATCCAATAAACAGAAGAAAAATAAGTAAAAATTGGGGATGGGGAAACTGACATGTCACAATAAGTTTTTAAAAATAGAAGATAAGGCCACCAACATCCTCATGTAAACATGCTAGAAGAAGGAAACAGTTAAAAGAACAGTGGCAGATGGTTCATGTATGGAGAATGCCCTCAGCCTTCAGTCAAACTTCTTCAAATATGTGCCAGTGGTACAGGGGATCACATACGAAAACATTTTGTGCAAAGCCCTTCACTGTGGCACTGGAAAAATTAAGACTTGTTTCCAAATGGTATAATCTATGAATAAATCGTTAAAGACAAAGCAGAAATCTGTGAAATATGTCAAAAGTATTTGGGGGGCAATGTTAGAAAGTATATGATCTTTGTATCTAAAAGCTGCTGAAAATTAATGAAATAACCAACTATCATCTAATCTAATATACATATTTTATTTAATAGAGTAATCCTAAATACTGTTAGTGGAAGGATATACAAATGAGAAAAGGTCATGAAAGAAGATAGAAGGATAACAATGAAGAGAAACAAACCTGAAAGTTAGCTCATTGATAAAACAGGCTAGCTTAGTGCTTATCAGGACTTAGGAAGGAATCTGCCTTCCCTGAGTAGAAGATGTGTTAGGGAGAATACTGAAGAATAAAGGTGGAGAGAAGATGATGTCAGACACTCAGGCATGACCAATCGAGACTGATTTGTTGAGCACAATATGTAATTAGAGAAGGCAGTCCGTAATTAATTGTTATTTTGGCAGCTGGCACTCAGATTCATGAACAGATGATAGGTAGGCAGGCGGAGAGACTGGAGATGAATAAATGGATTTCACATTTAATGATCAGTAGCTCCAGATATTGAGCACATGTTTTAAAATTGTTAGTTTTCGTACACATATACAAGTACATCTCAGAAGCTGAGTTTAGTGGGATTAAAAACAAGCATAACCCATAAAAGCCCATATAGCCAAACTATACAGTGTTCTTACAGTGAAACAGATGTAAGCCAAAGTATTACCTTCTTCAGGAGCACTATCATCTTCGTCCAGAGGTTTCTCTTCTGCATCTAAGTCAATGCGCTCTTCTGTGTTGTTCCAAAGGCTCCAGCACAGGCGGTATAGCTAGCCAGAGACAACACACAAGTTCACTAGTGATGGGTACACACGTACAAACATGCTCCAACGATACCTTGTTTGATGTGTGGTTTTAAAAACATAGCTGTGCCAGAACAGTATGGGTTAGAAGGGAAGGTCTCTTACAGACTCTAAAAACACACCAACCGTTTGGAATTGTTTCTGTCTTTAATTGCAACATTTGTTCACAACTCCAAATAGTATTCTCAGACTCCTCCTTCTGGGTTTGTGATGTCGGGAAAGGACAGATGTGGCTATCCTACACGGGACAGCTGCAATTGCTGTTCTGTCATGTCATGCCTTTGTCAATGCTGCATCCTGATTACTTTGATTTGGTCTAATAGTTACTATAAAATGTTTGTATTAACTTCTTTCTCAGGATCCATTATTCTTAGTGTCTGTGAGCTGATTTTGAATTCCACCTTTTCATGTGCCTTTCCTCACTTGCAAAATTCTACCAACGATTATTTTAACTGTTTGATAACGTTTTGATAGTTATGTGTGACATAATTTATTTGTTCATGCTTGGTCTTCATGTTTGTTAATGCGCTTGGGAGGTAGAGGCAGACAGAGATCTGTGAATTCCAAATCAACCTGTTCTTAATAGCTAAGTCCAGGACACAAGGACTATATTGTGACACTCTGTCTCAAAAAAGATTTTAAAAATTGAAAGTAAACTGGGCATGGTGGCACACACCTTTAATCCCAGCACTGGGGAGGCAGTGGTAAGTGGATTTCTGTGAGTTCAAGGACTCCATCTACAAAGTGAGTCCAGGACAGCTATCGAGGTTACACAAAGAAGCCCTGTCTCAAAATCTAAAAGAACAACAAAAAGTAAATAACATATCTGACATTCTCATAATTTTTTTTGTCACAAATTTAAATTGTACGCTTACTAGTCTTGGGCTATTCTAAGAAAATTGTTTCAAGTATCAATAGGCTTTAAATTTGTAATCGTAATATTTTTCAGCCATGTAAATTTTATCTATGGCTTTCTTGCATTAGTTGGTGAAGATTTATCTTGCTTTATTGCTATTGACATAAAAATTATGTGCTTCTATGCTATACCATAATAAACTATTAAAATAGCATTTCTCATAGTAAATCTTTTTGTTGTCTGTAGCCAGACTTTTGGCTATTTTGTGGGTTTTTCTTTCTTCCACCCTTATGCTACTCTTTCAGCCCTCCGACACTACATAGGAGAGAAAAAGGGTAGAGGAACAGGGGGCATTGGTTTTTTGTTTGTTTGTTTTGTTTTTGTTTTCTTTATTTTTTATTAATTTTTATTTTAAAAATATTAATCACGGGTTATTTACTTTGTATAGCTGTAGCCCCCTCCGTCAGTCCCTCCCAATCCGGCCCTCCCTCCCTCATCTCTTCCCTCTCCCTTTCTAAGTCCACTGCTAGGGGAGGTCCTCCTCCCCTTCCATCTGACTCTAGCTTATCAGGTCTCTTCAGGATTGGCTGCAATGTCCTCCTCTGTGGCCTAGCAAGGCTGCTCCTCCCTCAGGGGTTGGGGGAGGTAAAGGAGCAAGTCACAGAGTTCATGCCAGAAATAGTTCCTGTTCCCTTTACAAGGGAAAACCACTTGGTTCCTGAGCTACTATGGGCTACATCATAGCAGGGGTTCTAGATTATATCCATACATTGTCCTTGGTTGGAGAAACAGTCTCATAGAGGAGCCCCGTGCCCTGATATATTTTGTCCTTGTGGAGCTCCTGTCCTCTCCCGGCGGTCATACTAACTCCCCCTTTTATCATACGATTCCCTGCACTCTGCCAAAGGGTTGGTTAAGTGTCTTAATATTTGCTTTGCTACACTGCTAGGTAGAGTCTTTCCGAGGCCCTCTGCGGTAGGCTCCTATCCTGTTGCTTGTTTTCTCCTACATTCAATGTCCATCCCATTTGTCTTTCTAAGTGAGGATTGATCATCTTACCCCGAGTCCTCTTTCTTATTTATCTTCTTTAGGTGCACATATTTTAGTATATTTATCCTATCTTATAGGACTATATAAGTGAGTATATACTATGTGTGTCTTTCTGTTGGGATAGCTCACTCAGGATGATCTTTTCTAGATCCCACCATTTGCCTGCAAATTTCATGATTTCCTTGTTTTTAATTGCTGAGTAGTATTCCATTGTGTAAATGTACCACAATTTCTGTATCCATTTCTCTATTAATGGACATCTAGGTTGTTTCCAGGTTCTGGCTATTACGAATAAAGCTGCTACAAACATGGTTGAGCAAATATCCTTGTGTACTTGAGCATCTTTTGGATATATGCCTAGGAGTGGTACAGCTGGATCTTGAGGAAGCACTATTCCTAATTGAGAAAGCACCAGATTGATTTCCAAAGTGGTTGTACAAGTTTACATTCCCACCAGCAATGGAGGAGGGTTCCCAATTCTCCACAACCTCTTCCAGCATGTGTTGTCATTTGAGTTTTTAACCTTTGGCATTCTGACAGGTGTAAGGTGAAATCTCAGAGTCGTTTTGATTTGCATCTCTCTGATGGCTAAGGGCATTGAGCATCTCTTTAGGTGTTTCTCTGCCATTTTATATTCCTCTACAGAGAATTCTCTGTTTAGCTCCGCACCCCATTTTTAATTGGATTGTTTGATTTATTGCTTTTTAATTTCTTTAGTACTTTATATATTCTGGATATCAGCCTTCTGTCAGATATAGGATTGGTGAAGATCATTTCCCAGTCTGTAGGCTGCCGTTTTGTTCTAATGACAATGTCTTTTGCTATACAGAAGCTTTTCAGTTTCATGAGGTCCCATTTATCAATTGTTGCTCTAAGAACCTGTGCTGTTGGTGTTCTGTTCAGGAAGTTGTCTCCTGTGCCAATGAGTTCTAAGGTCCTCCCCACTTTTTCTTCTAACTGATACAGTGTATCTGGTTTTATGTTGAGGTCTTTGATCCACTTGGACTTCAGTTTTGTGCAGGGTGATAAATAGGGATCTATTTTCATTTTTCTGCATGCAGACAACCGGTTGGAGCAGTAGCATTTGTTGAAGATGCTGTCTTTTTTCCATTGAATGGTTTTGGCTTCTTTGTTGAAAATCAAGTATTCATAGGTGTTTGGGTTTATTTCTGGGTCTTCTGTTTGGTTCCATTGATCTACTTTTCTGCTTTTATGCCAATACCATGCAGTTTTTATTACTATTGTTTTGTAGTACAGTTGAGGTCAGGGATGGAGATATCTCCAGGTGATCTGTTTTTGTACAGGATCATTTTGGAAATTTTGGGTTTTTTTATTTCTCCATATGAAGTTGAGAATTTTTCTTTTAAGGTCTCTAAAGAATTGTATTGGCATTTTGATGGGAATTGCATTGAATCTGTAGATTGCTTTTTGCAGGATGGGCATTTTCACTATGTTAATCCTACCAGTCCATGAGCACGGGAGATCTTTCCATCTTTTGATGTCTTCTTCAATTTCTTTTTTTTCAGAGACTTGAAGTTTTTTTCAAACAGGTCTTTCACCTGCTTGGTTAAAGTCACCCCAAGGTACTTTATGTTATTAGTGGCTATTGTGAAGGGTGTCGTTTCCCTGATTTCTTTCTCGGCCTTTTTGTCTTGGGTATACAGGAGGGCTTCTGATTTTTTTTGAATTAATTTTGCATCCAGACAGTTTGCTGAAGGTGTTTATCAGCTGGGGGGGGGGCATTGTTATCCTTAGACTACTTCCTGCTGATTAAGTGTGTTGAATTCCTTGGAGCAAGTTTGAGATTTGCTGTCAAAATACCTAATTTCTTCTCCTTGTTTCTTCTTTACACACGACTACTTGACCAACTACAACCAATAACCTTTTGGGGGCACTATATAGCATTTATATACCCTTTAAAGAGTCCCCAGAATTCCAGATGTCACATACTCGCAGAAACTGTCTGCATCTGGCAAAATCACACCCCTTTTAGAGCATGAGGTGTGTTTCATTACTCCTTTTCTACATGAGTCTGCAACACTTTTCATGGCTATCTGTGAAATAGCTCTTGAGGCTAATTAGTCTACATCAGAAGCTGAAAACTCATAATGTACTTAAACACAATGATGATTTCATTGATCCTTGAGACAAGTTCTTAAAAATTAGTAATGTTATGGTTATTCCTACTGCCATATAATTTCACATTACATTTTCCTTTTTATTTATGTACTTCCTTATGTTATTTTTATTCAATTCCACTATCAAATGTAAGTATTTAATAACAGATTCTGGTAACATGTCATTAATAAAGTTTTTATTTTTTCCATTTCTTTTTTCGTTTTTGTTTTGTTTTGTTTTCTGTTTTTAGCTGCCAAATATTTCAAGTTTCCAAAGTGGACATCTTTCACTGGTTATTCCTTCAGTATAGATGCAAATAAGAATTACATAGAAGATTGTGAATGATAAACACAAGATACATAGAAGTATTATTACAAGCTGGCAATAAACTGAAGCAATGCCACTAAATAATGAGTATACATATTTTCAAAAGATTAGCATATTCCAGATTCCCACAGTTTGCTCCGTTCTACAGGTACTTTTGTTGAGAATTACAGGTTCATTTATTTATCTATCTATCTATCTATCTATCTATTTATTTATTTATTTATTTATTTTTGAGACAGTGTTTTATTATGAAGTCCTGGCTGTCCTGTAATTCACAAAGATCAAACTGCCTCTGCCTCCTGAGTGCTGGAATTAAAGATATGTGTTACTATTCCCAGCTCAGATTCATGTTAAATTTTTCCTGTTTATATGTATTTGTGTCTCTCTCTCTATATATATCAAAAAATGATAGTACAACATACTGTAATATTCTGCATGTCTTTTCCTGATTAAATCATGCTATGAACATGATTAAATATGTATTAGTGCTTCCTCATTATATATTTATTCTCTTAATGATAAAAATCTGGATTGTTCTTTTTTTTCTATTAGAAACTTTCACATAGAAAATAATCATATTTTTCTACTTTTGTATATATTTTAAATAAGCTACTAAAAGTATAATTTTTTACCTATACATAGAAGAATTTAAAAATTGGCAACTGCAAATTGCCCTCTTAGAAAGCACAAGCTTCACGTATTTACTAAAAACTGTGGATTGTGGGAATTCACCACTTTCTTACCACCACAGAACATTACTTGTATTTTCTATGAGCAGTTTGAATGACAAAAAATGAATATCACGTGTTCTATGTTCTCATCCCTGTTGCTGTGTGCATTTTATCTCTGTTCATGTTGTGGATGTTATTTGTTGTGTCCCCTAAGTTGGCCCAGCCCAGGTGCCTCTTCTGCTCTGTGATGTTTCCTGGTCTCTCAGGCAACACCAAGTGGCTATCATTCTGGTATACAGAAACAGTGGCATAGAGCTATGCCCCAGCTCTATTAGGAAGATCTTGAATTCCCAGTTCATTTCCTAATCTCTTACATCTTCATTCTCTGGTGCTTTGCATATACCATG
>CM053756.1:49006188-49048559 GCA_028658305.1 Pachyuromys duprasi
GCTCATGAGAGAAGCCAACATGACTGACAGCATCAGGCCTCGCAGTCCTGGGGTCAGGAGAGGGTTCAAGCTCTGGTTAGACAGCATGTCATTCATGGCTTATGAGTGATTTTATAAATCAAAGAGCCATTCAAGGATAAAACAGTCACTTACAGAGTTATTAGCTAATGTGATTATCAATGTACATCATAGCTGAATTTTTCTTGGAGATTTAATCAGTTAAAACAAAAGAAAGTTATTGAAACATAAAAGTTTCAATATGTGTTGGGTACTATGATTATTCATTTAAAGTGAATACATCATCACCGAATACTTATAACAAGTGTTAGTCAAATTAACCATACCTGAATGTAAAAATAAAATGTGCTAGTGAAATCCTTGGTGTTTCATGTGAGAATTTAATTTAAAAAAGACAAAGTTATCATGTGGCTGGTTGGCTTCTGTGGTTTAAACTTAGCTTATGAAATATAAATATCTGGATTTATAATGCTCAGGTTATAATATTTAGTGCTCAGGTTCAGTTTAGTATTAGTTTAGTGTCCTGTGCTGGGAACCACGTTAGGTGATACTGCTGAAAAGACTTTATGGGCAAAGCTGGTGGTTTTGAACCATTGCGGCAGCTTAACCCTTCAGTTCCTTCCCTCCACTAGTTATGATTCCAGGCTTCCCAGTACAGCGTAAGATGACATGCATTTGACCTTGAGTTTATGAGTTATCATTCCTTTATTTTGAATAAGCTTGTGTGTGGCAAGGAGGAAAAGTGGTCAGCCAAGTCCCTCGTCCACTTAGGTCTATCAGCCTTGTACTTGCCCTATTTATGTTTTCCACAGCAATGATCAGTTTCTGAAATTATAATAATCAGGATTTCATAGGTATAGCTTATTATCTAGACTGTAAATCTACAGTGAGTTCTAAGGTGTTTTGTCACTGTGTATTCAAATGCTGATTTCTGTAACCAGAGAGGTTATACTCCAGACTTTGGCCTTGTCATTATTAGGAAGCATCTCCTGCCTTGGTATGTTGTAAACTTTGTTCATCACCTTCTGATTGGTTAAAGAAAGAGCTGAACAGCCAATTGCTGGTCAGGAGAGAATAAGGTGGGACTTACAAGCAAGGTAAGATGGCAGGTAATGAGCCACATGGCTCAGGAGTAGGTCAGGCCACTACTGACAGGTTAGAATAGCTGAATATCTGTCCATCTATAGTGCCTGAAGCTTTTAATAAAGGTAACGGTTTCTGTATCAGAATTCAGAACAAGGGAGGGTAAAGAAGAAATCTTGCATTTTATAGTAGGGCAATCATACTTATTTTACTGATAAATTATAAGATCCAAAGCAAAGCCTGAGAAATGGCATACACTTCGGTACAAACCATGTGCATTGAGAGATAGTAGTCCACTGAGAGATAGTATCTAAAGAAGTCAGGGTAAAAGTTAATTTCTAGTCTTCTGACTTTGCCTCTTTGTAGAGTTACAACTTTTCCTTGGCTAACAAATCATGTAAATGTTAACTGATCTGGGAGACAGCCCTCATCCTGGGCAGTTGTTCTTTAAGAGAAATTAGCTCCTCTCTGAATTCTGCAGACCCATCTAGGGTGTGACTTGTAGACTGTGACTGAGTCTCAAGAACTATCTGATGAAAAGGACTGAATTAATGGAAGGGTCAGCAGAGAGTGTGCCCTAGTGTGTTCCTCATGGGCCGTGTATCCCTCTAGATACGGTATGGGTGTTTACTAACCATCAGGCATCAGTTCCAGCACCAGGGTGGGGTAGGCATAGTTGGTGCAGCCAACTGGAGTGCCACACTGTTTCACACACTCAGAAGGTACAACGCAGGCCACCTTATCTGAGAAGAGACACAGTTCATACAATCTGCAATGGGACAGAGGGAAGATGCAAGATCATAGATGGGAGAAGGTATGCTTGTCTAGAAATTGGATACTGAACCTTGAATTTGATGCTAGGGATCCAGTTACCCCTTCATCAGAACAAAACTTTCTGCAGTGTCTCACACTGGCAGCTCCCTTGGCACTGACCTGTGGGGCAGGCATCCGTTTTGGATGTGGTCTAGCATTAGAGCAGACATGGGAGGTGATTCCATCCTCTGGTGAGCGGCAGGAGACTGAAAACTGTTAGTCAAAATCCCAGGCCACCCAGTCACTTCTGTGCTCTCTATCTTGCTCTGTTTATGATCTCCACAGCAATGCTCGCTTCCCAAAATTCTAAAAATCTGAACCTCGTAGATGTAGCCTAGAGCTATACTGAGAAACTGCAATGAGTTCCAAAGCGTTGGGCAAAATTATAGGCTCCAAAGCAATGCCTAAAAAATGGCATTTTTCCATTTAGAATTCCAATATATATATTTTAATTCCAAACATAAATTACATCTCCTCCTCTGAGGAAGCTGAGTCCTATATGCAGTCACGGTTAGCCATCTCTAAGCATCTGAAGTGTGGCTCATGAGGATCAGCTGGGTGACAATTCAATAAGTGATGACATTTGCCACTTTGAGAGTTGCACAATATCTTGATGAAAAAATTTTAAGAATAATTTACTTATTTTTATTTTATATGTATTGGTGTTTTGTCTGATTGTATGTCTGCGGGTGTCAGATCTTGGAGTTACAGACATTGTTAGCTTCCAGGTGGGTATTGGGAATTGAACCCGGGGTCCTCTGGAAGAACAATCAGTGCTCTTAACTGCTGAGCCATCTCTCCACCCTCCCCCACCAACCCCTTTGATGAAAGTTTTACTTGGAGCATATTATCATGGTTGTTAAAAAAAAAACACAAAAACTAATGAAGAACCACCTAAACCAATAATACTTTAACACATTAACTTTTCAAAATTATTTTTGTTCATTTGTAAATCTTGTTCAAGAAATAGTATGCATGTATATATCCATGGTCATGTTATATGTGTCTGTGTGTACATGCATGCATGCATGTAGGCCAGAGGTCAATATTAAGCATCTTTTTACATAACCCTCCACCTTATCTTTTGATTAGGGTTACTCAGTGAACCAGATACTCAGTATTTCAACTGAATTAGTTGGATGGTAATATACAGGATCCTCTGCCTTTGCCTCACAGGACGGGGGCTACCTTCATACACTGCTGTGCGAAGCTTTTTCTCTGGGTTTTGGATAACCATAGTCAGATCCTCACACTTACACCGCATTTTTTTTTTTTTGAGGCAGAGTTCTCCCCCACCCCCGCCCCTGAGCTTGGAGTCTAGTTTTGAGTAGCCTGGTGGCCAGTGAGCTCTGGAGATCTACCTCTCTCCGATTCTCCAGCACAGGGGCTGTAGACACTGCACGCACTACTGTCCCTGGCTCTTATGGGGTTGTTGGGTTTTTGAACTCAGGTCTTTGTGAATTTGTGGCAGGTATTTTACAGGGTGAGCTACCTCACTCACCCTGAAGAAATCTGTTATTTGGCAACTTTTGGACTTCATTTCTACATTTAACATGATAATCTCACTATTTCCCAAAGCTTTGACATAACTTTCAGGATCTTGTGTGTAGTATTCCTTAAGGGGGGTGGAAGACAGTTATCATGTAGCTATTCCTTGCTCTCTAGCTATGTTCACACTCTTCACTGTTATGGACAATATTGCAGTGATGCAAAAGTTGGGATAATAGTCTCTGAAGGTCATCTTGGAATTTAAATAAAATGTACTTATGCTACTTGAAAAAACACAATGAATGCTTGTGACCTGATGATTCTAGCAATAGAAATGTGTCTTTCAGTCATAAAAAAAAAGATTGGCTATATTTTCTTTACTTTTTATAGTCAAGAAAAGAGTAAGATTTCAAGGAAACAACAGTAGTTATTCTCATCTAACTTAGAATCTAATTTTTGCCAAACAACATGTTTCCAAATATTGAAAAGGAATTCAAGTTTGTGATTATCTCAGAGGAACCGAGATGAGAACATGCTTCTCCAAGACCTTCTTGGTCAAAGACGTTGCCACATCCAACCACAACAGCACAGCTAACTCATCCTTGTTCAGTTCCATCTTCTCCCCAAGTGTACTTTTGGACTATCTCACATTACATCCACAAATGGAACAGGATGCGCAGTTTCAGATGTCTGCAAGGACACAGGTAGCGCATATGAAAGTGATACATAAGAGTGCCAAGCCTGCCAAATATTCCACCTCTGATTCTTTTCCCATAAGCGCCTCCCTCCATCTCTTATTTTAAACTATTAAAGTTTCTCTTATCTTAAAAACAACAGACATCAGCATAGCGAAGAGGATTCACGTGTCCATGGCTTGCCTGTGTACAGAATGCGGCTGATCATCCCTGGCAACACCATGATGAACATGGGCAGCAGCTTCAGGTAGCCACATGCTATGCAGGCAGCCTTCACATGAGACATGTTCTTGCCACATAAGCAGCGCTGTACAGTGACCTGCCAGGAAAACACAATGTATTAGTGTAACAATCCAATAATGACTTTAAACAGGGTGAGAATACATTTTCAAGTTTATTTTTATAATAAAAAATATCATACTGTTGGAACTGGAGAGATGGCTCAGTGATGAAGCACATTTACTGCTCTGGGTAGGCTCTAGATTCAGTTCTCAGCAGCCATGTGGTGGTTTACCACCACCTATGGCTCTGTGGTTAAAAATATTGGTTGCTCTTCCATAGGACCTGGCTTTGAATTACAGTACCCATATGGTAGATAGCTATCATCTGTAACTTCCTGTTCCAGGAAATTTGATGTCCTCTACTGGCTTCTTTAGGCACTAGGCACACATGTACAGACACACATACAGACAAAAACAACCACACACATAAAAATAAATATTTTTAAATGTCATGAAGAAAATAGGGTCATAGGGGACCTATCTTTTTGTTTTTTACTTTGTTTTTTGAGGTTATATTCCTAAATATACCTGATCAGTCTGCATAAAGTTACTTGTATGTATGTTTTTGGGAGCTAACAATTTAGCAATAAATATCCAATTGGTATGCTCTTCACTGGGGAAGACTATTTCTCCTGCTGTCAGTATTTTGTAGTTGTAATTCTTTGTGTAAGACTGAGGCCTCATGGTTTTTTTCTAGGAGACATATATTAACATAACTAAGGCGACATACAGGAAGCTCACAGCCAACATCTTCCTTAATAGAGGAGAATTTTAAGCTTCTCCATTAAAGTCAATACTGTCAACTCTTCAGACTCCTCTTCAGCATAGTGCTTCAAGTCCTCACTAGAGCAATAAAGGTGATAAAGAGAATATAAGTAGGAAAGGAAGAATTCAAAGCATCTCTATTTGTAGGTGATATATATATGATCCTAGAGCATTATACAATTGGCAAGTACATTCAGCAAACTAGCAAGATACAAAATTAACACCAAAAAAAAAATCAGTAGCCTTCTTGAATACAAATGATAAATATGCCAGGAAGAAAATCAATAAAACGATGTTATTCAAAATTTTTTCAAAATCTTTTAAGTAAATATAATTAAGGCTTGCACAACCAAAATTTTAAGACAATGAAAAAATACAATTGAAAATGATACCAGATAATAGAAAAGCATCCTGTGCTCATTGATTGGTAGGATTAATATTGTGAAAATGTCCATCTTACCAAAAGCAATCTACATACTTAGTGAAATCCCTACTAAAATTATAACAAAAATTCTTCATACAAATTGGAAAAATAATCTTAAACTTAAGTCCAAGTGGATCAAAGTCCTCAACATAAAACCAGATACACTAAATCGGTTAGAAGAAAAAGTGGGGAAGACCATGGAACTCATTGACACAGGAGACAACTTCCAGAACAGAACACCAACAGCACAGGCTCTAAGATCAACAATTAATAAATGGAACCTCATGAAACTGAAAAGCTTCTGTAAAGCAAAGGACACTGTTGTCAGAACAAAATGACAGCCTACAGACTAGGAAGGGATCTTCACCAACCCTATATCTGACAGGGGGCTGATATCCAGAATATATAAAGAATTCAAGAAGTTAAAAAGCAACAAATCAAGAAATCCAATTAAAAAATTGGCTACAGAGCTATACAGAGAATTCTCAATTGAGGAATTGAGTTGCAGAGAAACACTTAAAGAAATGCTGAATATCCTTAGTCATCAAGGAAATGGAAATCAAAACAACCCTGAGATTTCACCTTTCACCCATCAGAATGGCTAAGATCAAAAACTCACATGACAATATATGCTGGAGAAGATGTGGAGAAAGGGGTACCCTCCTCCATTACTGGTGGGAATGTAAACTTGCACAACCACTTAGGAAATCAATCTTTCAGACAATTAGGAATAGTGCTACCTCAATATCCAGCTATACCACTCCTAGGCACATATCCAAAAGATGCTCAAGTATACAACAAGGACATTTGCTCAACCATGTTCACAGCAGCTTTATTCAGAATAGCCAGAATCTGGAAACAACACAGATATCCCTCAGTTGAGGAATGGATACAGAAATTGTGGTACATCTACTCAATGGAATACTACTCAACAATTAAAAACAAGGCCATCATGAACTTTGCAGGCAAATGGTAGGATCCAGAAAAGATATAAGTGAGGTATCCCAGAAGCAGAAAGACACACATGGTATATACGTCCTTATAAGTGGATATTAGACATACAATATAGGATAAACATACTAAAACCTGTACACCTAAAGAAGCTAATCATGAAGGAGGACCCTTGGTAAGATGATCAATCCTCACTCAGAAAGACCAATGGAATTGACATTGAAAGAAGGAGAAAACAGGAAATAGGACAGGAGCCTACCACAGAGAGCCTCTGAAAGACTCTACCCAGTAGGGTAGCAAAGCAGATGCTGAGACTCAACCAAACTTTGGGCAGAGTATAGGGAATCTTATAAAAGTAGGGGGAGACAGTAGTAAGACCTGGAGTGGACAAGAGCTCCACAAGGAGAGCCACAGAACCAAAAATCTGGGCCCCAGGGTCTTTTCTGACACTGATACTTCAAACAGGGACCATGCATGGAGATAACCTAGAACCCCTGCACAGAAGTAGCCCATGGCAGCTCAGTGTCCACAAGGGTTCCCCAATAATAGGAACAGGACCGTCTCTGAACTCATGGACTGGCTCTTTGATCACCTCCCTCTGAGTGGGGAGCAGCCTTACCAGTCCACAGAGGAAGACAAAGAAGCCAGTTCTGATGAGATCTAATAGACTAGGGTCAGATGGAAGGGGAAGAGGACCTACCTATCATTGGAGTGGGGGAGGGGCATGGGAGAAGAAGAGGGACGGAGGGTCAGGTTGGGAGGGAGTGGGGTAGGAGGCTACAGCTGGGATACAAAGTGAATAAACTAATTAATAAATATAAAATAAAGAAAAACATATCAGGGTCAGATGGAAGGGGAAGAGGTCCTACGCTATCACTGGACAAGGGGAAGAGCAAGGTGGAGAAGAGGGAGGTAGGTTGTGATTGGGAGGGGCTGAGGGAGGGGCCTACAGCTGGGATACAAAGTGAATAAACTGTAATTAATATATAAAATAAAACTTAAAAAAAGAAAAGTTGAATTCTCAACTAACAGAAAAATCAGAAAAGTAAAAAGTTTAAAACATTCCCGGAACGTTAATGGTAAAATTCTGATTTAGTCTTTCACTGTACACTTGGAGAGTACTTATGTCTTAAAAAAATGACAACTCTACTGTGTCATAGAATATGCTAAATACAGTGATTTAGGGAATGGAAATAAATACCAAGACATTTTGGTGAAAGAGCAGAATGTATTTCTCTCCAATGGTGTTAACATAGTGTAGTGAGGAGGGAATAAAGCATCTATTTTCTGCAAAACACATAAAAGTGTTTGACAGTTTAAATATTATTATGTGTATAAAACAGGAAGTAGATGCTTTTATTTGAGTAATAAATAAATAAATATCATGTAAATAATAAGTCACACATGCAAATACACATGCTCACCTGATCTGCACACCAGTACCACAGAACTAAAATGCTTATTCCGAATATCAGTCCTGGCCATGGGATGTCGCCAGTGACAGGATCTCGGAAGATGTGGAGGGCGTCCGGCTGAGGAGTGTAGCACTTGGGGCTGATGGTCAGGTTGTCCCCCTCGACGACAGAGGGAATGGCATTCATGTACTTCTCTGTGAGGCTCTCGTAACCCCCGACTTCAGCAAACGCTAGGAAGGCAGCAGATCAAACACTGTGTGAGAATTTCACACGTTCACGAGTACTCCGCTGCAGTGAAGGTACTTGAGTACCTTCCTATTAGCGTGGTCATCATGTCTTCAGTACTTTTCCCCAATGATCCATTGGTGCCTGGATTGTTTCTCCCCTGGGATTGTCCATGGTAGAATACCGACTTTCACAGGGTTCTCAAAGCAGATAATTCTTTAACATTGTTTTTTTTTTGAGAAGAAGGACACTCAAGCACCCACCCAGCCCTGCGGCTGTGGGTGCCACTACGATGAGCAAATTCGTGATGGAGAGATGGGAAAGACAGAGCATGTGATGGAGAGCTGGAGAGAAAATGAAGCCGTGGACCAAGGCAGAGCTGGCGACTCAATGGCTTTGAGGAACAGGCTGCTATGAGGAGCCTGAGAAACCACCGGAGGCCATGGTGATGTTTTTTGTTTTTGTTTTTAATCTGAGTCCAGGGTCCTACTTCAGCTGGGGTCTGTATCAATGCCTGTGACCCAAGTTACCATGAAATGCTACGGGATGTCCCTGGTCTGGGCTTCCACCTGAGACCATGTGATGTTTGAGGGCTGTGATGCTGCAATGTGTGTGTGTGTGTGTGTGTGTGTATGGGGGCAACATGCTGATCTGAGTGGCCTGTACTGCCCCTGACACTATGGTGACATACGGGCCTAAACTATTGCCTGGTGGGGTTTTGGGGAGGAATGTCTGCGTCAGTGGCCCTGTGTTGATTTACTACCAAAGTCCATGCAGATGTTCCTAGTCTGGGATGCCACCTGAGGTCATGTTGATGTCCGAGCACTGTGCTGAGCCTTTGCTGCCACTCACAGGACAGCTGGCTCCACACCTCATTGGCTGACACACTAGGGAAAAAGCTGGCCACACCACTCACCGGCAGCAGCATTCTGGAGAGCTGACCCTGCCCCCTTGTCTACCATTCAGTGGTGTGGGCATGGGAGAGATACCCCCACACTCACTGCCACAGGTGGCAGGCAGGTGAGCTGCTTTTAAGGGCACGAGAACAGGAGGGCTGGCCCTGAGCCTCACTGGCAGTAGTACTCAGGAGAGTGGGTCCTCCAGCCTGCCTGGACAGCACAGTAGAACTTGCCTTGGTGGTGTGTGTGTGTGTGTGGGGGGGGTGAGCTGTCCCTGAGGGTGAAAGCACAGGAGAGCTGTCCCTACCCACCATCTGTTGTGCACTGTGGCGTGGGTGCAGGAGAGATGGCCTCCTGATAGTCCCTCACCACCTGTGGTAGGTGGGTGTGCTGGCCCAGAGAGCAGGAGCACTGGCCAGTCCCCTCACTGGTGGCAGTGCTCTGAAGACTGCCTCTCCCCCCCATCTCAACCTTGGTGGGCACAGGAGAGTTGGCAAGCTGACCAACTCAACTTCCACCCAGGCCCAGATCCAGAGCTCTGAGTTGGCCTATCCTAACATCTACCTCATCTATAAACTGCCGGAGCTTGTGAAGGGGCCACTCCTGCAGAGCCTATGACACAGGACAACAACAGGATAGTGAGGCAGAAGCCAGAGGCCTCGAACCAGACCAATGAATACTTCACTGCAACAAACATTTGCAGGAAAAGTGGTTTGGGCAAAAGCATTCACTGTGTGACACACTATGACACACCATAGCTTCCATGGTGAGATGGGTTTTGTTTTCTTTTGTTCTATTATTTTTAATTTATGCATTTATTTTTAAAGTTATTTAACTTATTCTTATTTTTTGTTTTCTTTTGGGGGTGAGGTTGCAAAGGTAGAGGGCAGGTATGAAGGGATGGGAAGATGAGAGGGATCTGCGTACATGATGTGCAATTCATAAGGAATCAATAAAACATTTTCTTTTCAAAAAACAGTTTTTTTAAATGAAATAATTTTCTTTTAATGAATTTACAAGTAAAAATAAGTCAGACAGCTCAATTAAGATAGTCACTTAAATAGTATTTTCCTAGTACCAAACTCTATACATATCAGTGAAATTTCTATAGAGTTATAATGGCCATTCTGAAGCGACGGAGCTCTGCTTATTGTTTTATACTTTCACAATCAATTACATTTTTATGGATTTATCTATCATGTACACTGACAGACAAACAGACAGACAGTGTTAAGGAGGGTGTTATTAGAGTGGCTTATAGGCTTATAGCTAGCACAACGAAAGATGGCTCTTGGTGGAAAGACCAAGAATCAGGTAGCTCATCAATCCACAAGGCTGGATGTCTCTGTTGGTCTTCAGTCTAAACTGAAATTCTGAAGAAGCAGGTTCTAACACCAGTGAAGCAATGTCTCAGTAGCAGGACAGAAAAGCTTGCCAGTGAGAACGAGAGCAAGTACCCACAGAGCAAAAGCCCCCTTCTTTTGTGTCCTGGTCACATCTTTTGTGGCCCAGACTTAGGGTGCTTCTTCTCACTTCAAGAGATCCTTTATAGGAGTGCCCAGCCACTTGGGTTTTATAGTTGATTCCAAATGTAATCAAGTTGATGACAAAAATCAGCCATCACAAGTCTACCCACTGTCTAGTTGACACACCATCACATCTTTTTTATGTCATATTTACTTTCCAAGAAGGACAAACTGTTGCCGTTCCTACAAAGAAAGTGATTCAATGCAGTAACCTGCCACCAGGTCACCGGTTGATCACCTGGGGAATGGTGACATATTGAGGTCACAGTGTTGGTCTCTGCTATTGGCAGACCTGGAACTCAGCCTTGGTGAGTGGCAGTTCGTGTTGTTTAATCCATGTTTAACCTTTATTTCTGCCACCATGGGCCCATTGGGCAATGGCAAAGAGGTCTGGAGAAAGAGGTTAACTGTCCACAGAATATGTCATGGTTAAAGTCACCCTTTGGTGAACATTTATATGAGACATAAGTATTTTCACATCCTTTTCCCATTTGGAGAGATCTATCCAAATACTTTGTCCCCAGATGTCTCTCTTGTCATTTATTCAGTCATGCCCTTTGCACATACCTGATCACCCAACCAGCCTACTGGCTACAACCCCTGAGCCAGTAAACAATTGCACCTCTGGCCATTTCTCCTTCCAAGCAAAATGTATGGCCATGTGTACTGCCTGAAGTTCTGCCTACTACGAACATTTGCCTTCACAGATATCTTTCATGGTTGTCCCAGGAGAGAGTTGTAATACTGCAACTGTTCACTTTGGATGGTGCCTACACAATGTGCAGAACCATCAAAACCATGCCTTAGTCTTCTCATACCCCATGAGGCTATAGGCACATATTTGAGAGCAGAAGGCATTGACAGGAATAGAAACCATAAGCATTTGGGTAACTTCTTTATGTAAGTTGCTTGTGCCTTTAGGACCTGTTTGGCTTGATTACAAATATGCCACTTCCATTTGATAATGAATTGGTATTGTGCACATCCTACTTCATAGCTTTGTGAGTCAGATAACACTTAGCCCATGGTGGGAAGCTCAGGTAGTATGGTAACCTAGTAGCCCGTTGTCAATTGTTCAGTTTCCACTAAGCCCCAATAGCAGGCCATGAGATGTATTTCAAAGCTGCCTACAGATGATGGGACAGCCTTGCTCCAAAATTCCAAGGGTCTCCTTTGTGGTTCATCTATAGGGGCATGCTAAGGGCTCCAAACAGCATCCGTATCTATCACTGGCACCTGAAGTACCATCATGTCTTCTGGGTCATAGAGTCCAAATGGTAGAGCAGTCCTCACAGCAGCCTGGACCTGTTTATAAGCCTTCCCCTGTTCCAAGCCCACTCAAAGCTAATAGCTTTCTGAGACATATGATATTTGGGCTGGACAACACACTCAGGTGAGGAATGTGATGTCTCCAGAGTCCAAATAGGCCCACTAAACATTGTGCTTCTTTCTCGGTGGTGGGAGGGGCCAAGTGCAATAACTTATTCTTCACCTTAGAAGGAATTTTATCTCTGCATGTCCACTGCCACTTTACTCTTAAGAATTTCACCGAGGTAGAAGGCCCTTGAATTTTGGATGTATATTTTACCATCAAGTCCAAAGTGGCCACTACCTCCTGTTGACTTGGTCTAATCAGCCTGTCATAATGTGGTGGACTAGTGTGACAATTTGTGTGAGAGACAATCAAGATCCCTTTGAACAAAGTTATGACACATGACTGGAAAGTTAATATAGCCTTGAGGTAAAACAATGAAGGTACACTGCTCTCTTTACCAGCTGAAAACAAACTGTTTCTGGTTGTCCTTATGGTCAGGCACTGAGAAAAACGCATTTGCTAGATCCAAAGCTGCATACTATGTACCAGGAGATGTGTTAATCTCCTGGAATCACCACATCTGCAACAGCATCTACAATGAGAGTCATTACTTGATTGTGTTTTCTTTCTTTCTTTTTTAACTTTTTATTGATTCTTTGTGGGTTTCACTTCATGCACCCTAACCCTACTCATCTCCAGCCTCTTTGTATCCAACCTCAACCCTTGCGACCTCCCCTCAAAAGAAAACAGAAAACCAAAGAAAACATAAAATACTCATCTCATTGTGGAAGCTGTCGTGTATCACAGCGTGTCACTCAGTACACCCTTTTGCCTTGCACATCTTTACTTGCAAATTTCTCTGCCATGCATCATTGGTCTGGTTCAAGGCCTCTGGCTTCTGTGCCGCCATCAATACTGGATCCTTACCGGTTCTCTTCTGGGATAACCTGTTGTTACCCTGTGTCGTGGAGATCAGCAGGACTGGCTCTTTCATGTGCTCAGCAGTTCACAGATGAGGTAAATGTTGGGGTGGGCTAACTCAAAGCTTTGGATCTGGGCCTGGGTGGCAGCTGAGTGGTCATCTTGCCAGTTTTCCCATACTCACATTAGCAGGGCCAGCTCCCCCGCACTTCCCCAGCTTATCTCTTCCAATGTTTCAGCTGGCAAGGATCTCTTCCGCCTTCATTCCCCAGGGGTCAGCTAGCCTGCAGCCGTGCCATCGGAAAGCTCTACTGAACTGCCCAGTTGAGGTGAGGGCCTGCTCCCCCAAGCATCGCAGCTGGTGAGGGGCTGGGGCCAGATCTCCAGAGCGCCACAGCCAGTGACGGGCGGGGCCAGCTCTGCACAGCCCTTGGACATCAACGTGGTCCCAGGTGGCAGCCTCAACCAGGAATGTTCCACATGGTCTAAAGTGATAACCTGAGCCACAGACTCATACTGCTGCATAGCCGCAGACCCAGACATGGCCCTCAGCAGCAACACGGGCTGGGACTTCACCATGTCCTCAGGTGGCAGGGCAGGCTACTTACAACAGCATACCTCTCCACCCTGAAGCCTCCGGTTCCTCCTCTCCCCGTGATGCTCAATCTGTTCCTCTTCTTTTTCTCTCCCATCTCTCCACCATATACTTGCACATTGGAGTGGCTCCTGCTGTGGGCAGGCTACGTAGCAAGTGGATTTCTGGATGTCCTCCGCCTGCCCACACCTCATAGCATGGCAACTGGCTGGCCTCTGGGCATTTTCTGTTCACTTATACCATGTTGTGTGGAGTCAGGTGGGCCTCTGGATGTCCTCTCTTTCCCTACTCTTGATTGGGTTTTCTATAGTCAACAGTCATTCCTCATGATCTGTCTGTCTCTTGCACTGGCCAGACTGGAAAGTTAAAGAGGGATATGGTGGGAAACACGACCCCTGCATCTTTCAAGTCCTCGAGGGAGGCACTAATTTCTGTAGTTACTCCAGGGATGTGATATTCTTTTAATCACTGTTTTCCCTGGCAGAAGCAACTCTAAAGGCTCCCACTTGAAGTTAAAAGCATAAGAATCCTCACTCTGCAGGCCAGGGAAACCAATGTGAGAAATTCTGCTCACTTCTATGTATATGTATCCCAGTTACACATTTTGGGACTGGATGAATAACCACAGGATGAGTTTGTGGATCTGCTGTGCATGCTCTGAGTCGGACGTCAGCCAAAACTCCGTTAATTACCTGACTTCCATAAGCCCCTACTTTAATGTTTCTTGGGGTCTCCTGCAATCAGTGTCAACTCAGAACCAGGAAACAATAAAACCCCAGATAGCCTGATTGTTTCCTTTCTCCCAGTATACAGAGACCCTTGTAAAAGGCTGTAGTTTCCTCTGGGGGAAGGCTGGAGAAAGACTAACAGCAAGACCTTTAGGTATTTTATGAAGGCCCTTCCTCAGAGAGACCTGGATATCTCTTTATTCATGGGCTTCTGGGTCTGCAAACTGGTTTAAGGCTGCAAACGGGTTCACAACCCAAGATTCCCTATTGTCAAACAAAAATTCAATTGGCTTCTTATTTCATGCCTAGAAACAACATGACAGATTAGCCAGTAACAAAGGTCCATATGAGTCATGCCACTTTGCCTGTGCTGACCATTATGAGTTAACCCACTATTGACATTGCTTTGTCTCTGTTGCCCACTATAACTATGATTGCCTTCCCTTTCGTGATTCGGTGCTGCCACTGGGCCCATGCTACTTTGGCCCAATTAAACCCATTGCATTTAGTTCATCCAACAGTAGCCTCTCCTACCCTAAGTTATGGCACAAGGAAACGGGAGACAACCAACATGTTCGAATGTGCTGGTTCCTTTCTCACAATTTTGTGTCTTATAGGATTAGTAAACTGCACACCTTCTGGGCCTTCCCATAGTGAAGGATTGGATTTTACACACCATACCCACTCTAGCATTGTAATTTCCATGAGCCTTAAAACTGCTTCATTAGCACTAAGCTAAGGGATATCAGCTATCTCCAGCTCCTCTTCCATAGGTTACCTTTAGAAAGATGCTCCAATCAACGAATCAAACTTTTGCTACCTTCTTTAACTGTAGGAACTTCCGTATTAAACCTAGAGTCTCCACTTAGTGAACTCATATTTTAAAAAAATCATTCTGATCGAATTTTATGTTCTTTACACAGTTATCCCACGTCCTTAAAAATTCATTTCCACAAATATTCTCCAGACTTTTATTTGAATGAATTATCAAATTCACTCAGCAGTTTAGTGATGGAGTGTACCTCCTCATGGACTACACTCTCTATCTTCCCTCTCGGAGTTTGCTTAGCCTTAGGTCTGGTTACAGATCTAGAGGCAACTATTGGTGATCCCTGAGGGACACCAGTGTTGTCTGGCTTGGCATCCCTTTCAGGGAGTCACTGATGTTTCAGCATGCAAAGAAGGACTGCTTCCCGCAGGTAAAGTCAGAGAGATGCAGGGGTTAGGGGTGGAGATGCGTCCTTCGCTAAGGATGGCGAGACTGTTTCCTTCAGTGAGAGGAACCCTTCAGAATCTGAAGGTTCAAAGTCCTTGGCCTCAGCAAGGTTCTCCCACACATCTGCATCCCAAATTACAAGATCCTATTTTTTACTGAGCAGTGCTCTTACTTTAGCTACCCAAACCCTCCGAGGCTGAAATTTGGAGTTTCATTGTAATTCAGCCCATCTTTTTTTAAAACTTATTTTCTTATTTGTTTGAATATTTTACAATTTATTCATTTTTGTATCACTGTTGTAACCCCCTTCCTCATCTCCTCCCAGACTCACCCTTTATCCCCGCCATCCCTTTCCCCTGGTCTACTTAAAGGGGAAGTGGACTGCCCTGCAATCTGACCCTAGCTTATCAAGTCTCATCAGGACTTCCTGGATCCTCTTTCTCTGAGTTCTGGCAAAGATGCACTGCCAGGGGGAAGTGATCAAAGAGCAGGCAACAGAGTTCATGTCAGAGACAGCCCCTGCTCCCCTTACTCAGGAACCCACAAAGAGACTGAGCTGCCATGGGCTACATCTGTACACGGGGAGTCTTATGGAAGAAGGGGGAGATAGAGGACCCCGAGGGGACAGGAGCTCCACAAGGAGACCTACAAAACCAAAAATCTGGGCCCAGGGCAGCCTGCAGAGACTGACGTACCACCCCATGGACCATGCATGGAGAGGACCAAGACCCCTGCTCAGCTTATCTTATAATATGGACTTAAGCCTAATTTTTCACTACTTGAGTTCTGTGGCTACTGGGGAGACTATCCTCTTCCTGGGGAAAGCTTAAAATCCTTTAGAATGTTTCTGCACATCTGGATCTGATCAACTGAATCACTGAGTTCATTATTTTCCTTTGTCTTGAGAGAACAGAAGTTGGCTTAATTTTATCAGGGTGCTCATTCTTCTGCTTTGTTAATTTATCCGAGGTGCTAGAAGCAACCAGCCAGCATCATTATTGTCTCATAAATTGTTGAAAGTTTAAAATATAATGTCACCAACTTCCTTGCTTCTCACAATAGGTGAATCAGAACCATCAAATGTATTTATCTTGGTAAGTTCTTTGAATAATACACACCCTCTACTAGGAGAGGCTTCAGTAAATGCACGTATGGGCAAATTGGAAAGCCTATTCTAGATGCTTTAAAAATTCATCCTTATAATGATTCCCTTTCCCTAGACCCCCATTCCTAATATCATAATCTGCATTAGTCAATATTCCCTGGGGGAATAGGGCTAATAAAATGAATACATATGGAATTTATTAGAGTGGTTTATGGGCTGTGTTCCAGCTAGTGTAAGAATGACTATCTTCTGACAGAAAGGCTAAGAATCTGGCAGTTGTTCAGTCCACAACTTGGATGTCTCAGCTTGTCTGCCATCTACACTGAAATCCTGAAGGAGCAGGTCCTAACACCAGGGAAAGAATGACTCAGCAGCAGGACATATGAACTTGCCAATGATAGTGAGGCAAGCAGACAAAAAAAACAAGAGCTTCCTTCTTTTGTGTTCTAGTCTGTGGGCTGCCACCAGAAGACATGTCCTAGTTTAGGGTGGGTCTTCTGACCTTAAATGGCCCATATTTATGGCGGGTCTTTCCGAATCAAGTGATTAAGTCAAGAAAAATCCCTCATAGTTCACCCAGCTGCTTGGGTCTTAGCTAATCCTAGTTAGAGTTCACAATAACTAGAAATGTATTGCACCTGAACTCAGAGTGGCTACCCCTGGGAGGATATCAGGGGTGGCCAGGCAACCCATGGACACTATATTCTCCTAAGAACTAAAGAGGGTAACAGAAAGCAAGAAACAGAAACCCCCCAAAAGACAAGACCAGATATCAGCACCTAGAATTACAATCATTTGAAATCCAGATGCCTAGATACCAGAGTTAAAACACAATCAATAACATCCAGGACAATATTTCTTTACTAAGCCAAACAACTCTACCACAGTGGACCCTGAGAAATGCAATACAGCTGAAGCACCAGACAAGAACTTCAAAATAGTCTTTATGATTGTTATAAATCCTCAAAAAGGAAATAATTGAATCCATTAAAGAAATCCATGAAGCAGGGCTGTGGTGATTCATGCCTTTAATCCTAGCACTTGGGAGGCAGAGGCAGGTAGATCTCTGAATTTAAGGCCAGCCTGGTCTACAGACTGAGTTCCAGGACAGCCAAAGCTACACAGAGAAATCCTGTTTCAAAAAAAAAAACATAAAGAAAAAAGAAGAAAGAAATCTTTAAAAACACAAAGAATGGAATGAAATAAAGAAAATATTCAAGACATGAAAGTTGAAATAGAATCAATAAAGAAAATAAAAAATTGGGAAAAAGTAGAATTGAAAAATTTAGGAACTTGAACAAGAACCTCACCAAAAAGATACAAAATATGAAAAGGGGAAATCTTCTACCTTGAAGACAAGATAGAAGAAATGGATACCTGTCAACAACATAGTAAATATAAAACAAAACAAAACAAGAATACAGGAATAAAGCATGCAGGAAATCTTGTCACTATGAAAAGACTAAGTCTATGAATAATAGGACTAGAGGAAGGAGAAGAAACCCAGGCTAAAGGCACAGAAACTATTTCAACAAAATTATAGAAGAAAATTTTCCTAACCTAAAAAAGGGGAGGTTCTTATCAAGGTACAAGAAGCATGCAGAACACCAAATAGACTGACCCCCCCAAAAGTCCCAAAATAATCAAAACATGAAATTTACAGAACAACGATAGGATATTAAAAGCTGCAAGGGGAAAAGACCAAATAACATATAAATAAAATTAGAATTATACCTGACTTCTCAGTGGAGACTTTAAAAACCAGAAGGGCCTGGACAAAACTTCTACAAACTTTGAAGAGACCACAGATGCCAGCTCAGACTACTATACCTAGGAAAACTTTCAATCATAATAGATGGAAATAGAAATACATACCATGATAAAAACACATTTAAGCAGTATCTGTCTATAAACCCAGCACTATCAAAGGTGCTAGAAGGAAAATTTAAACCTGAAGAGGTTAGCCACACTGAAGAAAACACAGGGAATAAATATCAGACTAGCAAATCAAAAGCAAGGAAAAAACCCACAGCACCACAAGAAAATAATGGGAATTGTCAAATAATGCTCACTGAACATCAATGGTGTCAAAAATCCATCTATCAAAAAAAATGTCAAAGTTTTGTGCAGTGCTTCATTCTGGGAACCTATAGAAAAGAGCAGGTACTTACACATTGCTGCCCTGGAGATCTGGTCTTGCTACAGGGGGAAAACTTTCAGAAAGAGACTTGGAAAGCATAATTTGTGAAGGTTAGATACTTGAGAACTTGACAAGATCTAGAATTGCCTAGAAGACAAGTTTCTGGGCATCGATACAATAATGGACAATCCTTACCAGGTATTTTGCCAACATAGAATTAGCATATTGAATATTTTAAAGGCATAAAACATTCCTGAATTAGAAAGGTTGAAGAATAGCATAATGATGATCTTGAGGCCAGTGAGTTTCAGGCACCCAGATCTATAAAAGTTTTGACTATGGGTAAAAAATAAACTCAAACATTTCAGATTCAAAAGAACAAATTTGTGCACTTGGTGGTCTAAATGGGCAATGGGACTGAACAGTTTTCAGATGAAGGATAATTGACCATCAAACATATGACAAAATGGCTCAACATTTTAAGCCATCAGTTAAATCTAAACCAAACTACATTAGGATTCCCTCTCACCTTGTTTAGCGTTGCTGTTAAATGTTATAACAATAACAAATGCTGGCAAGGTTTTAGGAGAAGTTATAATTTTTATTCTTGATGTGAAGGTAAATTAGTCCAGCTACTATAGAAATGAATAAGGATGTTCTCCCCAAAGTTAAAAATAGAACTACCACCTGATATTGCTATATTCAGGCACATAAAGTTAATAAACATCTGTATACCCATGCCTATCATGGCACTATTTGCAATTTTATCTCATCTGTCTAGGTAGAGAGATGTAGAATTCTCTTCTGTGGCATGACACAACCATTTCCATTTTGAAACCAGAGCAGCTGCGATTACACACATGACACACTAACAACGTATATCTCACCAGCATCCTCTAATGGAGAACAAGAAAGATTCAAAAGGCAGCACACTATATACATGAGGCACCTCCCATGCCTGAGAAAATAAGTAGGAATGGTTGCTGGGTGAAGGGATACCAGTCTCGTAGCTCCTAGGAAATTGGTCATGTTACTGCTCATGTTAGTATTTGGCAGCATGCTTCTGTGTTGCCTAGCAACCTATGATGTCATCATGTGCCGCAGGTCAGGTAGCCCTGGCAGGCATGATTAAGTTGCTCCTTAAAAGGATCAACCCTTCTCTCTTGGCTCTCTTGGCTCTTGGCCCTTGCCCTCTCCTCTTTCTCTGTCGGGGCACCTCCCCCTTTCCTCCTATCATGCCTCTCCCCTCCTTCTCTCTCTCTCTTCATTTCCATCTAATAAACCTTTTTAATATAAAATCTGCTGTGCTCATCATTATTATTCAATTTGGTCCTAACATTGGTGTGTTGGCCCGGGAATCGAACCCGGGTCAGCTGCTTGGAAGGCAGCCAGGCTCACCACTATACCACCAATGCAGCTGCCATAGCACATGGTAAGCTGCTATGTTGACTTTTAATAGAGAAGCCGGGTCATGTGCTCACCCCTCCCCCACTCCTGCAAAACTCCAAGCCATGCGCATTCAAACACTGACCTTTAAGGTGCGACTTCCGAGCTTTTAAAATCTTTTCTTCCTGATTTCTGTACACTTCGCTCTTAATATATATATATAAATAAAGTATACTTATAACATATATTATATACTTAACATATATGTTATATATTTATAATATATATAATATATATGCTTTAAATTCTTATCTAATGATTTATATAATTTTCTTATTGGGTTTACATTTATAAGACTTCCTTAATCATAACTGTTTACTTTTTCTCCTTTTAGACTGAAAACAACAAGCCTCATTTTAAATTGGTATGAATTTTTATAAAAATTCAAAGTTACGTTTTAATATATATATATATATAATTCAACCCTTGTTCAATAATGCCAGAATTTCAAAGTTATAAATGCCTATTCATATTAAGTTAATTTAAAATGTACATCTAAGTGCATATGTCTTTATCAATTCCTAAATTAATAAATGCTGTTTCTCATGCCATGAGCTGCTTATGATCCAGAGTCACCATGAGGCTTTCTGCCTAATAGGTTTGCTATAATAAGTTCAAGTGTAATTTTAAAATTGCTTTATACTGTTCTACTATATTGTTGATTTTAAAACTCATAACTCAGGGGTTACTAAGTACAGGTTTTTTACCAATATTCTATTTTAAGATCTATTAATTTTGGAGGTATTTATGTTAAAACTTGGTCTTTGTGCTATATCTTCACTATCAAAAGGTTAAAATATGTTTGGTCTTGTTTTCTAAAATGGTATTATTATTAATCTATAGTATAGCCTTAGACTTTTGTAAACTAGGAACTTTTTATATACCAAATCATACTAAAAACTGTTATGCTCTCACTTTAATGGACTATATTTATGACTTTTAAGGTTCCAACTTAACAAGGACAAAACTTAAAGTCCTAATATTTAATGGTTAACAAAGGCAAGTTAATAGTCAGTCATCTCATAGATGATCAAGTCCTCTAACACATCCAAAAATATATTAATAGTCCTACAGGTGCAAACACGGTCTCACTGCCATCTTTAATAAACAGCTGAGGATGGTCCTGGAGTCACCCTACAGGAGTTGGTAAAAATAAGAGAGGAGCCTTCCCAATAGGCTCATCTACACCAAAAACTACGCTCTAGACCTTGGCTGCTGCTCTGAGGCTGTTGGCATTCAGTGACCCCCACCACCCTTGCCCAGCCCAGGGTAACATTGCAGGTCTGTTTTGGCCTCACACTGGGGTCCCATGGACATGTTGCCAAATTCTGTGTTGAGAGACTTCAGATGCCATCTCTGTTCTCTTCATATGCAGGAGACCAGGCCTTAAGCCTGAGTCCTAGAGTTGCTATTGACAGGCCTAGACACAATATGCCTTGTTGCCAGACTCAAGAAACAGGCCTAAATAGAACCTTTTACCATCCCTTTAGCTAAAGCACAATAAATGTTCATTGCAGTCTCACCTATGTCTCCTGGTAAATAACTAGATACAAAGCCCCCTCCCCTCAAAAATGTTTGAGGGTCTAAAAAAGTGTTTTAAGGTTGGTAAATGCCAGTTATATATGTTTGAGAGTCTAAGAAAGTGTTTTAAGGTTGGTAAATGCAGGTTATACATGTTTGAGAGTCTAAGAAAATGTTTTAAGGTTGGCAAATGCAAGTTATAAAGGTTGCAAGGTCTAAGGTGATTTAAGGTATCCTAAATAAGTAAAAAGGCCCAATTGTTCCTCCTGTTGCTATGCTGTTATATTGACTATCCAGAGCTTTGACCTTTATCAATAGAGCTCTGATTTATTAATCTAACTCTAATATAAAAACATTCCACTATACCACCCACTATCATGGTTCCAAGATCAAGATTTTCAATCTCCATAATGTGTACTTATACTAAACGTTAAGATCAAGTGAGCTTTTGTCCCTTCTACTTCACAAAAGGCTTCTGCCTTTTCAGAGCTCACCTTAAAGAATGCTTATGCTATTATCACAGATGTGTACGTCTACTGCCTTTTCTGCAATGTGTATTTCAGTGCAGATTACAATTGTGATGCTAACATGTCTAAAGTTTTATCTCCTTCATAAAACTTAAAAGTAATTCTTGTAGGCTGCAGGAAATCCACCCGAATCCACCTCTCAGGTCAATTGGGCTCCAGATAAGTACTGCACTTACTGCCTATCTCAAAAGGTGGGATTCCTCCTCTTTCCCTGGTTTTGGGGCTTCCCTTTCCTGGCTACTTGATCACTAAATTCCACAGGCAACACTGAGGTGAATTCACCTCATTGGTCAGCCACTGAACTCGTGAGTTCCCCTCATTGATCAGCATAAAACGCCTTTCTTGGTAGGGGAAGCTTGACTGGTAAGCGTCCAGCAACTTCCTACTATCTTTTTTTCTCTTTTTTTAAAGAAACCAACCAGAATGACTTATTTAATTAAACATTTCTGATACATAATTTAAACTTAAAATGAAATCTTAATAAAGTAATAAAAAGAAAGATTCTTTGAAATATATTCATAAGATAATAATATTTATTATGGAACCCCAGGAATGAAGCCAACAATTCCATAATGATATTGAATCTGGAAATATTAGGAACAAGGGCTGCCTGGTGGTGTTGAGCATGTATGAGATCAGGCTGAGCTCCCAGGAAACTTTGTTATATGGACCAATACAGTTTAGAGTATGAACATCCTTTCATCTCTTTATTCTATTTCTGATATGTTTTTTTCTTTATTTTACTTTATTTTTATTAATTAGTTTATTCACTTTATATCCCAGCTGTAGCCTCCTACCCCACTCCCTCCCAACCTGACCCTCCATCCCTCTTCTTCTCCTATGCCCCTCCCCCACTCCAATGATAGGTAGGTCCTCTTCCCCTTCCATCTGACCCTAGTCTATCAGGTCGCATCAGGACTGGCTTCTTTGTCTTCCTCTGTGGACTGGTAAGACTGCTCCCCACTCAGGTGGAGGTGATCAAAGAGCCAGTCCATGAGTTCATGTCAGAGACAGTCTTGTTCCTATTATTGGGTAACCCTCATGGACACTGAGCTGCCATGGGCTACTTCTGTGCAGGGGTTCTAGGTTATCTCCATGTATGGTCCTTGTTTGGAGTATCAGTGTCAGAAAAGACCCTGGGGCCCAGATTTTTGGTTCTTATGTTCTCCTTGTGGAGCTTCTGTTCCCTCCAGGTCTTTCTATCTCCCCCTTCTTTCATAAGATTTCCTGCACTCTGCAAAAAGTTCCACTATGACTCTTAGCATATGTTTTGATACCCTGCGGGGTAGTCTTTCAGAGACCCTCTGTGGTAGACCCCTGTCCTGTTCCCTGTTTTCTCCCTCTTCTAATGTCCATCTCTTTTGCCTTTCTGAATGAAGATTGAACATTTTACCAGGGTCCTCCTTCTTGATTAGCTTCTTTAGGTGTGCAGATTTTAGTATCCTGTATTATATGTCCAATATCCACTTATAAGTGAGTATATACCATGCATGTATTTCTGCTTCTGGGATCCTTCACTGAGGATGATCATTTCTATATCCCATCATTTGTCTGCAAATTTCATGAATTTTTGGTTTTAATTGCTGAGTAGTATTCCATTGTGTAGATGTACCACAATTTCTGTTTCCATTTCTCAACTGAGGGCCATCTGGGTTGTTTCTAGCTGCTGGCTATTACAAATAAAGCTGCTACAAACATGGTTGAGCAAATGTCCTTGTTGTATACTTGAGCATCTTTTGGATATATGTCTAGGAATAGTATAGCTGGATATTGAGGTAGCACCAATCTGCATTGTCTGAGAAAGTGCCAGAATGATTTCCATAGTGGTTGCACAAGTTTACATTCCCACCAGCAATGGAGTACGGTTCCTCTTTCTCCACATCCTCTCCTCCATGTGTTGTCACTTGAGTTTTTGATCTTAGCCATTTTGATGGGTGTAAGGTGAAAACTCAGGTTTGTTTTGATTTGCATTTCCTTGATGACTAAGGATGTTGAGCATTTCTTTAAGTGTTTCTCTGCCATTCGATGCTCCTCTATTGAGAGTTCTCTGTTTAGCTCTGTACCCCATTTTTAAAATTGGGTTACTTGATTTGTTGCTTTTTAACTTAAGTTCTTTATATATTCTGGATATTAGCCCTCTGTTAGATACAGGGTTAGTGAAGATCCCTTCCCAATCTGTAGGCTGTCATTTTGTTCTGATGACAGTGTCCTTTGCTTTACAGAGGTTTTCAGTTTCATGAGGTTCCATTTATTGATTGTTGATCTTAGAGCCTGTGCTGTTGGTGTTCTGTTTTGGATTTGTCTCCTGTGCCAGTGAGTTCTAGGCTCTTCCCCACTTTTTCTTCTAACTGATACAGTGTATCTGGTTTTATGTTGAGGTCTTTGATCCACTTGGACTTTAGTTTTGTGCAGGGTGATAAATATGGGTCTATTTGACTTTTTCTACATGTAGACATCCAGTTAGACCAGCACCATTTGTTGAAGGTGCTATCTTTTTTACATTGTATGGTTTTGGCATCATTGTCAAAAATCAGGTGTCCATAAGTGAGTGGGTTTATTTCGGAGTCTTCTGTTTGATTCCATTGATCCACCATTCTGTTTCTATGCCAGTACCATGCAGTTTTTATTACTATCGCTCTGTAGTACAGCTTGAGATCAGGAATGGAGATAACCTCCAGAAGATATTTTACTGTAGAGGATTGTTTTAGTGATTCTTGGTTTCTTGTTATTCCAAATGAAGTTGAGATTTTTTTCTTTCAAGGTCTGTAAAGAATTGTGTTGGTAATTTGATGGGAATTGCATTAAATCTTGTAGATTGCTTTTGGTAAGATGGGCATGTTTATTAAGTTAATCCTGCCAAGCCATGAGAATGGGAGATCTTTCCATCTTCTGATATTTTTATCTATTTGTTTCTTCAGAGACTGAAAGTTTTTTCCATACAAGTCTTTGACTTGCTTGGTTAGAATTACACCAAGGTACATTATGTCCTTTGTGCTATTGTGAAGGGTGTTGTTTCCCTAATTTCTTTTTCAGCCCTTTTGTCTTTTGTATACAGGAGGGTACTGACATTTTTTTGAGTTGATTTTGTATCCAGCCACTTTGCTGAAGGTGTTTATCAGCTGTCAGAGTTCCCTGGTAGAATTTTTGGGGATGCTCATGTATACTATCATAATATCTGCAAATAGTGATACTTTGACTTCTTCCTTCCTGAACTGAATCCCCTTGATCTCCTTTAGTTGTCTTACTGCTCTAGCAAGGACTTCAAGTACTATGTTAAAGAGGTATGTAGAGAGTGAGCAGCCTTGCCTTGTCCCTGATTTCAGTGAGATTGATTTAAGTTTCTCTCCATTTAGTTTGCTGTTGGCTATAGGCTTCCTATATATTAACTTTACTATGTTTAGGTAAGTGCTTTGTATCCCTGATCTCTCCAGGACTTTAAACAGAAATGTATGTTGGATTTTATCAAATGCTTTTCTAGCATCTAAGGAGATTATCTAAGGAGCTGTGTTCTTGGATTCAGTTTGCAAGTATTTTATTGAGTATTTTTGCATCAATGTTCATAAGTGAGATTGGCCTGAAATTCTCTTTCTTTGTTGGGTCTTTGTGAGGTTTAAGTACCAAGGTGACTGTGGCTTCATAGAATGAGTTTAGTAATGTTCTTTCTGTTTCTATTTTGTGGAATAGTTTGAAGAGTATTGGTGTTAGAGTATTGGTGCTCTTCTTTGAAAGTCTGGTAGAATTCTGTGCTGAAACCATCTGGACCTGGGCTTTTTTGGATGGGCCTTGGAGGAGGGTTTTTTCTCTACTCCTATTATTCTTAGGTTTTGTCTTTTCATATTGTCTTGGATTTCTTGGATGGTATGTGTCAGGAATTTCTTGGATTTAACATTTTCTTTGATGGATACATCGATTTTGTCTATTGTATCTTCCACACCTGAGATTCTTTCTTCCATGTCATTTAGTCTATTGGTTATGCTTACCTCTGTATTTCCTGTTTTCTTCCATAAGTTCTTCCTCTCCATGATTTCCTCCATTTATGTTTTCTTTAATTTTTCCAATTCTATCTTCAGATCTTGGTCTGTTTTGTTGATTTCCTTCACCTGTCTGACTGTATTTTCCTTCAATTCCTTCAGCTGTTTGTTTGAACATTTCTCTGTTTCTTTTATTTCTTTCAGTGATTTAATTATTTCCTCTCTACAGGCCACAAACTGTTTGGCTGCATCTTTCTGTATTTCTTTATGGATGGCCATAATCTGTTTGTCTTTGTCTTCTTCTATATCTTAAAGGTGGTCATAATCTGTTTGATTTTATTTTCCACTAATTCTTTATGCATTTTGTTTGTTTCCTCTATTATCCTCTTCATAAGCATAGATGTAAGGTCATCTTATTGAATTTCATTTATGCTGGGGTGTCCAGGGTTGCTTACCCCTGAATAACTGAGTTCTGGAGAAGCCATATTGCTCTGCCTTTTGTTGGTTGGGCTTTTATGCCGGCCTCTACCCATTGGGCTATCTTAGCTGTTGGCTGTTAGTTTCTGGTTACTGGAATCCTGGGGTGGGGAGAATCCCCTTGGCAGGAAGATGATTTTTCTTGAAGGAGGCCTCCTCAGCTTTGGGTATGGTCACTGAAATGCCAGTGTTTCTCAGGAATTGCCACAGCTCACCTCAGGTGTATAGACCTGAGTGGTAGCTGTGGTCTTTGTTAGTCAGGGAGCCTCTCCTCTCACCCACAGGAGTCCTGGAGACAGCTGCTGGGTTTCTTGCTCTGAATTCAGTGAGCTTCTGCTGCTGTTGTTCGTACACTGTTTTCCAGGCACAGCCCTCTTGAAGAACCTTGGAGCCCTGTGGTTTGGTCAGTTTAGTTATGGATAACTGGTTGCTTCTTGGAGCATTATCTGGGGGCTGATCTCGGGGATCCCAGACTTCTTTAGGTTTGAGGTTGGAGCTCTGTGCCCCAGTACCCAAGTGGTAATAAATGGCAGGTGAGAGCAGCTCTCATGCGTGCCTCAGGAGGCTAGAGCTTTGAGCCTGTGGGAACCCAGAAACTTTTTCTGGAGGTGGGTGTCCTGAGGTTGGACCAGATGTTTAAGGTGAGACCCTGTCTGTGGTGTTTTGGATCCACAGTTCTGTCTGTAGTGGAGCGCAGAGCACTGCAGGCAAGTGGTAGCTCTAAGCTGGCAACTGGGCGCCTGCAGGAACCCAGGAACTTTTCCCAAGAACTTTTTCTGTGTGTGTGTTGGAGGAGGTGTGTGTGTATTGGCTGAAATCTCTAAGTTAAGAACTGCTGATTCCCTAGCTGTGGGGTTTTCTCCCGACAGGGAAACTCAGTCTCTGGTGCCCCCAGGGCCCACAGTTCTCTCTGGAACAGTGAGTCAGGTGCACAGCAGGTCTCTGGGCTGGTGGCTGAGGGCCCCACTCAGGGCTGGTGGCTGTGTGCCTGCCGATCCCTGGGACCTTTTCCAGGGATTGACTGGGTGACCTGAGGCCGGCCCCGATTGATTCCCACACCATGGGATTTCCTCTCACCTAAGAATCACAATCCCTGGTGTTTTAGGACCCAGAGGTCTCCTGGTCACTGTGCCAACACTGCTGTCCTGCTCCTCAGACAGTGTCCTTCCTGCACAGCCATCTTGGATCTTCCTACTATGTTTTGAGATGGAGGGACACCCCAACCATGGTCTTCACTGGCTACAGTTGACCCTTTCTGCTGACCTCCATTTAGGACTTCCTCTTTCCCTTGGGAGAGATTTTTTTCCCTCTACTTGCACAGTTTCTCCCCCTCACACTCGCCTACAAAAATCCCAGTGCTAAGTAAACTGTGTCTCCTATGGGCAGCTGTGCCCTTGGTCTCTGGCCAAAGCTGACTAGCTGTTGGATCAGGTAGGACCATTTGTACTGGGTCAAACCTTGCTCTTTGGATGCCTTGACAGGTCATTGACTCCTACCCTCCCAATGGGAATAGTCCATTCATCTGTTCTTCCAGATTCTCTTCTGGAATGTCTCCTGGAGAATTTTCAGGTTTCTAAACCTAGTGCCCATTTAAGGGCCTCTAAGATTACACACTTCTGTAACCAAAGTTGGCCTCAATTTCCTTAAATGACAAATTCAAAGCAAAGCCTTTTAAATTACTGCCAGTGATTGGGTAAATGGAGGTTCCCTCAGGTAAATGGCGGTTCCCATGTTCAAGTCTCTTTGATCCAAACCTTCCACCTCTGTTCACTCTCCCAAAAATTTTAAATGTACACCTAAATTTTTCTCCATAACCTACCTAACTTTATCTTCTGCATACATGTGTGTGTGTGTGTTTCAGTATCCTGCCAGACACAGATGGTTCCTATACCCACAACAGTGCCAAAGCAGCTACCATAAGTGTTCCAGTCTGACTTCACAGACTTCCATCAAGCTGGACCTACACTTTCCCTCCCAGCCATGGATGTTCTTACAGACCCTGGACAGCATCAAAACAGCCTGTTTTTCCTGGACTCGGCCATCATTTCAGCCTTTTGATCTCCCTACAGTTCCCCCAGTCAGCAGGAAGTAGCCAGAAGAGAATCTACACCTATTATTCACTTATTATTAACAAAAGGCTGGAATGGTGTGCTTCAGGTCCAGGACAAGCAGCTCTAGGTTCTCCCAGCATTCCTCAGTCCCTACCTGCTGCCTTGTGTGGCTGGAAACTCTCTACTGGCAAACCTCTACCCTGAACTTTCCAGGGCAGGGGCTTCCCCTCCTCCTCTTGACCATGTAATCTGGCCATTTTGTTGCCACTTTCTCTCTCTCTTAATCCCTTGCATGGCAACCAAAAGGTGCTTCCAATGTACCTAAATTTATACACTTTAATTTGTCTTACATGAGAAGCAACCCAAGTTCCTCATTTTTTAATTATAGAAAAAGGGAAGAATGTTAGTATTTAGGCATCTGCTTCTGGGTTGCCTAGTGACCTATGCTGTCCTCATGTGTTGCCGGCCAGGTAGCCCTGGCAGGTGTGCTTACATTGCTCCTTAAAAGGATCAACCCACCTCTCTTGGCTCTCTTGGCTCTTGGCTCTTGCCCTCTACCCTTTCTCTGTCAGGGCACCTCCCCCTCTTCCTCCTATCATGTCTTCTCTCTCCTTCTTCCTCTCTCTTCATCTCCATCTAATAAGCCTCTTTCATATAAAATCTGCTGTGCGCATCAATATTATTTAATTTTGTCCTAAGAGGTAACCCCTGGCCTATGCTCCTATAAGTAACCTAGTTAAACTCTTTGATTCCTTAAGTTATACTTGGATGGAAACATTGGTGGGGGGTGCTACTTAGTGTCCTATCTGGGGTGAACAGATACTTGTTCACATCTGCTCAGGCAAAGCTCATACAACAGTTCCTACCAAGAGATGATTAGGCCTGGCACTGCAGAACTAAAGATATTTTATTTTTCCACCCATATTTTCTATCCACTGGAGCTGAAGAACCCATCCAGCTGACTCTTAACATTCCCATTAAAGGAACTATACCATATGGAATTATGACCCTGTAAAACTGGGAAGCAACGTTTTAGAACAGTCAAAAACATCTTTCAGAGCTTCCCAGCCCAAAGCATGGCACACTGTCATCACTTACCAAACCCCGTGAGAATTAAAGAACCAACCAACATGATGAAAACCTGGATACTATCTGTGTAGATCACTGAGGCCATGCCCCCTGTGGAGAGAAAAGAATGGACAGGATGTTTTATCCATGCACACTGATTCCTCTGTCTTCAGCTCTGGGCTCTTGTCTATTCCAAACATAGAAATGAGTCAATATAACATAGCTCCCTTGTGAGCCACAACTTCTCTTGAGAGCAGTTTCTCCTCAGTGTTTATTGATGCATTTAGTTCATTTCCTCTTTCTCCTGTCTTACTGAGATGCAAAGTTCTGTGAATTATGGTGGCATTCCATCTTGGTGAGTTTTTGAATATTAAATAAGGGAATAGTGAAGATTTTATGCCCTAAAAGTTTATCAGATTAATCTACTCAATTACCCCTTTGGAGGTTAGGATGTCCTGTCTCAAACAAATCTTGTTTATTTGGGACACATCACTGTTTTATTAGCATTAAGTCCAGACAACTACTGACTTGTGTGTTGTAATAATGCTGTGTACAAAACAAATCCTCTTTAAATTCTAGACTCACTGGATTTTCCACTCAAAGGTGTTTCCTTCTAGGGAGTATGATGAGGAAACAAGAATGATCTAAGGAATCAGAGTTCAGACCCCTACCACTTGTGAGTCTGAAATTGTGTTCAATGCACAATAGTCACTTCAGATTATCTTAATTGTTCCACTATTTTTTTTCCAATTCACTGGGTATGAACTATACCAGGTGATTTAAAATACATGCAAATGAGTTTAATTTAGTATGCAAGAGATACTAGACCAACATCAAAGGTTCATGAGAGCCTGCTTGGATCATTGCCACCCACCTTTCACAATCAACCCCTCCCTGCAGTTCCTCCATTTCAGTTGTGACAATGGTCACTCAGTTCAGTGAGTCAATATTTTATGTCAGCTTATCTTCACATTGCATTTCCCAGTCTTGTGTTGGAACTGTTTGTTCAAGCCTTCTACATATTCCATCAGCATAATTTAAAGTGGTGATTTAGGTACCAAACACACAGCTTTAGTGAAACCGTAACTTCCCCAATCCATCTTTTCTTGATCAATCCCTTTGAATCCAGTCATGATCACTGTGTTGTGTTTGTTCTAGTTGCTGATCTGGCCCTGTGCTTTACTCCCAGTGTGCACAGTCAAAGTGTATACATACTCACAAAACTGTTAGTCTTGCTTTGTAGAGCAAGGCCTATGTTGCTGTTTTCACAGTAAGAACACTCAGGCAAAGAACCCGCTTGCAACGAAGTGCAGGCAAGAAAACAGGGAAAAAACCCGCTTGCAACGAAGTGAAAGAAAGCACATACCAGTGTGCACAATCAAAGTGTATACATACTCACAAAACTGTTAGTCTTGCTTTGTAGAGCAAGGCCTATGTTGCTGCTTTCACGGTAAGAAAGTGAAAGTGGCATGGTGGTAACAGGATGGTATCTTAATTTGGCAATCACAAGGCTAATCCTGAGGTCACTAATCACGGGGTAGAGTGGGGGTTTGATAAACAGAACACATTACAAATGAATAAGCCAAGCTGCAGACTCACCGGTAACTGTGTAAACTGCAGTGATAGCCAAGAGGAGGAAGACTGCCAGGTAGATATCTAATCCCAAGGCCAACTGAATGAATATGGCTCCAGCAAACATGTTTGACTAAAAAAAGCAACAGTCAGGTTAAGAAAGAAAATTATTTCAGATACTTGCTTTTTGTACTCCAAAATCTACTTGTGCTTTCCTGATAGAGTTGTGTTATTACGTTGAGAGACCACTTATATATTCCAACAACAATATCCCTGCAAGCCATCCAATAAGTTTCCCTCTCTCTTCTTCACACTGAGAGTAGGTACTCAATGAAAACATGAAATTAAGTAGAAGACCCCTAAAACTTTTTCCTGTGTTTTGAGGCTTAGCAATTGCTTATAGAAAGTCTCTTGAGCAGAGTTCTTCAAATAATATATTATTAACATTGGTAATGAAAATTTTATAATTGTAAGTTGTTATTTTTTTTCACATAGAGGGTTGGGTCTGCTTCAGAACAACTACTAGCAAGAATTTGTTTCTCTGCTATGGAAATATTTTAACTTCAGGGATATATTTCATCCTAGACTTCTTGAAAGAATTCACAAACACACTGTTCCTAAACTATCCATAATTCAGGTGTTGCTCTTATCAGTTTGAAGCCAAGGAAACTGAAGCTCAGAATATTTGGCTTATGTCACCCAGACAGACAGTTGTCAGCTACAGTTTTGAGCCTATATGATGTTCCTCCAAATCCCAGACTCCTAAAACTTTGTTACAGTGCTGTTGTGATATTTTACTTAATGAAATACAAACATTATTTCATGGAATCTGTGATTAAGACAACATTGTTTAGAACCTTCATCAATTACTACATTAGACAGGAATAATTTAATGTCAAACTAACAAAAAAGATAATGATATGAGTTAAATATGCAAGACATGGGAACAAATTGACTTCAGCCCTAATAATGATAGAAAGATCTGGAAAGGAGAGAGAGAGAGATGGTGACCTTTATGTGAGATGTGAGAATTAGACTGTTCACATTGTCAACACATATTAGCTGGGAAGCAATGAATGAATTTTAAATGTGTAGATAAAGCTAGTCAAAATTTCTTCTAATTTGTAGGTGAATGAGGGTGTTCCATCTTCAGTTCTGAACAAAGTCAAAATAGCCTATGTAAAATTCTCAAATCAAATCACAAAACTCATCTTGACAATAGGGTTTTCACTGAGGAAATGGAATAAATTGTAATAAAATAACCAGTACTACATTTGATATGCTCATTAGTCTTGTACATGTAAAAGAGAAAATTTATAAGAAATCTTGAGTTGGGGCTTACTTTTTCTTACAATATTGTTGAGGCAATTATAAAAACATTTTTCGTGTATTATAAAAATGGTCAAACACACGATGGCTTGGCTTACTGGGCTTCTCAATTATGAAAAGAAGGAATAAACACACATGTATGAAGCTGGTGAAGGCAGAGCCCTCTTCACAAACTGACGGTCATTAAAGGTATTAGTGTGACTCCTGGGTAAGAATGCAGATCACACACTTCCTCTATATGATCAGTTAAAAAAGAAGAGTCAGGATAAAAAAGAACAGGCTATTCCCAAAGCCAGACAGAAAAGAGGGAAAAGTCACAGAGGGACTGAGTGGTAGGACAGTGAAAAACATAGAGAAACAAGCCACACAGAGCTTACTTTTCCCCAGGAGGCGAAGGATGAGCAAAAGCCAAATCCAAAAGGGATGTCAGACAGCCTTGGAGAAAAGATGGTGCTATTGCTCCCAGGACAAGTCCCAGGTTTCCCAGTGACTCCTGTGGTAGGATGTGTCAGTGTGGAGAAGAATTCTCTGTCACTTCCCATGACTAAAAAGGAGTGTAGCCATGTGCCACCTGCAGAGGGAGCCTGTTGTCCAAAATTGAGCTATCCTCATGGCCTGAGAACAAGGAAGGGTCACCAATCAAGGAGCCTGAATTCAACCTGTCTCAGCCCCAAATTCAGAAGTGGCCATGGGATGCAGGTGTGAAGAGTAAGTGGGCCTGACGTGGACAAGCCCCAGACTGGAAGCAACAGGAGCCTCAGTCCAGGTAATGCTATATACCAGGGGGAAAACCCACCCTTGGTGAACAGGAGCAGACCCCATCAACTGATTACAATTTTGGAATACCTCTGAACCTAACATCAGCAGAGAGGCTACCCTCTGGAGCCACCTAGTTCCCAGGAATCTCACTTCTGAGTAGACTAAGAACTCCGAAGCCTTGGTGAGCTGTCTGACATCCATATCTGCCTCTCTCCAGCTGGGAAGTCAATGTTTAGCAGATTCCCAAAGTACAGAAACACGTACATATGCGTGTGTCTTAGTGCTCGTTTGCTTCTTCACCCCAATAGACTTGTGGGACATGCTGCACCTCAGCTAGAACATTGCCCACAGCGTATGTACAAACTTAGGGGTCTCTGGAGGCTAGGATAGCCTGCTCAGCCAGGAAACTGTATCTAAAGGTGGTAAATAGATGTCCCTGGTATGACAGGAAGGAAGGCTACTAAAATGAAGACAGCTGCGAAGAAGCACCAACCACCACAGAAAGTCACTATAGGAATCAGAGTGGAGCTTCCTCAAAATGCTGAAAAGGGAATTCTCATACAATCCAGCGACACCATTCCTGGACATATACTGTGTATTCTTCCACAGAATAAAGCAATACTTGCACGCTTGTGTTCATTTGCTACTTCTCTTCACAGTAGCTGGTGAGTAGAATCAGCCTTGATGTCTGTCAACTAATGAAGAGATAACAAAAAAGTGGGCTACCTAACACAGCAGAATTTTTATTCAATTGTATATAAAATTGAGATTATGGTATTTCCAGGAAAATGGAACCATAAAAAGTGAGGCTAAGGATATATATAAAAGAAAGTTATATGGAGACCCGTTTATAGGATAATCAAGAAGTTCAGAGGGAAGTAACACATACTGGATCAAGTTAAAGAGAGAACATCGGGTCTTGAAGACAAGGCAGAGAAATTGGATCACTCAGTTAAAGATGATGTTAAATTAAAAAGAAAAAAAAGGCAATAATTGTTTGCCAGCTATTAAATGGTTCTGAATATATGAAGAGTTATAATTCTTAAAGATACAATCATACCAAGTTTGCAGACCAGATATTATTTCAGTGGTCATGAGAGAAAGGCTTACCTTCACTGTTGCTTTTCTGCTGAGCTAAATCACCCTTTATCTCTATCTTTGTATCCTAAGTGTTTCCACAAACATTCTAAGTTAAGGGTACAGATCAAAAACTAAAAGCCAGGATTCATGTACGAGAAAGGACATGTGACATTTGTGTTTCTAGACTTTGGTTACCCCATTCAGTATATTTTAGGGCTCCATTTTCCTGAACAAGAACAGAAAATATGTGAACTCTTTAACTCTATAAAAGACCATGCCCATGAATAATAAGTAAATAAGAAGGAGAAGAGACCCAGGTCAAAGACACAGAAGATATTTTCAACAAATTACAGAAGAAAAATTCTCAAATCTAAAGAAAAGCGATGTGTAAAAAAAATCGCACAGAACACCAAAGAGATGGGAATAGAAAAGAAACTTTCCATGTCATAAAATAGTCAGAAGACTAAATGTACAAGAGCAAAGAAAGGGTAATGAGAGCAGCAAGAGAGAAAGACCAAATTGTGTATGTAGTCACACACCACACACACACACACACACACCACACACACACACACCACACATACACACACACACAACTAAAACCAAAACCAAATTGGAAAGGCACTATACCATGCCTAACTCCTCTGGTTATTATACAATTTGTCTCCCATCTTATGAAGGCCACCGTCAAAAGAAAGCTGGCCATATGATGTTATGTAATATCAAACCCTAAGGCAAAATGGTGGATTTTTGGCCCTGGAGGGAGGGATCTGAGCATCAAATGGAGAGTGTGGTAATGGCTCTTCTAGAAAAAGAGAGAAGATAATTTGGGTAAATCATATAAGTGTAAATTCTTGTAGACTCAGTGTCATAGACCTATAGCCATAAGGGTACCCAATGAGAATGTACATTGTCACACAAGGGAGGTAAAAGAGCGAAAAACATACACAAGACAAAGCCGTTCTGTGCTCTGAGCTCAGCCTCTGGTTGTGAAACCAGTGAACCAGGAGCACAAACATAAGTTTTTCCAGGAAGAAGGCCTCGAAGTCCTGTGTCCAGGTCTGAGAATCCATTGCACTACCCACACAAGGCTGACTTAAAATTACATTCAGAACAGAACATCAGTAGGTACATGGAAACATTCAGGTTCAGAAACTTATGTCTTAGTTGTAATAATGACTTAGCTCAGTAGAAAAGCAACAGTGAAGGTAAACTTTTCTCTCATGAACCCTGAGACACCTATCTGGTCTGTAAATTTGGTACAATTATATCTTTAGACACAAATACACACTAGCAAATAAATGACTTTTTTCATATTTTCTACCCTTGATGCTGAAACTTTAATTTTTCCTCTATTCAGTAGTTTCCAAGGCATGTAACCTTTTTTTTTAAAGTAATTTATTTATTTTTATACAAATCACAGGTTATGGCATGCAACCTTTTAAAACATCTTTTAACTTTTCCAGATTTAAAAACCATTTTTTCAACGTTTAATTATCATGACATCTATTTTAAAGAGGTAGTTTTAAACAAAATAAAAGGCAATTAAAGAAAGTCAGTATAATAATAAAAAGTGCTTCCCTTCTGGTTCATGTCAAACTGATAATAGAAATATTAACCTGGACTAACTCTGAGAAAGAACGAAAGGGTGACTGTTGAGAAAACAGATAAAAATGGCTGCAGATTGGCCCAAGAGAATGTGAAAACAAACAAACAAAATGCCTGTGGATGCAATAGTTCCTTATTCGCGAGGCATACAGAAACGGTTTCCAATACTTTATAAATATTCAGTTGGCCCCGGAAGATTCCAGAATGTTCAGTCTTCCCCATGGCACAGGCATTTTGATGGATCAGCAAACTTTGTGAACACGCTCGTTCCTGTCAGTTTTCCACAACCGCCACTCAGTCCTCGCTGAGTGTCTCCAGAGAACGATGAACCACACGTTGCCTCTTGGTCAGCGATGCTCCCCTCCACGCAACATTTATTTAGTTCCAAACCAAACTCATTTCTACTGATAAAATAGATTTGGTACCTAGGAAGATTGTCACGCTTTCAATCTGTTTTGTAAGTTTTAGTTCACATTGCACAGGTGAAAAAGGGGGCCATAAAATGGGTCCTTTCTATTTCTGAATAGCTGTTACTTAAAGAGAAGTTTTAATATAGACTTAAAATATATACATAATATAAAACATAAAATATGATATTATGCTTATATAATATTTAATTATATTGTTTTAAACCTATAATATATTAAATATGATTAACATTGAATACATATAATACATATAATGTATTATAATTATGTATATTATAAATATACATGTCTAATTTTTATATCCTTGATGAGAGAGCAGATTTGCACCCTGAAGGCTTGTAGGATTTGATGGTCTATCCCTCTATGGATACAACATCTCTGAGTTCTCCTCTATCTCACTGATGCTGTGTAGAAAAATCTCAAGAAGGTTAAAGCTCTAGGCTGCTGAGGATCTTATCCCTCTAATCTTATCAAGCAGTAGTCGATAGCTAATATGTCAGGAAGTTCTGAACTCAACTCACAGAGATTTTGATGGCCAGCATGATGAAGATGGAGAGGATGGAGAAATAGATCTGGAGTCTCTTCCCACCAAACCTCTTCCTGAGATATTCTGGCATGGTCATCACCTGCAGAGAGAGACAGCAACAGGGATTCACCTCCGAGTCTGCATCTGCTAAATACCAATGAACAGTTAATTACTATGCATGGCATCATGGAAATAACCAAGTGGGGAAGGTGAGGAAGGCTGGAATGATCATGTGGCTTTGAGGTAGATCAACTTAGGATTGCTTCCTGACATTTACTAGATATTGTGACCTTTGGAAAATAGTTTTAAGTCTTTTTTTTTTTTTTTAAATCTATGACTTGTGTGTCTCTCTCTCCCTGTGTGTGTATGTGTGCTGTCTTTTTTATTTTATTTTAATTTTTATTAATTATACTTTATTCACTTTGTATCCCCCCATAAATTCCTCCCTCCTCCCCTCCCAATCCCACCTTCCCTCCCCTTTCTCCACACATGCCTCTCCCTAAGTACATTGATAGGGGAGGTCTTCCTCTCTTTCCTTCTGATCCTAGTCTATCAGCTCTCATCAGGAGTGGTTGCATTGTCTTCCTCTGTGGCCTGGTAAGGTCGCTCCCTCATCAGGGGGAGGTGATCAAAGAGCAGGCCAATCAGTTCATGTCAGAGGCAGTCCCTGCTCCCATTATTACGGAACCCACTTGGATACTGAGCTGCCATGGCTACATCTGTGCAGGGGTTCTAGGTTTTCTCCATGCATGCTACTTGGCTGGAGTATCAGTCTCAGGAAAGACCCCTGAGCTCAGATTTTTTTCCAGGGAACTCCTACAGTTGATAAACACCTTCAGCAAAGTGGCCGGATACAAAATTAACTAAAAGAAATCAGTAGCCTTCCTGTATACAAAAGACGAAAGGGGTAAGAAAGAAATTAGGGAAACAACACCCTTCACAATTGCCACAAAAGACATAAAGTACCTTGGTGTGATTCTAACCAAGGAAGTCAAAGACTTGTATGAAAAAAAATTTCAAGTCTCTAAAGAAAGAATTAGAAGAAGATATCAGAAGATGGAAAGATGTCCCATGCTCATGTCTTGGCAGGATGAACATAGTAAAAATGGCCATCTTACCAAAAGCAATCTACAGATTCAATGCAATTCCCATCAAATTACCAACACAATTCTTTACAGACCTTGAAAGAAAAATTCTCAACTTCGTATGGAGAAACAAGAAACCCAGAATTGCTAAAACAATCCTCTACAATAAAAGATCTGAAGTTATCTCCATCCCTGATCTCAAGCTGTACTATAGAGCAACAGTAATAAAAAAACTGCATGGTGTGTGCTGTCTTGGTCTCTCTCACATCACAATGTAGCCCAGGGTGGTCTTGAACTCACAATTTTCCTGCCTCCATTTTATGAAACCTGGTGTTTTAGGTATATACTAGCATGTTCACCTGCAGCATGGGTTTAAATGCATGTAGATATTAAATACCTACAACACCAAATGCTCGATAGCTACAGAACGAACAATTCGTGTTATGTTCACTAGCGCTGCTGTGCATTTAAAAGCAATTATTTCCTGTAAGCAATGAACCACAATTATGGGTAAACGAATTGTTGATAGAATGGATTACAAATATTTACCTCTGTAAACATTCACACGATTACCTCTTTAAAGATTATTTTAATTTTGTGTGTATTGGTGTTTTAACTGCATGTACGTCTGTGTGAGGGTGTTAGATCCCCTGGAACTGGAGTTACGTACAGTTGTGGGCTGTCATGTTGGTGCTGGGAATTTAATCCAGGTCCTCTGGAAGAACAGCCAGTGCTCTTAACCACTGAGCTGGCTCTCCAGCATTGATTATCCTTTTTAAAAGACAAGACTTGCACAAAATGTCTTCTCGAAGAAATGCCCATGGTGTTTATTACTGAAGTATGAGAATGAATATATCATCTTGTATCACATTAATGGCATGGGATAAAGATATAATCCAACATTAAAAGAAAAACAGAACAGAAAAATAAGCAAGATTTGCAAGCCCAACACAGAAAAAATGAGGAAAAGATCTATCTGGTGGTCTCACCATTGCTTGCTGTAGCGATTTGCACAGATAAAACCAAGTCATGTGCTGTCCATGAGAATGAAAGGAAGATACAATATTACTGCAGAAATCCTGGAAGCCAGCTCTCCTGTCAGGCTCAGAAGCCTCTGAGGACAGAGTGCTTTCAGGGGATGGACATTGGATTCTCACTAGAGGACAGATGCCAAAGGCCAGCTTCACTTCTGATCCACACAGCCCTGTGCAGTGCTTGACATTCTGAAAGTGCTTCAAGCGGAGCCAAGCATAGTTCATGTCTTTACTCTCAAGAGAACAAGCAGTGTACCTTGACCCTAATTATGAAGCATAAAGAAGCAAAGGACAAGGGAATCATGAAAATTGACATCATAATTTTGAGTGAGAGGCTGAGGGTATTGGCATAGGCTTGCCACCAGGTTGAAGGTGCCACAGCGTCAGCACTAGAACTGTGGGAGTTAAACTCTAGCCAGCATCCTAAAACAGAAAACAGCAAAGAAATTGACACAATGCCTAAGCTGTAGACACTTAGACCCCAAGCCCTAAGAGACACAAAAACACCAAGCCCAGAAAAGCTGTAGAATGCACCACCAAGCCCAGAATGCTAAACATGGAACTTCATGATTTAATGTTTGCATTCCTTTGTGGCTCACCACCAATCACAGACCTACTGTCTTCCAACCCTCTCTTCTGCAGCCACCACACTTATTCAGACTCAAGTAGACTACATCTGCTCTCCCTTTTCTCTGCCATCCTGGTCTCTCTGGGGTACTCCCAGAGCAGCCACTGCTGCCCTTCTCATCTCCATCCCTTGTGATCCTGCGCCCACACAGCATGGACTTGGTGCTCTTGTAGTTCTCTGCTGCCCTGCCCTCCTTTACCATCCTCCAAGACCATCTCCATTTCTTTGTGACTCCCCTGTTTTGTTCCATGAAATCCACAGCCACCACACTTGGCAAGGGACCCAGATAGGTTTCCTTTCCCTCTTCCACTCTAATCTCTCCAGGATATTCCTAGTCCTTCCAACTAATCTCCTCTGTCCAGACCATCTCTGTCCTTTTGGGATTCACTGACATCTGTTGCCAGACCCAGGGTACCTCTAGTTCTACCTCTGCTACCCTTCATGGAGCCCTTTCTCTCCCCTTTCTTTTCTTTTATATTAAAAAAATGTTTATTCATTTTATACCCCGATCATAGCCCTCTCCCTCCTCTTCTCCTGGTCCCAGACTCCCTCCCTGTTTCCATTACTCCCCCTTCCCTACTCCTCGGAAAAAGGGAGATCCTTCCACTCACCGACCCCAGCATATAAAGTCGCATCAGGACTGAGCCCATCTTCTTCCTCTGTGGCCTGGTAAGGTAGCCCTACTAGGGGAAAGTGATTGAAAAGCAGGCAACAGAGTCCATGTCAGAGTCAGCCCCCATTCACCTTACTAGGGAACCCATATAAAGAATGAGCTGCCCACTGGCTACATCTGTGTAGGGAGCTTAGGTCCAGTCCATGCATGGTTCTTGGTTGGTGCTTCAGCCTCCATAGCTCTCCCCACCCTGGGCCCTGATTAGTTGGCTGTGTTGGTTTTCTTGTAGAGCTTCTATCTTCTCTGGGTGCTTCTGCCCTTCCAGAAGATTCCTTGTGCTCCACCCAATGATTGGTTGTGGTTCTCTGCATGTTTCCATCCCCTTCCCTTTCCTGCTTGACCTTCACACATACCACCCACTGCACTGATCTGTGACTGTTTAAATCCAACAACAAAAACAAAACAAGTGACAGCTCATGCTGGTGAGAATGTGGGGTAAGGGGGACACATAGTCATGGCTGGTGAGAATGCGAACTTATACAGCCACTGTGGAAATCGGTGTGGTGGTTCCTAAGGAAGCTGGGAATAGGTTTATCTCAAGATCCAGCTATATCACTCTTGAACATATACTCCAAGGATTCTACAACCTTACACAGAGATTCTTGCTCATCAAGTTTACTGATGGTCTGTTCATAATAACCAGAATTTGGAAACACCTTAGATATCCATCAACTGACCAATGGATAACAAAAATGTGTTATATTTACACAATGGAAAATTATTGAGTTGTTAAATGAAATTTGCAGATAAATGAATGCAGCTAGAAAAAAAAGAATCATTCTGAGTGAGGTAATTCAGACGCCAAAACACGATTTTTAAAAATATGGATGATAGCTTTTCAAGCTTTTGAAACATGTGCTATAATCCAAATAATTACAGGGGTTAGGTACCTAGCAAAGAATTTGGGGAGGGAGTGTTTTTTTAAGGAAGGGGAAATATTGTTATGAAGAGAAAAGGGGGAAACTAGAATGGGAGGATTAACTAGGGAGGGAAATGGGAAGGAAGGGAAAGGAGGGAACATGGGGAGGGAAAATTAACACTAAAGGCCATTTGAACAATATATATATATATAAACCTACTACTGTAGAAACTTCACAAAATATGTACATATTTGAATGTAATCTAAATGGAGTACCAAATAATAAGGAAGACAATTCTCCAACTAGATATCTTATGCCAACAAGTGAAACCTCCGGTGCCAGGAATGAATTATAACTTGTTGAGTCACTGACAAGGGGGCCCCATGTAAGCCCCCTAATATCATAGGCTATTGCCAAGGCTTTTGGTTATTTTCCACAACCTGATTGTATGCCTTATTTCTGAAGACAACATTTATTTATGTCATCGAACATAGAAAAGTCAAGCTGGTGCTTAACTAGAAGCTCGCCCCTACTGTTATGGCAGGTACTCTGCATGCTGCTAGAGAAGAAAGATAATCATCCAAATTACCTAGCTACAAACCCTATGACTTACAACAGTGACCCACGCAATATATACTGGTGTAATAGTGACACAAAGGTTATGAGAGTAACCAACCACCTTGTGGTCAAATTTAGGGCTCACTCCATGAATTGGAGTCCATACCTACAGTGCTAAAGGGGTCAAGAATCTGACTAGATAGGAAACAGGCCTAAGGGACAAACTATATAGTAATAAAATAACTCCTAATGACATATTGCTATACCCATAGATCAGTACCTCACCTACCTCACATTAGAGAAGCTTTAAACTTATAAATTTTCCTCTTAGAACTGTCTTCCTTGTGTACCAAAGACCTAACTAGACATCATATCCTACCAAATTGTGGAGAGCCTCTTGTTTGTCAGGACGCTTTGTTATTGAGCTCTCAGCAAAAAAACATGTTTTCACCCTGGCCTTCACCTAGAGACAGTGATAGACAGGATGTTTTTATTTTTAATTTATTTATTTTTATATCAATCACAGGTTAGGTACTTTGCATCCCAGGCGTAGCCCCCTCCCTCATT
>CM053756.1:49066812-49085047 GCA_028658305.1 Pachyuromys duprasi
TGTCTGCACCCATATTCATAGGGTTTCCCCAGATAGTCTTTTCAATGCTATCAGTTTTTCAAGTCACAATGTCTATGACTTAAATGTATTTCTTGTTGCAGTTCGAGCTCTAATCATCCCCTTCCCTCTGGTAAACAACTGCCTTTGGGGTGAAGCTTTTTTGTTTCGTGTGTGTGTGTGTGTGTAAAAATAGTACTTATACTGCCCTTTTCTCAGATTACAAAGGTTTACGTGCAGTCAGCCACATTACACCCATTTTGCTCAGCAAATCTTTGCAATCAACCAATAGAATTAACAGAGTTCTTCCCCCCAAATTAGATGATTATTTTCATATATTGGATCCTGTAATGGTTGAACTTGTAATGACTTTTGTATTGTCAGTTCTAGAATTGATTACCAGACTACAAACAGAGGTCTCAAAGATGGCCAGTATGATTAGTAAAACTACTGATAATATTAACATGCCAAAATATTAGCAGAAGTTAGTCAAGAGATGAGCAAATGAAGCAACACAGTTTTACAAAATAGAGCTAGTACAGATTATTTGTTGCTCAAGCATAATCTTGGTTGCCAACAATTTCCTTTCATGTATTACTTTAATGTGTTAGATTTCTCTCATGTTCGACAGTCAAATTAGTGCTTTGCATAAGGAGATAAACAAAACTCTCGAGTGACCTTTGAATGGCAATCATGGTTAAGATGGTTTTTCACTTTTGGTGGCCTTTGTTAGCTATTCTTACAATTATATTTTACTTGCCTATATTAGACTAGTCATGCAGGCAATGGAGTCAAACATTGGCTTCTACTACAGTCACAGGGGGAGGGAGATGTGTGAGGTACAAAGGTCCTTGTGTTCACAGAAAAGCACTTGGGGAAACAAAGACTGTTAAATACACAGGGTTGTTCCTTCACGGGGAGGGATGTATAACCAGTTTTCTCCCCAGTAGACTTGGGAGCAGATGTGGTTAATAGCCTGTCGACCTTTGTGCTATCTGTGTGGTTGAGACCACAATGCAGCCTCCTCCAGACCCTTACCGTGAGCTTGCCAATCCACAGAACCCATCTTGAGGGAGGAAGCCATATATTCTCAATAGAGCACATCTTTATGGAACATGTCACATGTACTTGACAAAGAGTGTTGATGGTGTTCTGACTCAAGTCTTATTGTGCCCACAGGACTGAGTTATTTATCACTAGGAAAATTTTCACCAAGTTGTGCCATGTTTAAATATGCCTTAAGTAAACCACTTGGGATTAGACTCCCAAAATTTGAACCAACACTGGCTACTGAGTCATGTTGAACTGAACAACCTTCTCGCCTCCCACAGATCATTACTCTGTGGCCATGGTAGTTGCAGACCTCCTTCCTTCCCTGCAACATTATCACTAGTAGCAGCTGAAGATGTGATGTATTTTTGCCAGTATATATTTTGATTTTAAATTTAGATTTATTTAGTGTATGAGTGTTTTGCCTGCATGTATGTCTGTGTACCATGTTCATGCCTGGTGCCCACAGAAGTCAGAAGATGGGGTCTGATCTGCTGGAACTGAAGTTACAGATAGTTGTGAGCCACCATGTGGGTGGTGGAAACTAATTCTCATTATCATCATCGTCCTTATATTCTCATATCTCCTCTTTTTCCCATGGCAAGTTACATGTCCTTTACATAACTGTTTAGCAATGGTGTAGATCTCTATACAATTATAACTTTTGCATCACATCTCACATGGCCCTGGGAGTCCCAGTGATTCCCCTTTTTATAGAGTGCACATTGGCTATAGTCTCCTCTCTAGAGAGTCCATAGCCTCTCTGATCAAAAGGACAGGTAACATGTCAGAAAGGTCTCCTATTCCCCTAGATCCTGTCTGATCACAGAGCAAGGACAACGGCTAAAGTATTACACATCCTCTATGGCTCTCTTATCAAAAAAGTTTCCAAGCTTTTTTGAACACCCAGAAAGAAAGCTTTACTAGCCTTGTAATTTTAACTCTGTATCACATTTAGCTAAAGATGGACAAAACAATTTTAAATAAATCTTGGTTTTGTTGTAACTCAGTTTCCCAAAATGGTTAAAATTAACAAAGTTAGCAAAAACCTTAAAGTACTATCTTGATTCGACATGCATTTTTTTTTGTCACAGATTTTCTTATAATGAATAGATCATTCTAGCTGGAAAAGATCATTCTGAGTGAGGTATCCCAGAAGGAGAAAGACATACATGGTATATACTCACTTATAAGTGGGTACTAGACCTATAAGATAGGATAAGCATACTAAAATCTGTACACCTAAAGAAGATAAACAAGAAAGAGGACCCAGGGTAAGATGATCAACCCTCACTTAGAAAGACAAATGGGATGGATATTGGAAGTATGGGAAAACAAGTAACTGGACAGGAGCCTACTGCAGAAGGCCTCTGAAAGACTCTACCCAGCAGTGTATCAAAGCAGATACTGAGACTCATAACCAAACTGTGGGCAAAGTGCAGGGAATCATATGAAAGAAGGGGAAATTAGTATGATCTGGAGAGGACAGGAGCTCCACAAGGACCAAATATATCTGGGCACAGGAGTCTTTTATGAGACTGTATCTCCAACCAAGGACCATATATGGATATAACCTAGAACCCCTGCTCAGATGTAGTCCATGGTAGCTCAGTATCCAAGAGGAATTTGAATAAACTTTAGTCATCAAACTGTATCATCGTTAAGTTCCACACTCCTCAAACCTTGTACAGCTTACTTATCCCTTCTGTGACTTAACATTAAGCTTTTACAGTTCTGCCCTCATTTTTTATTTTTAATACCAAAAAACCCCCTGTAATTGCAGTTTTCGATTATGAAGCAAATTTATTGATGCCTTTTAACCATCACCTTTTGAAATAAAGGGCAGTCACTATGAAAATACTCTTTTTTCTATATTCATTCCATTTTCCCCTTGGAGTCACTCTTCCTACACATTCCTTGAGGTTTCTCTGTTTTTTGATTTGGACTTCATGTTTCTGGATCCTTGCCTACCCTGGTTCGTCTAATTTATGGTTGTTAATACTATCTCAGCCTTTTTACTTTCATCTCCTTTGTCCCTGTTCACTCTCAATAACTTCTAAGTTCCTGTCCTTCAGGCCCTCAGTCTTCTGTAACATTTCTAGCCACTAGTTAGTCACAGAGTATATATTTGCAACAGTTTTCTCAAGGGCCTGTTTATGTCTAATTCCAAGGACCTTTTCATTCGATTCTTTAGCCTTTCCAGAATGTCTAGGGTTAGCTTAACACAGTAATTTCCTGAATATTTTTTTGAAGTTTTTAATCATACACTCTAAGCGGGTAACCTTACTCTGTTTACCACCCATTTTCCTGAGTGGTAAAGGATGGCACTTACACATAAGAAGAATGAAGAAACGGGCAAAGGAAGGGCTTGTTGCATTGCTGGTCCCTGGCTTCTTCCTTAATGGGAATATTTCCTGTGTCCCTGAGTGTAGTTCAGAGCTAGAAATCCAGTATTGGCATCCTCAGAGGAAAAACCCACACCATCTGAGGATAACTACAAAGTCATAGTTCAAGAATCAACATTCGTCTCATGAGGATCATTCATATGTCATCTCCATCCCATGGCCCAGTACCTTGAGCATCTATAGAAAGGTGGTTTCTTCTCTACCCTGTGTGGGGTTACTCTGTAAATCCTGGGGATCCCTTTCTGTTCTTAGTACCAGGTTTACAGTAAGCCAAAATGAACCCAGTTCCCACCAACTTAATGGGTTGTGCTTCCTGAACTGGTCCCTGGGCCTCACTGGGCTCCACTGTGCTCTTGGGATCCTGGTCTTCGGCGCACCAGGAGGGTATATCGCCTATGGATATATATAGGGGATATACATCCATAGGTCTGCTGGGTGCCAGAGTAGCAAGCACTCCCCCTGCGTGCGGAAGTCTGCACCCCTGTGAAGACGTGTCTCCTGGCAGAGCTCACAAAGATGTGAGATTCTGATAAAATAGATTCAGGATACCTACGCTTCTTCAGGAGGACAGCCTTTAATGATGCTAACAGACCCATCCAAACTTCTACTCGAAAGAACCGAAGGATGAATAACATATAATAGGGCTTTTTATACAACTTTTCACTTCTTTGTCTCCCATATGTGGCACCTTATAATTTCATTGATTAGTTTAAAACCCCAAGGTGGGATTCCAAAGATCACCAGGTTGTGAGGAAGAGTGTGCTTGGGTGATCATAGGGTCTCACATGAGAATTCTGTCAGAGAACAAGCCTGGTGGTATCCACTCTGTCCTTCCAAGGTCTCTGAAGGGACAAAGGAGGAGGTGGAGGTCGATGGAAAGACGTGGTCAAGTTTATGTACATTCAAGGATACTACTCAACCACAACAGTTGTTTTCTGTTTTTCTCTTTCTTGGCTCGTGGGGACTCCTATCATGATGGCAGCTCATGAAGAAAAGAAACAAAACTCAAGACAACATAAAATAAAATGCATAAGACTTGCTATTTCAACTATTTAATGATATGAAGTACGTCCATAACACTAGCAAGCCATTTCCACTCCCTCTCTTCTAGAGCTTTTAATTATTCCAAATGAAGTTGCAGACCAGAATGCTATGATTTCCCAGCACTCCCTCCAGCCAACAGTGATGACAAAATCCTTTTTTTTTTTTTTATCAAAATGGATTTGTCTGTTCTAAAAACCTCGCCCAGATGAAATATGTGATATTTGCCTTTTGGGAGTCTGCCTAATATCACGTAGGAAAAGGTTTTAAGGGTTCGCTCCTATTTTGGCATGTGCCATAATTGTATTTGTTTTCAGGGCTGAATAGTATAAAATACCTCATTTGTCATATTTTATTTATCGACTTGTCTGTTGCTGGATATGTGTTGTGTATTTGTCAGCTTTTTTTGGTCAGTGTAATGAAATGCCTAATAGAGACTGTGTAAAACTGAAGTTTCTGCCACAGAGCTGCTTGCATGACCATGTTCCTTGCACTCTGTTTACAAAAGCTAGGCAGTGGAAGCAGCCTAGAAGTCCAATAACAGACAGTGAATGGATAGGGAAAACGCCCTTTATAGATGCAATGGAACTCTATTCATCTATAAAGAAAACTGAAATGTTGACATTTGTAGGTAAACTGATGGAAACGGAATATATGCTAAGTGAAGTAACTCAGACCCAGAAAGACAAATGCTGCCTACTGTCTATTATTTGTAAATTTTAGATCTGAATCTTTTGAAAAAAGATTTTATGTGTGTGTGACCCTGCATGAATATGTGCACCACACCATGCAGGGGCCTATGGAGTTGAGCAGAGGCATTAGAACCTTTAGACCTGGAGTTACAGGCATTTGTGAGCCACCATGTGGGTGCTGGGAAGCAGACCCAGGTCCTCTGCAAGAGTAGCAAACATTCTTGTCTGCTGCGCCCAACCCCTAGATCCACATCTCTAGGCTCGACCTATAGCTTGGAATAACCCGTAGAAGCCAGGAAAGTAAAAAGGGACCACTGGGTGGGAGGGTGAGCGGGAAAGCTCTCCAAAGAAGGGGATAGTAGGATATGGGTGCGGTGAGACAGCAGAGGAACAAGGAGGGAGGACGCTCAGCTGGGGGGGCTAACCTGGGGAAAGGGGAAGAAGACGGAGGGGTAAACAGCACTACGGATGTTTGGAAAAGCTGTAGGGACACCTACAGCTTTATAGCTTATTTATGGTGTATATATGTGTATGTATGTGTGTGTGCATATATATGTTTGTGTGATGTAGGTATATATATGTATATGTGTGTGTGTATATATAAAAGCAGACTGTTTTAATGGATTTGCCTCCATGCAAATAATGCTACCATCCCCAGAGCCACAGAGTAACCTAGAGCAGGGGATTCCTCTCATTAAGCTGTTAGTTGGGGTGTCTAGCAGACCACCAAAGTGTTCTAAGCTACTGCTGTTGCCCTTGGTAGCCTGCCAGAACATGACGTTAGCTCTCAATTGCTAAAGAGTCCACACACTTCAGTTACAGTGCTTGGAAAAACCAAGGACCCAGAAGCCTCCTTCCCGTCGCTAGCTCTCATAGTGTTGGGAAGGTACCGTGCAAGCCACCAAGGGAAAAAAAAATTTATCCACCATTCTATCTAGCTCTAATGACTGGATGGACACAACATCCCTCAACAGTGCTTTAACAGAACTTTCATCTTGGGTGTAATCCATAACTGTTTAATTGGGCCTAATGTCGGGAACCGGGTGCCTTGTGCTGTGAACCTAGCTATGAACCCATGGCTGCAGAGCGCATAGGTCCCAGAGGAGAACATACTATTGATATGTTATTGCTAAAGGAATGTGGACCACAACTGCCTTTAAATACTTCTCTCTAGGCTACCGATAAATGCAGCTCTCAACCCTCAGTAAAGACGCTCCAGTTTGCAGTAAACAGAGGCTATCAGAGATACACACAGCTGCTCAAAATGTGAAGAATAAGTCACCGTGGGATGTCCAGCCCCAAATGGAGGATAGAAAACACAACTCCTACGCCTCAAGCTCAGGAAAGATTGTGAAAGAGGTGAAGGAAAGATTGCAAGAGCCTGAGGCCCAGCATGGCTAGATGTATGTATCACCATGATTAAAGGAAAGGTCATTAATTCAATAAGGGATGGGCAGATGCTGGGTGAGCTGGAGGGGGACAGAGGGAGGAATGGATGCGAATACAGTGTCTCATGCGTGAAATTCTCAAATAAATTCAAAAAGATTTTGCTCGCTCTAGGGTTTTAACAGTCGCTGCAATCAGCCGACAGTGGCGGTGCACGCCTGTAATCTCAGCACTCAGCGAGGCAGAGGCAGGCAGATCGCTGTGAGTTCGAGGCCAGGCCTACAAAGCGAGTTCCAGGACAGCCAAGGCTACACAGAGAAACCCCGTCTCAAAACACCAAAAAATAAAATAAAATACAAATAAAAATTGCTGCAATCACAAACTCCAATTGAAGTTTCCTGCGCTAGCACAACTGGACAGGTTCTGCCAACATTCGTACAAGTGGGAGGACCTTTGGGTGGGCAATATCCTTTACTACTGTGCTGTCGGTTAGGGACAGGTTCTGGGACGAGGGATTCTCCAGCTACCCTGTTGTGCATGTGTGCTGAGCCCACGGAGCCCCCGCGGATAGCCCAAACCCATGATCAAACCAGACATCCCTGGTTAAACTCAGCGGACCACAAAACAAACGGGCACGAAGAGAACAGTCTGTTGTGGCAAAAGTATCTTATCTCTCCTACCGGAGACTGGTTCTGAGCGCACACGGGCCAAGGGTCGTTTTTAGGTTTTAGTTGTTTGGTTTTTCCCCCCCCCTCACAGAGCTTCTTGTAGCTAGGAGCATCAGGAACCTCTGCTGGCTGCTCGTGGCATTGCAGCCTGTGAGAACAGGCACGTTCTTCCATCACTGGAGATTCTGCAGTTTGTATGCCACGGGGGTGGCTTCTGCCTGGCGATGGCCACGCAGCACCTACAGGGAACAGCATCTGAGTGTTTCACTGATGGAACTCTGCTGCGGCAAGGCCCACGGAAAGCCCTTCCCCCTTCGCAACGACCCGACCCGTGGTGAATTCGGTGGCCTCTATGATTAGTACCTGGATCACGTGTGCTACAAGCGCTCCTTGCTTTCCCTATGCCGTCTTGGCAATATAGTTTCACTTTGTCGCTCACGGGAAGGGCCGAAATCAAGGAGGCTGAAAGCCCCGGGGACGGTTTTATGTTTTCCTCAAGACTCTTTTTGAGGGGTAAAACCCCACCTCTCCTCTCTCTGCCTCTATGGATCCTCCAGATGTGAGCATTAATCCTGGGTATTTGGGGACACGGAATCATGTCTCTAGAGAAACAGCTGCAGTCACACAACCGTGCAGTCCACGGCGGTTGTGGGGGGGGGGGGGGGAAGCACTGGGCCCTGCTTGCAAAATTGTTCTGAGGAAGCTGTGTCTGATCAGCAGAGACCTAGAAAATAGGGAAGCTGCGACTCGATCAATAAAGACTTTAAAAATGGTTCTTAGATGGTATCAGAAATGGAGGGGTGCGTATCAGGAAAGGTTGCTTGGGAAAGTGAGCATGCCTGCAATTAAAATGTGCTGTGACAGAGCGCTGCTTTTGATGGACGGACTTTTAGCCACAAAGGTGCCTTTCACCTGGTACACTGTGTACACTGGCCGCCGTTTGCTGCCAGCTGGCCATGTGCTCATGCCCACAGGTTATGCCTGGCTAGACATTTCTTCTTGGCTTGCTGAAATTATATTTTGTAGTGTAAAATAAGGTTGGGGGTGTAGTGACTGACCCAGTGGGAGGGGGAAGGAAGATGGGTAACTATTGGGGGAGGAGGCTTTATGTAATGAGGGGGCATGCGTAGTGCATATGTTATGATTTCTTTAAATAAAATACCAACCATGTCACTGCTCAGGCGAGCAGGATGGTGACGGCATGAACAAAGATGGCTCCTGCTATTCGGGGCCACTTCCTTGAGAGTCAACAGGTGGTCCGAGTCTTCGCTTTCAGCTGATGCCCCTTCCCCTTCTCGGGACCTGAACCTTTGCAGCTGGAGCTGGTCTCTAGCATATGCCCAAACCACAGGACATATGCCCTATGAAAAAACAATACTGAGATCCGTACTGAAGAACCAGCTTTGGTGCTTTCAGATCCTACCCAGCAGAAATCCCGTGGATGGGAAGAGGCCAAGGAGATGATGAAGGCTGTGCTCCACCCCAGCGTCAGATGATGGGGAACCAGAGGCAGTCCCCATGGGATGACGATTTATTGCTCATCTCAGACAAGGACAAGCAACAGCCATGCTCTCCACAGCCTGAGCCTCCTGCCACCGCCCAAGTCCCTTCTTGTCCCCATCTGCACAGCTGCGGTGTGTGGTCTCCCCCGCACAAAGACTCTATGCTCCTAGGCGCCCTGAATCTGTGGTGATCCCAGAGTAGTTATCTCAAACTGGCCTTATGGGATATGGAGGGATGGGGGCTGATTTCTTCTTCGGTGTCAACCTGTTCTGCAGGAAAAACAACTGACATACCAAATACCCCAACTCCCTGCAAGCTGTGTGTGGGGAATAAGGGCTTTCTCTGAAGTGGGCTTTCAAGCTTTCTTTACCAGGATTACCAGGGTGGCTGGCTCAGAGGATTAAGCATTGTCAAGAACTGGAGCCATGAACTACCTCTTTGTTGTTTTTGGTTTTGTTTCTTCTGCATTCTCTTTCCACCTTCCTCTGTTTCTCAGCAGTCTTTCCTTCTCTTTCATGATTTCTGAGTCTCTCTTCTCTGTTTGGAATAAAGTCAATCCTTCAGTAACTGGTCAGGTCTCATTCATGATATCACATGGAGACAGCTTCTCATCAACCGACAGGCTTCAGAAATATTTCGAGATTACTATTGATAAGTATGGGCATATTCCTGTTACACTTTTGTTGGTATACTGTTCCTTTGGAATGTTTACACCTTACTCTTGTTCATTCAAATGCTGATTCCCCCCCCCACCCCCACACACACTCTTGTTCCTATCCGGATATTGCATTGTGATATTTATTCTAAGCATCCTGTCTCAACTCTGTGTAAACAAAATAAAGAACTAGACACAATGTTGAGCTGGGAGGAGCCAGAGGACAGGAAAGAGTGGGAGGAGAAAAAGGCAAGAGCTAGGAGAAGGCAGAGCGGGGAGAGAGATCTTGGAACGACATGAAGATGGACTGGACCTAATATATTACTAAAAGCAAGTATAGTGTGGGAAATCTAAATGTTAGGAAACTATGAGGGCTTGGAGGTTTAGGAGGGAGTAACTATTGCCCAGCATTGTGTTCTAGGTTAACTAAAATCCCAGTCTCTGTGTGGTGATTTGGTTATACAGCTGCTTAGTTAACAGCAAGCTTTACCAGAAGGTATTTCAATAGGAAATATTAATAGTCTTTTACAACACACTGTTGATTTTTTTTTCTGTGTCATTTCAGCCCTCTTTCCTCTATTGTTCACCCTCATGTTTGGTGGCTTTGTGTATTGGTAAGTTTTGATTCTCCTTCTCCCTCTGGTTGGTGAATCTGCTCTACTACTTGGTCTTTACTATTTTATTTGATTTAAAATTTAAAATGCAATATATTTTGATCATTTCCCCTCTCTCCCAGCTCTTTCCAGATCCTTCCCACCTCTCTAGCTCATGCTTTCTTGCGGCTCTCCCTTGCTCTTGGGGTCATTGGACACCGATCCTCAAGAACAGGTCCTAAGGAACAAGGGAGCAGAAGTGAAGAACTCTAGGGATTTGGTTGGCCTGCAAATAGGACATATTGACCTCCGGAAACCACTTAAGCAAGATAGCTCAACTTTATTCTGGGTGAAAAAAGTCCTTGAGGAGGGGATGGGGATTCACAGGATAGGTGTACATAATTGTTTAAGGATAGGAATCCAGGGATGTTTTCATTTGCATTTGGCAGCAAAGCCCATCATATGAATGGGAACACAATACCTAATTATCCTATGGGCCAGGGAGGGAAGAGCTAGCAGGGAACTGAGGCAAAGGCCATGTACCAGATATGGTTAGAGACATCTATGCCTAAAGACATTCTCCAGATGAGGCCAGTCAGAGAGTAGAAGGCCCTGCTGGGGAGAGGGAGTTTCCCACCTAGCTCAGAGCTCAGAAAGGCTATCTGGTCCCGGAGGACTGCAGCCTCAAACATTAGGGTCCAACACACGCTCTCTCTCCCTCAAAATAAAATAAGCCAAAATACCCCCCAAAACAGAAAATGAAAATCAAAGTAAACAGACAAGTTTTAAACTTTTTGCGGTTTTATGGTGGTATTTATTATTTTTTCACTTCTAAATGCAACATTCCTTCCTTCCTTCCTTCCTTCCTTCCTTCCTTCCTTTCGTCAAGACAGGATTTCTCTGTGGAGTCCTGGACTTGTTTTGTGGATCAGGCTGACCCCAGACTCCTTGAGAGTCACCTGCCTCTGCCTCTGCGCGCTGGGGTTAAAGGCATGTGCCCCGCTCACCAATGCAACACTTCTTTAAGCATTTCGCTTAATCTAGACTGCTCGTAATAAGGGTCTTCAGTTTTTGTTTATTTGGAAAGTCTTTATTTCTCACCCACTGGTGAAGAATTCCTTTACTGTGTGGTGTTATCCTTCCTCTCTCCTCCATTTTGTGACTTGGAGTGTATCTACAGGTGATATGCTGGTCTGTATGGTTTCTGCTGAAAAATCCACTGATGGTCAAATGAGAATTCCCTTGAAGTGATTTGAACTTTCTCTGGGTCTCTTTTTAAATTTCTGTTTTTCTTTTGAATATGTCCCAAAGAGGACATTTCTTTGTCAATTCTAATTGGAGTTCTTTGCTCTGTAATGGCTGGTATTGAGGTTTTTGTTAGGTGGTTTTTGTCTCTTGGAGGGTGGGGTTATTATCAGAATATAGGAGAAAAGTTCATTAAAGTTTTATATGTATACTTTTACACAGAATCAGATGTATTATAGGTTTTAGGTAAATACTTATTATTATTCTTTATGTGCTTTTCCGACACCCTTATTGTTATTTTAACTGTTTCCCGCCTTCTTCTCGATTTACCTCCCTCCCTCCTCTCTAAAATCCCTTCCTTTCCAATGTCCCTGATCAGATCCTTCTACCCTATTAGTCTCCCTTTCTATTGCTCTCTATCCCCCCCCAACACACTCTCTAGAAGTAGACCCATTTTACTTTCCTCGTTTTGCAATTATTACACACCATGTACTCACATCTGAAGATTTGGAGCTAGGAGCCTCTGATGAGACAGAACATGAGACATTTGTCCTTCTGGACCTGGGTTACCTCATTCAATGTGGTCTTTTCTAGTTCCATCCATTTACCTGAAGAATTCATGATCTTATTTTTCTTTAGAGCTCAAGAGTATTACATAAGTACATTTGTACCACATTTTCACCATCCATCCTTCAGTTGTAGGACATTTAGGTTATTTCCATTTTCTAGATATTGTAAATAAGGCATCAATGAGCAGGGCTGAGCAAGTACCTCTAGGTTAGGATATTGATTGAGTCCTATGGGCATAGACTAACAGATGGTGTAGCTGTATCACATAGTAGATTCCTTTGTAACCTTTCAGGGATTCTCCACATGAGTAGCTTGGTAGCTGTACCAGTTTTCAATCCTACCAACAGTGAATGAGAATTCTCTATTCCCCACATCTCCTCCAGCATTTGCTGTCAGTTGTCTTGTTTTATTTTAATTTAATGTAATTTTGCCATTCTGACTGGGGTAAGATGAAACCTCAAAGTTGGTTTGGTTTACGTTTCCTTAATTGCTAGAGACAAAGGTCATTTGAGATACTGCTTACACCCCTCCACCCCCCCCGCTTTTTCTGAGAATCCTCTGTTCAGGTCCCGGATCCAGGATCCACTTTCATGAGAGGGTCATTAGCTTTTTGATCCCTTGTTTTTTGTTTTTTTTTTGAGTTCTTTATATATTCTGTATCTTAATCTTCTGTCAGGTGTATAATTGGCAAAGATTCTGTCTTCTTCTGTTGGCTTTCTCTTCACCCAGTTAATTGTTTCTTTACCTGTGCAGAAGCATCTTAGTTTTCTGAAGTGTTTTAGTTCTCAATGGTCAATTGTTGGCCTTAATGAGCACATGGAGTCCTAATTAGAAAGTCCTTTCCTACATCTATGTCCTGTAGGATACTGCCTGTGTTTTCTTTTAGCAGTTTCAGTGTTTCTGGCTTAGGTCTTTAATCTGTTTAAAGTTAGTTTTTGTGCAAGGTAATAGATATGAGTCTGGTCCATTATTCTGGATGTGAACATCCAGTTCTCATAGCACCGCTGTATTGAAGATGCTCTCTTTCCTCCAGCTTATGCTTTTGGCATCTTTGTCAAATATTAAATGAATGAAGTTACATGTACTTATTTTTGGCTCTTCAATTTGTTCCATTAGTTTGTGCCAGTATCTTATTGTTTTTATGACTATGGCTCTGTAATATTTTTTCAGATCTAAAAAAAAATTTAAACGATAGTAGAAGGACATGATTTCACCCTAAATACACATGACATCATTTCATTCTGTCTTTCTGGAGATGTAAATAAATACTTTTTTCTCTATAGTATATCTTAAGATCTGGCACTGTATTCTGGTAGAATTCTACTATGAAGGGCTGGAGAGATGGTTCAGAGGTTAAGAGCACTGGCTGCTCTTCCAGAGGTCCTGAGTTCAATTCCACCTAAACAACCACCTAAACAAGGATCTAATGCCCTCTTCTGGCATGCAGATGTAAATGCAGGTAGAGCACTCATATACAAAGACTAAATAAATAAATAAATCTTTTTAAAAAAGAATTCTGCTATGAATCCATCTGGTCTTATTTTTTGTTTTGTATTGTTTTTTCACTCTCCTTATTTCTTATGAGTCTGTTTATGCTGCTGACTTCTTTGTTTAGTTTTGGTGGTTTGGCTAAATCTAGAAATCTGTCCCTTTTGTTTAGGTTTTCTAGCTTAACGAAGTACTATATATATTTACATATATAATATCTATTATCTGTCTATCTATCTATTTATTGGTGACTCATTCCTGAATCTCTGGGATAAAGTATATTGATCATGGTGGATTCAGTTTGCAAATATATTATTGAGAATTTATGCATCTATGTTCATAAAGGTAACTGGTCTATAATTCCCTTTCTTTGTTGGGTCTTTGTGTGGTGTAGGTATCAAGGTAATTACAATCTCATAAGAAGAATTGAGCAACATTCCATCTGCTTCTATTTTGTGGAATACTTTGAGGAGTATTGGTGTCAACCCTTCTTTGAAATCCTGATAGAAATCTTTACTAAAACTGTCTGGCCCTGGGCTTATTTCTTGGTTGGGGGACTTGTTTTCTTCTTTTATTACACTAGGGGTTATAGGTCTGTTTAAATTTCCTATCAACCTAATTTCTTAATGTTGGTAATTGGTATAAAGAAAGATATTTCTTTCTTTCAGATTTTGTAATTATGTGGAATAAAAGTTTTTAAAACGTGTCCCTATGATTTAGTTTTTGACTGGATGACCTCACGGATTGTGAGACTAGGCTGTCACCCGTTACCACAGCGTGAAGGTCAATACATGAATTTAGCTGTAGGAGTGTTTCTTTATAAGCTTGAGTGCCCTTGTTTTCTGCACGTATGTTTAGAATCACAATATCCAGGTAGTCCAACATGGCGTCGATGAGCACGCACCAAGCACGCACCATATCTGAGGGACACAGGATCTGAAACTCTGAAATTGGTGAGTGGAGGGGCAGCTCAAACCAGAACATTGACACTGAGGCTTCCTGGGTGAGAGGGGACAAGCCATGAGCTGGGACAGTTTGGATCCAGGTCCCCCGGGGACATCTCTGGGGACTGAGAGTGCAGAATAGTCAACCCCCCTGCACTTCCTCTTGCCCCAAGCACGGGCCTCCCTGCTCAGCAGAGGCAGGTGTGGTTGCCCCAAGCAGGAGCCTCTGTGCTCCCTGAGAAGGCAGAGGCAGAGGCGGCTGCCCAAAGTATGGGTCTCCCTTCCCTGGGGCCAAACAGTGGATACCACTGAACTGACAGATTTCCTACACACTCATTTTGCCTCTGCGGACCCAAGTCTGAGAGTAGAGAACAGGGGGAACCCCTGCGCTTTCTGATTAGGGTTTCAAGTGAGTGAGTGCACCTTCAAGTGAGTGCGTGCAGAGCCCCAGATCCAGGGCCCCTCTACCCTAGCAGCCAGACATTGGATCCCTCCCACCTACACACTCACTGTGGGCAACATAGGAATCCTTGGGACAGTGTTCTCAACACTGAAGCCCCTGTTCTGTGGGTCTACCAGTGGAGTCCAGGCAAACAATTCCTGGAGCACAGGCAGATCTGAATACCAGCAGGACAGTACAACAGACCTGTAGGCCACTGAGGTGTTCTGGACACCTATGCATGCACATTGCGCCAGTGAACAGTGACACTGTGCTTAAGTTCCACCCTTCCAGGCATCTACACACTATAGCACCCTGTCCTTTAAGGCACACTTACACGCACACTCCCACTCTTGTGCCCACTCCCTTAGCTACAGCTGAAACACTATCATCCACTGTCAAAGTGGTGGCCCTCTCCCATCTTCCTAAAGAACACCGCAGACACCAGAGAAAGACGGACCCAGCATGAAATACAGACTCCAGGAACAAACAGCAAAGGTTACAGATAAGCTCAAGTATACAATAAAGACATTTGTTCAACATGTTCGCTGCAGCTTTATTCATAGTAGCCAGAATCTGGAAACAAGCCAGATGTCCCTTAACTGAGGAATGGTACAGAAAGTGTGGTATTCTTCCACAATGGAATACTACTCAGCAATTAAAAACGAGGAAATCATGAGATTTGCAGGCAAATGGTGGGAACTAGAAAAGATCATCCTGAGTGAGGTATCCCAGAAGCAGAAAGACACACATGGTATATACTCACTTATAAGTGGATATTAGACATATAATGTAGGATAAACATACTAAAATCTGTACATCTAAAGAAGCTGTCTGAACCTTGAAGAAATGTCTCCCAGGAAAGTCTGCACTTGGTGCTATGTGAGGGCTTGCACTTGCACAAATCTTCGTCCTAAGATGCTCCTGAGAAGCCTGAAGTTCTTACTTTTGATTATAGCTAGCCATGGTCAAAGGGACTGAGATTCGTGTGGGTTGCTTGCTCTCTCGGGAAGTAAGGGCAAGATAACTTTGGTAGTTGGAACCTTTCCCAGCCCCAATTAAGCTTGTGTAATGATTGAATAAAAATACCTGGAGTGAGCTAGCTAGGGGTCAGTCTTGTCCAAGAAGGCTGAGGCCCTCATATTTCAGGAAAATGAAGGCTTAGCATCCCGGTGAGCTTCTCTCTCTATTATGACACCTACGACTAATACCACTCAGTAGACCAAATTTGAGAAGTCTTTGATGCTTATATTCAGACTTGGATTGGCTGGAGCCCAGCTGGATTTGGAGGATGGTTTTCAACTTTTGAAGGATTCAAGATTCTCAAAAGTGTCATGCTTTTAATATCAGGGGCTCATTTGATGCTTCACTGTTGCTCCTCCTCCCGAGGTGCACCTTATGGGTGAGGATACCGGGTTCAGGCCAAGGGGGTGAGTAGTGTACAGTCATCATACAGACACTGGGAATCAGGTGAAAGAAAACAGAGGGTTAGTGGCTGCAGACACATTTTTTGAGGAAGAGACAGCTGGTTATATGGCTTTGGGCAACCAATCAGGTTCCTCCACACCATCTCCAAGCCGACCAATGCATGTTCACCTCTGGACAGACTCTCCAAAGTCAGTTCCTGTACTTTCCACCTGACTACTTCCATAGTCACCTCTGTGGAAGCTGCCCCAGGCTGTGGGCCCTAATGACCTTTTGCCAGCAATGCCCCTACTTCACTGTATAATTCCCTTGGTCTAGAGGTCTGTGTTCAGCCTTCTTGAGGCCTTGGTTGAACAAAATAGCTACCCATGTTATGATGCTATGAAAACAGAAGGCCTTACGTTCAGGATGATATTCTTCAGACATCAAAGAAAGGAATGTGCTGGGGCTTCTTGAACAACAAAGAAAAACAGAAAGCAGCCGCACTGACTGAATAAGGTCCATAAATTTGATTACAATTTTTCTGTAAATCTTTCCTTGTTTAGTAAGCCTTTCCAGATACCTTGAAAGCATAATTGCCACATGACTTAGTGTAGTGGGACTCTCAGACCCACCAACAATATAAAAAATGACAAAGAGCTTTCTTTTTTAAAATTGATTTATTATTTATTATAATTTATTCACTTTATATCCTGGCTGTAGCCCCCTCCCCTCATCTCCTACTAGCCCCAAGCTTGCTACCTCCTTCTTCTCCCCCTAAGCCTGTCCCCTAGTCCACTGATAGGGGAGGTCCTCCTTCCCTACTATTGACCCTAGCATATCAGATCTGGCTGCATCCTATTCCTCTGTGGGCTGGCAAGGCTGCCCCACCTCCCTTAGGGCGAGGTGATCAAGGAGCCACCCACTGAGTCCAAGTGAGAGACAGCCTCTGTTCCCCTAACTAGGGTACATGGAAATTAAGCTGCAAGAACGATAGGTCTTCTGCATGCAGGCAAATGAATGGAACTAGAAAAGATCATGCTGAGTGGGGTATCCCAGAAGCAGAAAGACACACATGGTATATATTCAGTTATAAATTGATATTAGGCATATAATATAGTGTAAGCATATTAAAATCGGCAGTCCTGAAGAAGTTAAACAACAAGGAGGACCATAGGGAAAATGCTTAATCATCATACAGAAGGGCAAACCGTAGAGACATTGAAAGCAGAAGACAAGGAATAGGACAGAAGCCTACCACAGAAGGGCCTCTGAAAGAATCTACCCTAGCCAAACTTTGGGCAGAGTGCAGGAAATGGAAGAAGCTGCTGATAGAAAGACATGGATGGGACAGGAGCTCCACAAGGAGAACAACAGAGCCAAAATATCTGGGTCCAGGGGGGTCCTGCAGAGACCTATGTGCCAGCCATGGACACAGAGGCTTTCTATTTTAAGCTTAGGCCTTTTAGCTAAGGCAGTCTCCCAGCCAGCTCTCTAGCTTAACCCAACAAATCTTGATACCTCATCCGGCCATGTGGCAAGCTCTGTTACCTCTCTGCTCCTGTTCATGTCCATCTGTTCCCTCTCATGTCTGCCTCTGAAACTCCAGTCTTGGTTTTCTTCTCCCAGAGCCCTTCTCTCTCCAGGGGGTCCTGCCCTCCACCTCCTGTCCAAATATTGACTGTCAGATTTTTATTTCAACCAATAGGCAAGAGAGGAAGTATGAATATTTACAAAATATAAGACTGGTGATGGGACATAAAAATAACAATCTGAAGATGAGGCTAGTGCCTAGCTCTCTGACAGTTTAGCAATCAACCACTGAATATACAAAGACACACCTTCTCACAAAGTACCCCAACAGCATAGTCTCTGCCTGAATGCTCATGTGAGACCCTGCTAGATTACCCAACAGGCCTTTCTTCCTCCACATCCAGACCATCTTTAGAATCACACCTTGAGGTTTTAAAATAACTAATGAAACTATAAGTTATCATGTATGGGAGATGAAGTAGCAAACCTCACATTTTAAAAACCCTATTATACTTGTCCTGTGGCCTTTTGAGCATGGGCTCTGCCCAATGTACTAGCATAAATAAAAGCTGTTCCCTGAAGGAGCCTTAGAGTCCCATCTCTGTGATCGAATCCCACAGCA
>CM053756.1:49085147-49107817 GCA_028658305.1 Pachyuromys duprasi
GAGGTTAAGGTCCACGTGTCCAAGATCATCCCTGATATCTTACTCCATTTGCCTGAGGATTGATCATTAATCCAGTGCCTACATAAAGACAGGAGTCATCCTTGGAAGGGGACAGAACGGCCTGAAGCCATGGCTAGCACACTAAGTCCTAGCACTACGGCTCCAACTGGGGAGCCTCCTGTACAGTCACCGCGCATTCAAAATGCTGCTGACATCTCCGTCATTGTCATCTACTTCATAGTCGTGCTAGCTGTGGGGCTGTGGGTATGTGGAAACCATATGGGCTTTCGGGTGGGCTTGGGGTACGGTGTCATAGGGGGGAAGAGATGTGTCGCGATAAACTGAGACGAGATTATTACTCATGCCATTGTTTTTCTGTGTAAGTCGCTTTTTTTTTTTTTTGGTATGTGATAGAGCCAATTAGGCTTATTTTTAAGGCAACATAATTATTTGAATAGAAGGAGGACAGAGAACAGCAGGCTTACTCTGTGTGGATCTCCAGCACCTGACAGAGTGGAAAAAAAAAACCGTATTATCTCATTTTCTTTATTTCCCTGTACTGTTTGAATTTCTGACTTGGTGGGTTGGCCACTTACAACATTTTGTTCTCTTCATTATTTTTAACATTGAATTCTGTGCTGCAGATTTTCATCCAACACATCACAGCACCTCTCACATCATTTCCACAACTGTCAGTAGACAGCTGCTTTTAAAAATCCTCCTAGTCCTTGACCACCACTGAAAATCAGTCCATGCAACAGTGTGTCTTTCTCTCTGCAAGAGTGCTGAGAACTCGCTTCAGCCAGCATTCTGTCCAGTGTGACTGGGGTACTACAATCCATCTGCTGATATTTAACTCTCTCTTCTCTTCCTTCCTCTTCAGTCAATGGTGAAAAGCAACAGAGGCACTGTTGGAGGCTTCTTCCTGGCTGGTGGAGATGTGGCCTGGTGGCCGGTAAGTGATTTCTGGACTGAAATGGTGAGAGAGAGAGAGATCTGAACTACAGACCTGCTCTACATAATGTTTCTTGCACATGGGCTTTCAGGGATGCCTGTTTGCAACTGGATAGCCAAGTGGTGTGCTTCTCCTTGGGGAAGACTACTTCTCCAGATCTCAGCATTTGTTACTTGCCTGTAGTTCTTCACCCTGGGTTGGGGCCTCATGAGATTTCTTTTGTCTACTTTAGCATATCTGTTGGTGCTGTCCTTGTTTGGGTTGTGTTTAGGCAACCATGGGGAGACTTCATAGGCTTAGAGTCTCCGACACTTCTAGGAGACAGAAACTAATAGGAAACGTTCTGTTTCTCGGGCTCTTACAATCTTCCCATCCCTTCTTCTGCAATGTTCCCTGAGCCTTAGGTGTAGGAGTTGTGCTGTAGATGTGTCAGTTGGGTCTGGGCTCTACAACTCTGCATTTTGATCAGTTGTTTTCTGTAATGGAAAAGACCCTTTGACCTTTAAATCTTAAGAACAACAGAACAGAGAGGAAGATAAATGTAAAGAGTATCCCATGTCTAGAAGGTTGGTTAGGAAGTCACTCACTCTGGCAGATGAGGTTCTTACGGCTGATTTAAATTGCAAAAATCTGATAAGGGGACTAGCAGACAGGTTCATTTCATAGACTACTGACAGAACCATCACAGTTCCTTAAAGGAAGTGTTCAATAAGTTTGTCTGAGAAGCAAAATTGTAAGGACATGAAACTTTGTTTGCTATACAATATTCAACAACACCCTGCTGTTGCAATGCAATCAATAGCAAAGCCAAGAAACATGAGTATCTTCCAACATATTACCACTCTTGTGCTTTTAAAACAATTTATCCATTCAAAAACCTTATGTAACATTCTCAAGTCTAATTATGTTAAAGAGGGATTAGACTTGTTCTATGTCATGCAAGAGGGCAATCTCACCAACAGACCAGTCACTTGGAAACTGCAGTTAAATAGCATCATAATTCATTAGACAAATATCTACGTATAGAACATTCTACTCAAACAATAAAGAATACACATTTTTCTGACCAGCGTATGGTACTTTCTCCAGAATAGAGAACCCACTAGGATACAAAGCAAGTATTTTAGTTAGGATTTCTCTTGCTGAAATAAAAAGCAACCTGGGGAAAACAGAGTTTGTTTGCCTCATATATTACAAATCACAGTGCTGTTGTTCTAAACAAAGTCTCAGTTGTTCAATTTTGCCAGTAAAGACTCAGGAGCCAGGTGCTGGGGTGAAAGCTCGCTAGCTCAGAGAGGCAGAGGAAGCTGACCTTCTACTCAACCAGTGTCCCGAAAGGAAAAGGCTCCTTCCCCATGCCGTCTGAAAACCCCTCAAATTGAATGACCCTCCCTTCTACTTCCTGTACTTCTCTCTACCTATCCTCCTGACTTCCTCTTACTTTCTATGGATTTTTCCTATGTTCCCTTCCTGACAACTGGTTGCTTGCTCTGCCTCTTGACTTGTGGTTGATTTTATTTAATTCAAGGGGGGAAAAAAAGCTCTTGGATTAAAGGTGTGTGCTAGGGCTGAGCCGCAGCACAACTAGAAACAGGTTTTTCCAGTAAACAACACAATCCTAGAGTTCACGGTCTCATCAAACATCCTGTAGCTCCCCCCCCCTTTTTCTTTCTAAATAAAAAATAAAGATTTTTACTCTAACCCAGTAAAACCATTTACAAAATTATTTACAATAATTGCTGACAAGCTTTCCACACTGTCCAGCTTGTATTTGACAGTCTTAGGACTAAGTATTGTTGGGTTCAAAGTTCTGTAAAATGTTTGTGCCAGCCTCCTATGAACGCAGTTATTTGAATGGCCTGAGCAGTTTGTCGTCCGAAACTGATCTTTGGGTGGTGTTTGTCAGCTTGGTGTCAATCTTGGTGCAGAACCTGGCAGCAGGAGAGTAATGAGGCGTTTTTCCCAGTGGCTAGTGTTACCAGCGTCCAGGTGGGTTCATCATTGTAGAGCACCTTTACCTTGTTGGAGACCTGAAAGGTTACTGTTAGGAGTGCTCATGGTTTGTTGTGGAGAACCTATACATTTTAAATGTCATGTTCGGCAGAACTCTGAAACGTTTGAGGACCACAATCTGTTAAGTACATCCAAGGCACACAAGCTTTGTTCCTGGCTACCTGCTTCAGACTCAAACATGGAAACATGTACAGAAAGCTAGATGAAACCTATTCTAGAATTCAGTACTGCTCTGTATGAATGCTAATATCACCTCAGAAAGTGTATATATACATAATAATCTTAGAGGTTTTGAGATAATATTTATACCTTAAGAAAAGTTTTAAAGAGTCAAATGAAAAACCAAAGATTACGAGATTAGTGGCAATAGAGCTTATTTTTTTGTTTCCCTTTGTCCCATTCCAGATAGCTCTTCTGATATGAGACAGAGATTTTAGATTTTCCTTTAACAGGCATGTGTGGGTTTACAGAAGGAGAAAGCCATGCTCCAGCCCCAAATCCTGCTTTCATTTTTCATTGAATTGGGACCACATAAAGACCATTTGCCACTTACGACATGTAGGACAGAAGAGGGCTGTGTCACCTTCAGCCTACATTGGGTGGCTGTCCAACAGGATGGGGCAAGATGGTGGCGTCTGTGCCATTGCTAATCCATGACTCTGAGTAAGTATTTCAGGTGGGTCAGCTAGAGGTATTCAATTACAGTTGGCCAATTTACTCTTTTTCTTGGGACATTTTCTCTTAATGATCTGTCGTTTTTCTTCAGATGTTGCACTTGTCCAGTGGTCTCCAGACCCCTTAGTTGAATGCTTTTATTCTCCTGAAAAGAGAAAAACAAAACCCGGCCCCACCCCTAACTCTCGGGGGTTCCTTTTTTGACCAGTTATATTTTTCCTAGGGTAAAATGGTTTTGTTTTTTTTTTTTTTTTGCAACAGAAAAAATAATGTTGGGGGCTGGAGAGATGGCTCAGTGGTTAAGAGCATTGTCTGCTCTTCCAAAGGACCCAGGTTCAATTCCCAGCACCCACATGGCAGCTCACAACTGTCTGTAACACAAATTCGAAGGGATCTGACACCTTCACACTAATGTACATAAAATAAAAATTAAATAAAATTATTTAAAAAAAGAAAGAAAAAATATTGTTAGGTTTAAGGTAGATGCTGAGAAAACTCACTTTAGAGACAGTTGCTTAGAATGAAAGATTTATTTTCTGAGCTCAGGGAGACAGCTAGTTTGGGATCTGAACTGCATCCAGCTCTCCTCTTTGGGGCCTTGGATTGGTACCACAAAACATATTCAGACTTACCAGTGGGGCACCCCAAAACAGGTGTGATCACAATGAACACTCACTTTGAATTTCAGCCTGCCTCTTGGAAGACGCTTTTAAATTTAAATCATTGTCTTGCCTTCATGAGCTACATAGAATTTTATGTCTTTGCCATTTTTATTCATGCAGTGATCAGATATATTTGCCATTTATCTGCCAGTTAGTGGTTTTCCATTTTAATGACTATACAGCTATACCATTGTACACGCACCATGATTAGAGATTTTCTTTTTGCTTTCATAGTTGTTTGTCTTATAGCCGATAATGCTACTCTGGTTTGTGGTTCCTTCCCCAATATTGGCCATTCCATCCCCAGGTCTATAGGCTGTTCTTTTCCATTAGTTTTGGTTCCATCAGTGGTTCATGAACCATCAGTAAACTATGCATCAGCCATATATGGTGACTATTTCATTGGCCCCCATAGTTCAATAGGTGCCTCTTTTGGTGGAAGAGTAAATATGGTATGTGATTTCTCTAGTGTGCAAGCAAATCAATTAGGAGCTGTATCTGAGGTTTTGTCCTTAGGTAGTGGGATTAAATGTGTGCATCACCACCACGTTGTTCACTGTTCAACTCTAGAATTTAGAAAACAACTAACTTATAGAGATTCATCTTTCTCTTCTGGTATTAAAGGCATGGGCTACCATCACCCTGCTCAAATATTCTCTCTTAGCTCCAAATCACTCCAACCCTTAGAGATTTAGAAAATAAGTTTGAACTTTAGTAACTCTTTAAGTTTACCTAAAACATTTAAAATCCTGTAATTATCTTTTTAATTCTAAACAACAAAAATATCTTTTGTTTGTTTGTTTTAGAATAAAACTCAAAAACTGATGTAGAAGATGTCACGGGCCATGTGGCCAGCTACAGGCTAACATTCTAACATGGAATAAAGATGTGGTTGAACAAAACTTGTTTTTCATTTTACACCATTAAGGCAAGGTGCCTTTGGTAAATTATCATTCAAAATTTTTATTTTATTTATTCACGCCTGATCAAATAAAAGGCATTTCTTAGTCTGTCTTTAAAATGTAGGGGCTAAAGAAATTGGTGTCCCTTTTACTATATGAGAGAGAATCTAATTAGTTCTTTTTTATAAACCGAAGTCCCTTGCTATAGGGATATTTGTTGTTAAGCTCTCCCAAAAAATTATTGCAGCCTCTTTGCCAATGTTTATTTTCTGCCCATAATGAGGTAATTTCATCATTAGTAAAGGGTGCTACAATATTTGCTGGGTCTATTTCTGCTAATTGACAAAGTCGTGTTTATTTCTTTCAAAATCACTTCAGAAACCTTTTCTACATAGGTCTTGAATTTGTTTTTACTCTATTTGTGTGCTACAAATAGCCACTCTAAGATCTCATCTTCTCTCTGCATAAGAATTCCTGTGGGAGAATGAGTTGAAAGCAAAATAAGCAATGCAGAATCTAGCTTTGGATCCATGCAATTTACATGTGCATCCTGTAATTTCTTTTCTACCAGAGCCAATTCTCTCTCAGGCTCAGCTGATAATTTTTCTGAATTATTTAAGTCCTTATCACCTTGTAAGGTTTGAAATAGATTACTTAGCTCTTGTGTAATTAATCCAGTTGTGGGCTGCAGCCAACTAATATCCCCCAGCATCTTTTGAAAGTCATTGAGAGTTTGTAATTGATCTCACCTGATTTGTACTTTCTGTTGTCAAATTTTCTGTAAACATATTTTATATTCTAGATAATTGATAGAATCTGTTTTTTTGTACTGTTGCAGGAGCAATTTACAATCCCCAGCACAGCAAAATTCTCTTTACTTCATGATACATTTTTTTCTAAGGTATTTGCATCTGAATCAGCCAGTAAGACCTCATCCATATAATGCATGATAGATTGAGGAAAATATTGGCACGAGGTAGGACAGTTTAACACTCCTTGTGGTAAGACTTTGCAACGATATCTCTTTATTGGACAATTATTATTATAAGTAGGCACTGAGAAAGCAAACCTTTCACTATTATGCTCATGCAAAGGGATTGTGAAAATGCAACTTTTTAAATCAATTACTTAGGTAATAAGGAAGGCAATGGGATTCAGGCCATAAAGAGTCCATTGGCTGAATCATCTTATTCATGGCTTTTAAATATGTTAACATCCTCCATTTCCCTGATTTTTTTTAAATAACAAACACAGGGAAATTCCATGGGCTGGGCTGTTAAGAGTCTTCATCGTGTTGAGCATTAAGCTGCTCCTGTACCAGCTGTTCTAGTATTGGTAGTTTTTCTTTTGGTATAAGCCATTGTTCTACCCATATGGGCTTGTCAGTTAGTTATTTTAAAGGTAGAGTTATTGGTACATTTGAAAGATGAACAGCTGTTATGTCCTGCTTATGTACAATCTGTATAGTCTGTGACTGTTCTTGATAATACCTTTTAATATTTTTCCCAGAAGCACTCTTTATTTTATGATTTCTTTCTGAGATTGGAGGAATGTCAATCTGTGTCTTCCACTGCTACAACAAATCATGTCTGTTAGTGTAAAGGCAGCCTGCTTCTAGGTTGCCTAGCAACCTATGATGTCATCAAGTGTGTGGCAGACACATTTCAGCTGTGCACCAGATATAAAAGGCTCAACCTGCCACTCCTCTGTCTCTCTTGTACTCTCTCTGCTTTGGTTTCTTTGCTGCTCCTCCCACACCATGCTTCTCTCTCTCTCTCTCTGTCTCTCTCTGTCTCTCTCTGTCTCTCTCTCTCTCTCTCTCTGTCTCTCTGTCTCTCTCTCTGTGTGTGTGTGTGTGTGTGTGTGTGTGTGTTTATCTCTGTCTCTTTCTCTACCCTCATGGCACACTCAGGCCCTGACTCTTCTCCCCATCCCTTCCCACATATAAATCTCTTTATATCAGATCTGTTGACTGCATGGCATTTTAAAATATATTCTAACAATGTCCCCATAAATTCATGGCCATACTAACCACATGACATTAATTTTCCTATTCATCTGGCTCTATGTAGTTGACCAATCTTGCACTTTGTTTTACCTGAGAAAAAGTTCCAATCCCTAAAAGCTAGACATTTACCTCCCCAAGAGGCCAATCTGGATACCAAGATTTTGGTAAAATTATTGCTACATCTGTTTCTGTGTCTACTAAACCTTCAATTTAAATTCCATTTATTTGTATTTTTAGCTTTGCTCTCTTATCATTATAGAAGTTTGCCCAAAATACTTGTTTTCAGGTCTCTCCCGAATTTTTTGGTTTATCTATTGAAACTATTCTGTCCTTGGTTACACACAGAGCTGTGTTGCTTTTATCAAGAGTCATTATATCTTTTAATTGCTTTATGAAAGGGAAGGATTGAATCAAGTTTGATAATAGGGCCTTCAGGGAGGTCCCCTAGGGCATTTCCCAATGGCAAGGGTTAATTTGCATGTCCTTTGTTGATCTGCATTCATTAGTCCAGTGCTGGCTTTTCCACACCTTCTGCATACTCCAGAAGTTTGGGCCTTCTTTTTGAGTTACTGCTAGAAAAAAACATTATTTCTGGGAATACCTCGTCTACAATCCCTTTTCAAATGACCTTGCTTACCACAAGTAAAATGTTTGACATTTTGATTTTTCTTAAAACTTTCAAAGATTATTTCAGAGTAACATCATAAACGTGAGATCCAATAACAGCTGTATTTTTAATCCATTCATCTATTGGTATTGATTTTGCCTTTAAAGATAGGCATTCCGACTACTCAGCAATTAAAAACAAGGAAATCATGAAATTTGCAGGCAAATGGTGGGAACTAGAAAAGATCATCCTGAGTGAGGTATTTCAGAAACAGAAAGACACACATGGTATATACTCACTTATAAGTGGATACTAGACATGTAATATAGACTAAACCTACAAAAATCTGAATACCCAAATAAGGCTAACTGGAAGGAGGACCCGGGGTAAGATGATCAATCTTCAGTCAGAAAGGCAAACAGGACAAACATTGAAAGAAGGAGATAACAGTAAACAGGACAGGAGCCTACCACGGAGGGCCTCTGAAAGACTCTACCCAGCATTGTATAAAAGCAGATAATGAGACTCATAAACAAACATGGGGCAGAGTGCAGGGAATCTTGGGAAAGAATGGAGAGATATTGGAGGGGACAGGAGCTCCACAAGGAGAGCAACAGAACCAAAGTATCTGGGTATAGGGGTCTTTTCTGAGACTGATATTCCAACCAAGGACCATTCATGGAGATAACCTAGAACCCCTGCTCAGATGTAGCCCATGGCAGCTCAGTATCCAAGTGGGTACCCTAGTAAGAGGAACAGGGACTGTCTCTGACATGAACTCAGTGGCTAGCTCTTTGACCTCCTCCCCCTGCTGGGGGAACAGCCTTGCCCGGCCATAGAGGAGGACAATGCAGCCAGTTTGGATGAGACCTGAGAAGCTAGGGTCATATGGAAGGGGAGGAGGGCCTCCCTTATCCATGGACTTGGAGAGGGACATAGAAGGAGATGAGGAAGGGAGGGTGGGATTGGGAGGGGAGGTAGGAGGGGCCTATAGCTGGGATACAAAGTGAATAAACTGTAATTAATATACAAATTAAAAAAGATATGCATTCTGAATTAGCATATCAAAAGACAAAAATTTTATTAATATTTTTTCTGACTGATGAATTTGATACTTTATATTTACAGCTGAAGTCAATATTTGCAAAAAATTAGTGAAGACTACTTTTGGGTCTTGTATATTTTACTAATGATTCAGACCTCTTTCTTCATTATTCAATCTTGTTCCAACCATTTAAAGCTGTTAAATGACAAAGCACCAAGGTGTGATTATCAAATTCAAGCTGGCTTTGTAACTCAGCATATTGACCTTCAGCTAGCAACTGATCCTGGGGAATATTAATACCTCTAGCCCTATTTAATTGTTCTACTGCCCTAGCTTGCTCTTTCCACCATGTTCACCATTGTTACTGAGGACCAGCCTCCAATTTTGCTGTTATCAAATTTTGCCAGTCTTGGAGGATAATTCTGTTCTGAGTTGCCCATGAATTTAATATCTGTTTCATATAGAGTAAATGTACACCATATGAAATGACTATAGGATGTCTATAAGATTCCATTTAACTTCTTCATAACCTTGGGGAGTCCATCATCTGCAGGTAGGTCTGTGTAGTAACTGGATAAAGTAAGGTTGGTTTTCTAACAACCTTAGGCCGTCCCTCTTCACTTTCATCATGCAGTGGTGTAATAGGTTCTTGTCCAAATTCCTCTGCCTGTGTCTGAGAATGTTTCTCATTTTTGTTTTTAAGTCTCTGTACTTTTTCTTCTAAGGCTTGTATCTTATCAATCCACTTTTTATATTTTTCTCTTTCCTGTATCTCTAAAGCTTTTTTCTTTGAGAGGACACAGAAACCCACTATGCAAATTAAGAATAAAATATGAAATACCAAAATCATAATTATCATAAACAGTATTGAGTCCATTTCAGTTAAGTCATCCAGCTTTTCATTTTCTGAGTCTATTTTTTAAGGCATCTAAAGTAACACTATACAGAGTTCTAATGCCTTGTAGTATGGTATTTCCCATCCTTACCTCTCTCCTCGAGGACTTCCCAGGTGACTTACCGAATCTGCTGGCTTCTCAGTTTCTCCACAGATGGCAGGATTTCTCTGTCTCTGTGGTCATGCCATGCAATGGAGCACCGAATATGTTTTAAACAAAATCTCAGTTGTTCAATTTTCTCAATAATGACTTGGGAGTCAGATGCTGGGATGAAAGCCTGCTAACTCAGAGAAGTAAAAAAAACACTCAGATGATCTTCCTACTCAGCCAATGTCCCCCAAAATAAAAAGGCTCCTTTTTCATGCCATCTCAAAAACCCCTTAAGCTGAATGTTCCTCCTTTCTACTTCCTGTGCATCTCTCTATCTGTCCTCCTGAATTCCTCTTACTCTCTATGGTTTTTCCCTTTGTTCACTCCCTATTGGCTGGTTGCTTGCTCCACCTCTTGACTTAGGGCTGATTCTATTTAATTCAAGCACGAATCTTTTGAGTTAAAGGTGTGTGCTAGGGCTGAGACACATCACAATGAGAAACAGGCTCCCCGGTAAACAACACTATCTTGAGACTCACAGTATGATCAAATATCCTGCAACAGAGTCAACTGGGGGAAGCCAAGCTAGAAATCTGGAGGCAGGAACTGAAGCCATGACTGTACACTTCTTACTGGCTTGTTAAGTCTGCTTTCTTATACCGTTCAAGACTACCTTCCCAGAGGTGAGCTCCAGCCTCCTGTATCAATCATTAATGAAGAAAATACAATATAGGATTGTTTAAAGGCAATATGAAGACTTTTTTCAATTGAGGTTTCTTTTTCCTAATAACTCCATCTTGTGTCATATTGACTGAAAAAAAAAAAAAGAATTACTTCATATACTAGTACATTACTATTAACCAACAACCTTTCCTTTATTATTTATCTCTCAAGCTCTCATGTTAATATAAACATCACAATGTAAAATATAAGTAACTGTAAAAGTCCCAAAGATTTTTATTTCAATTTAAACCCTTTAAAAGCCCTGGTGCATTAAAACATCGAAAGTCTCTTTCAAGATTCATAGTCTTTTTAAAGTATTCAAAGCTTCTCAACTGTGGTCTCCTGAAAAATAAAAAGAAATAAATAAGCCTGGCTGTGGTATCACATACCTTTAATTCCAGCACTTGGGACGCAGAGGAGGGCAGATGTTTGTGAGTTTGAGGACAGTCTGTTCTACAAAACAAGTTGAAATTGACATTGTGTATCTACCTGAGTTGCTCTCCACTTCATTGATTGAACCATAATCTCTCTCTGAGCATGGGGCTCACCCATTCTAACTAGACTGCTTAACCCAGAGAGCCCACTCCCTGTCTCTGGAGTTCTAGGATTACAGGTGGCTAACACAATTGCCTGGATTTACTTGGGTCTGAACTCGGAAATATGGTCTTCATTTTTATACCAAAAACACTTAATCCACGGAGTCAACTCTTTAGTCCCTATAAGGCAGTAGTTCTTAAACTTTGGGTAAAGAAAGACCCTTTTGGGTGTTACATATCATATATTTACATTATGATTCATAACAGTAGCAAAATTACAGTCATGAAGTAGCAACTAAATAATTTTATGAGTGCGGACCACCACGACACAGAGAACTGTGTTAAAGGGTCGCAGGATTAGGAAGGTTGAGAACTACTGCTGTAAGGCAATTTTTTAAAAAATCTATTGGAGGGTATTTTTTTTTCATTGAAATTCAGTGACACGCCGAATCTTTTGATTTTCTTCTACTTGAGATACATTTTTCTTTTGTTCAATAAAGTGAACAAAAATCACGATACACACAGTTTCAGACCATGAGCTGCAGTTGTGGAATTCTGTTCTAAGAAGTTATTTAAACACAACATCATCTCTGTTGCCAATAACTCTACTGTGCATCTTTTAACTCCAGCCACTTCTTTCTCTTGCATTTCAGATGGGCGCCTCTCTCTTTGCCAGTAACATTGGCAGCAACCACTTTGTGGGCTTGGCTGGAACAGGAGCAGCTTCTGGAATCGCTACTGCAGCAGTGGAATGGAATGTAAGTGCTGTCAAAGGCTTTTCCTTTAAAGCAAGCCCACATGAGGTTATTTCAATCAAACTTATATTCTAGTTATTCCAAAAAGTCTATATAGGATGTCCTCCTCCTTGCTTTTCTTTCTACTTTTCTTTATGTTGGCCCAGCTTTTTGTCCTTACACATCTCTGGACCATTGACCACATCATTACTGACCCTATGACCATTCTTTTGACATTACCCCTGCCAGAAAACATTGTGTCTGTGACTCAATATCCATTTTCACTTCCCCATTGATCAGTTGCAATCTCGATTTTCTCTCTCCTTCCTAGACCCTATATATCTAGGGACCAATTATATAAAATACAAAAACAGTGGTTATCCCTTCTGAAAGGCTTCCAAACAACCCAGGGGTGTGGAAAACACCAGGAGAAAATCGTGCATAGTACACTAAGGGATCTTTTGGGATTGCATCCCTCATTGAAAATGGACAGGACTTGGCACCTCCTACAGAAACCTGATTTTATCTTTTCCCCACAATGTTTTCATGCCGTTTGTGCATACTGGGAAGAGGAAGACACTAGTGTAGAAGAAACTCAGATCATGGTCAAAATTTAGACAGACCATCACTGAGTGCACCTAGGAATGACTGAGAATCATCACATATACCTTTGTTCTTCTCTTGTTATATCTTTCCTAATTATATGTTAGTAGCGTGAGAGCCTCAAGTACACACCCAGCCTCCAGATATGCCCTTTAGCCAGAGTTTGAGTCTGATAGCCTCATAAACTTTGCCCCTAGACTCACTTTCAGATGGGCTTCTTGGGTGTAACTCTCAGGCTGTAAATAACTCAGCTCTCCTCATTAAGCCTGTGACTTTGTGATTGCCTAATCTTTATGAGGTGTGCTTTTCTCCTCTATAAGATAAATAAAACTGTTTAAAGTAGCTGCCTCACTTGGTTGTTGAAGGATCATGGTTACACCTGTCAAAAACTTGCAAATACCACATGTTAATAAGTGGTTATGTCTTTGCTAATGTTTTCTCTGGGGAGCTATGATCAGCATCAAGAATCTTAATATAGCTTGAAATTTCCTTCTGAGTTCTTTATCCATTCAAAAATATCATACTTACCACCTGCCATCCAAGTGCAAAACTTTGTGATAAAAAGTTTTATGCTTTTCTAGAGGCCCAAGTATATGTCCTATTCTGCCATATTGTCTAATCATCTTTCACCTCATGTCTTGGGGCACATCCTATGTCTCAGAAAGTGTTGGCTTCTCAGTCATAAACACAGAGGAAAGGAAGTGACAATTGTCTCAAGATCTTTACTGTTTCAGTCGGAAGGAGAGTTAATAAGTTGGTTTTGTTGTTATTTTTTGTTTGATTTTGCTGTTTTCCTACTCAATAGTTTCTGTCTCACAGTAATGCCTCTTTAACTTTACATTCTCCCCCTTGGTTTCTGACAGGCCCTGCTTATGGTGCTGGTTCTTGGGTGGGTGTTTGTGCCCATCTACATCAAGGCAGGGGTGAGTATTCACAGACCTACAAACGAGCCTTCCAGAAGTAAGCACCAATATGCTTTTCTTCACTAACATCTTTGTATTAAAATTTAATACTCAACCTTCTCATGATCTGCTGCTAAAATATAAACAGGTGATAAATTTTCCATTCTTCTCCTGGAAGGGCTCAGTACAAAACGTGGCCACATATGGGTGAGAAATATCTCCAAGGCCTTATGTAATGGCCACTGTGGTTGCCTTTACCTGGTGCAGGAACCTGACTCTAGGACCACCCAAGTGCTTTAAGAGAAGCTCATCAGAAGGAATTGGAAATGAGCTGGCATTATTCCGAAGAGCATCACCTCTCTAGGCAAAACTGTCAGACCCGAGAGTGCTAGAGAAAGCATAGAAGTTAAACATCATGAGAGATCTTGCATTATTTGGAGGTCAGTTAAAAAAATAGAGAGTGTATGCAGGAAGTGTGTAGGACATATGAGTGGGTTTGCATGTATGTGTGGGAGAGGCAGGGTTCAATTGTGGTAGCCACGTGTCCTCTCATCTCCTGAGATATGAGCAGCAGCACAGGCTCATGAACATACTCAAAGTTTTCGGAAGCTCTACTCAATCAATTGAGAGGAGAATGAACCCAAGCAATGGGCCTTTGCTAGAGAGTTTTAAAAAGACATCATAAATGATGGTTTTCTAGTAAAGGGTAAAAGGACAGATAGATTTTCCTGGCGTAAACACAACATGCTTAATGACAGATAAAAACTTCAAGTCTAAAGAGAGAAGGGTTATGACAACTTCAAGACTTGAAGCTTTCTGTTCTGGAGGTGAGACCTTTGTTAGTGGAGCTTGAACTTACAGAGAGGAGCCAAGCGATGGGTAAACAGGGGAAAATGATCCACTTTGGAAACGGGTATTTGGTGCCTTTTGGAGTATGTTTTAATTAATTTTGTCTATCTATCAGAAGGCCAGAAGCAAAGTACTTTATAAAGAAAATAAGTTTATTTATCTCATGAAGGTCAACCCACATAGCACCCGTAACACTTTAGCCATTGCTGCATCAAAATATGGTGAAAAAAATGAAAAATACAGAGTCGAATGTATACTGTGTAGGGGCTTTGTAGCCACAAATCTTACTTTGTGAGAACAACACAAATTCACTGTGGTGGTGGATACTTAAGAGAAAGACCTGTCACCTAACTGTCTTCCCACTAAGCCCTACCTTGTACAGATTGCCCAATCCCGACACCATTACATCGGACACCTAATCTGAACCTCATGAAACCTTTGGAAGACATAGAATCTGTCATAGAATTCTGTCCCTGGTCTCCAGAGAGCATTTCTTTCTCATAATATAAAACACACTCAATCTATGACCATGGTTCCAAAGTCTGAGGTCAGTTTAGAAGCAGCTCAAAAGTCCAAAGTCTTATTGAAGACTCTTGGAAAATGTATGTATTAGTTAGAATTTCTCTTGCTCTGACAAAACACCATGACCAGAAACAACATGGAGAGAAAGAGGTTTTATTTCACTTCCACTTCTGCATCACAGTCCATCATTGAAGGGAGGCACAGCAGGAAGGCAGGAGCTGAGGCAAAGGCCATGGAGGAATGCTCTTGCTTGCTCACCATGGTTTTTCTTATGTGATCCAGGACCATGGGTCCAGACGCGGCACTGTGCCTGGTGGGGTGGGCTCACACACATCAATAATTAATTAAAAAACGGTACCCAGGCTTGCCTACAGGCCAGTCTGGTGGGAGGATTTTCCCGGTTGAGGCTATCTCTTTCCCCAAATAACTCTAATTTGTGTTCAGTTAACATAGGACTAGCCAGCACAACACATAATTGTGGTCCCTTCCTTACAAGTGATGTTGCTCTTTAAATTTCTAACATTATTAGTGAGAATAATACATGTTTATATCTATAAGTCAATTATAGTTGTAGGTACTTAATATCTACACGGACAATAAACCCAGAGTAGAGCTGAGCACGGTAACATATACTTATAACTCTGGAATTCAAGAATTAGAAGCCAGAAGATTGTGAGTTCAAGATCATCCTAGACTACATTATCAGAGTGTCTTAGGGCAGGAAAGGAGGGAGGGAAGAAGGAAACCTGGCTCACTTGACAGACAATAAAAAGAGATTTAAAACTGTTTGTCAAAGGTCACAACATCTAGTAACTGTTAGGAAGAAATCCTAAAATGGCCTGCCTCAAGTGTCCATGATCATTCCAGCCTGTATCCCTAGCATGGGAAGCATACTTTTTCTTACCTAGTTATCCCCAAGATGTGATGGGTAAAACTTACCTATCCATGGGTGTTTTAGCAGATGTCATCACAGAGGTGAATCCCCGTTGCTGTCTCTCTCTGCAGGTGATGACCATGCCAGAATATCTCAGGAAGCGATTTGGTGGGAAGAGACTCCAGATTTACCTCTCTGTCCTCTCCCTCTTCATCATGGTGGCCATTAAAACCTCTGTGAGTTCAGAACCTCCTGACATATTAGCTGTAAGAGGTTGCTTGATAGAGAAACAATATTAAAAATGGGGTACAAAATATCTGGGCACAGGGGTCTTTTCTGAGACTGATACTCCAACCAAGGACCATTCATGGATATAACCTAGAACCCCTGCTCAGATGTAGCCCATGGCAGCTCAGTGTTCAAGTGGGTGGCCTAGTAAGGGGAACAGGGGCTGTCTCTGGATATGAACTCAGTGGCTGGCCCTTTGACACCCGCCCCCCCCCAAGGGAGGAACATCCTTGCTAGGCCACAGAGGAGGAAATGCAGCCAGTTCTGATGAGACCTGATAAACTAGGGTCAGATGGAAGGGGAGGAGGACCTCCCCTATCAGTGGACTTGGAGAGGGGCATAGGAGGAGATGAAGGAGAGAAAGTGGGATTGGGAGGGCATTAGAGAGGGGGATATAGCTGGGATACAAAGTGAATAAACTGGAATTAATATAAAAATAAAGTTTTATTTTAAAAAAGAAAGAAAATGGGGTCTAATGTGTCAGCAGCCTGGATCTATGTCGATGCCTTTACGTCCTGCAGCATTTTCTATAAAACATTTACAAGAGGAATTTGTACATTTCTTTCTACAAAAAATTCACAAGATAAGAGACTATTAATAGAAGTATAGAGCATCTACTAGCCTTCAGATAAAAAGATTGCATATATACAAAGCAAGATTTTCTCTTTAAGTGACAGCTACAGAGTGATTTAGAGGGTATCTCTTACCTTCTACTTTTTTCTACTATATAATATGAACTAGAAAAATTTTAACCGGGTTAAAAACCAATCAGTAAAAATAGCTTTAATTTGGAAGTGAAGAGATGCTCCATGGAGGGGAGCATGACTGACTAACAAGAAACCTAAGAGGCCGTGTGTGGCCGATCATTCTTTGGAGACAAGCGAGGACTGAGTGGGGGTTGTGGAAAATGGCAGGAATCAGACTGGTCAAAGAGTTTGCAGATCCATTGAAATGTCTGTGCCAGGGGAAGGTTGCACTTTCTGGAATCTTTCCGGTCCAATTTAATGTTTATAAAGTATTGAAAGTTTTGCTCACGTCCCCATATGTGAGAATTTTTGCATACTCCTTTGCATTCTGCAATTATTTTGACCTTTGTTTTCGGGACGGTCACCCTTTCGTTCGTTCTCAGAGTCAGTCCAGGTTAATGTTTTCATTTTCACATGAGCCAGAAGGGAATTACTTTGACCTGTTATACTTTTTAAAATTTACCTTCTCTTTTTCTAAAACTGCCTTTTAAAAGTAGATGCCACAATTAAATGTTTAAATAACAGATTTTTTTTTAAGTTGTGTCTTTGAAGATAATTGGAAAGAAGGAAGGAAAAAAGATGTAAAGAGTCCAGCATCCTGGACAGACTATACGGAAAAACGGAGTGTGCTCCACGTGTGTTTGGTCTAAAGATCCATTATCAGGTTTACAGCCCGTTGGGTGTCAAAGTTTTTATGAGAGAATGGCTGGCCTGAACCTTTGTCTTTCCGCTGCGCTTAGTCATTGTTACAAGCAAAGCAGATTCAGGTGACGTGAGCATTCACTTACTGATGAATGAACTTGTAAGTTATCTTTATGGAGGCGGCACTGAAACAGCTTGCAGAGAAAGAAAATCTGAAGAGAAAGAGGGAAGCAGATGAGACCAGGGGTGTCGGGAGCCGAGTGCTTCCATGTTGTAAATAAAAGTACACAGATCCACTGCAAGTCTGACAGTCTGAGCTGTGGCTGCAAAGAGCATGCACGGGCTCAAAAAGAACGTCAATTTAAGAGGTCGTCCTCCAGAGTGGAGGGCTCCTGGTGATGGAAGGGGATAGGGTGTTGGTGAGCTAAGCGGAGGTACAAAGAAGCCAAGAACCTGGGGGCATTTGGAAGGGGGAAGGGCTGTGAAGGATACGTGATTAGCCACAAAGGCGCAGCACCAGGAATCAGCTTGCCTGAAGTGTTTTAAGGGGTGTCAGTGACGATCATTGAGACATGGGCACCTGTGTACTTTTCCCTTTCACCGTTTCTGTAATTAAGACCATGAACAAAAGCAACTTGGAGAGAACATTGTTTATTTCATCTTACAACTTATAGTCCATCATGAACAGAAATCTGGGTAGGAACTCCAGGCAGGAACTCCAACAGCAGGAACTGAGGCAGACCTTGTGAAAGAACGCTGCTTACTGGCTTGCTCCCTATTGCTTGCTCAGTTTTTGTTTTTTGTTTTTTGGGTTTTGGTTTTTTTTTCCAAGACAGAGTTTCTCATGTAGCCCTGGCTGTCCTGGAACTCACTCTGTAGACCTGGCTGGCCTGAAACTCAGAGATCCACCTGCCTCTGGCTCCCAAGTGCTGGGATTAAAGGCAAGCGCCACCAGTTAAATTTCTTAGACCACTCAGGACCTCCTGCCCAAGAGTGGTACTGTCCACCCTGGGCTGGACTCTCCCACATTAACATTAACCATTAATCAAGAAAATTCTCTCCAAAAACTTGCCTATAGACACTCTCATGGAGACAACCATCCAGTTATGGCTGCCTTCTTCCCAGATGACTCTAGTTGTGTTGATTTGGCAAACAACACCAGAACCTAAGCAGCACCATGCTTTTACACTGTGATAACAGATTCTTTGCTGGGTGCTTGTTACTCTGTCCAGAAGGGGTGACATTATGTTCAGATATGTTCATATCTTGTGAAAAAAGAAGTCACTTGTTTGCAACCTCCAATAAAATACATATAGTTAGTTAGAGGTTCTCTTTAATTCCTTAATGTTTTGCTTTGTACCTCAAATTGTTCAAATATGAAGTTTTATGTTGGGTATATTTAAAATAGTAAAATAGTCATTGATAACTAAGCCAATTATATATGACTTCTGTATAATAAACTCAATGTGTTAGTAGTACTACACAAGAAAAAGTAATAAGAATGTGATTTTTCTTTTTTAAACATTTTAGTTGATACATAAAAATGTACACTATGTGATAGTTTGATGCCATATAAAAGTACAATGATAAAATCAGTGTGATTAGTATAACCAGGATATAAAGATATCATTTCTGTATATTGAGAATTTTTAAATCTTTTTTTATAACAGTTTAAAAATACATAATGAAGAATAAATAGTCAGTACTCAATATTGCTATGATGTAGGACACTAGAATCTAGTGTTTTGTGCCCAATCACTGTCTGTTTATTGCCTTTATCTATCTGCCCTTTCTAGCTTTTGGTAACCAGTACTATACCCTCTTCTCCTATAAGATCAACTAATTTAGCACCAGCATGTGGGTAAGAACATTTTCTTTTTCTTGTTTTAAAAATTTATTTTTTATGTGCATCGGTAATCTCCCTATATGTCTACAGAAGGGTAGCATATCCCCTGGAACTGGATTTTCAGATAGTTGTGCGTCTCCATGTGGTTGCTGGGAATTGAACTCAGGTCCTCTGGAAGAGCAGCCAGTGCTCTTAACCAATGAGCCATCTCTCCAGCCTCAAGAACATTTTCTACTTGTTCTCTGTGCCTGGCACAATATACTATTGTTTCATTAATGTTCATTCAAATGATTACATTATGTACCGCAGGATTTTTTTTTTTTTGTGGCCGGGTAATAATACATTCTTTGTTTATATGGACCACATTCTCTTTACCTATTTCCCTACATGTGGGCAGCTAGGTTTGTTCTATGTATTTAATATTGTGCTTAGGGCAACAAAAAACAGAATGTGCCTTCATTCTCTTCAAGTCACTAATTTATTTTCACTTGTACATAAAATTATAGGATTGCTATATTGCAGTGAAGTTCTAGCTTCAATAATTTCATTATTTTTCAAAATTTGGTTGTGTTTCAAGATTGCTTACAAATAAGTATAGTTTCTGTATAGTTTCATACATAACTCATTTTGGTTGGTTCTCTCCTGCTAGGTTCTCCTCTTATCTCTCTGACCCTCTTTCCCACTTTTTCTGCCTTTATAAATTACTATATTCTCTTGTCCACATCTCCCTCTTTAAGATTTTCTTCATTCACAGTCATGCAGCCACTATCTAGTGCCCTGGCCTTTACCCAGATATGCATATTAACAGTTAGAGAGTAGAATCTGTATGTGAGATAGAACGTGTTGTATTTATCTCTCTTGGGAGGGATTAACCCATTTAAAATAATGTTTTCTAGTTGCATCCATGCTCCAGGAAATTTCATAATTTTATTCTCTTTAGTTTCTCATCTGTTCATCTATAATTGCACATGTAGACTGATTCCATTTCCTATTGTCATGAACTGAGCATTAATATATGTGGGTGTATAAATGTGATGTTCAGATAGGATGTGGAGTCCTTAAAAGATATTCCCAGTGTAGCAGGGTCATGTGGTGGCTCTGTTTTGAGTTCTTTGAGAATCCTCCACGTTGATTTCCATGGTGGTTGTACTGGATTTCACTCTTAGAAACAGGGAATTAAGGTTCAACTCTCCATGGTCTACCTGCATTTTTGTCTTCTGTATCTTGCTGATGATAACCAATCTGGGTGGAATTTCCAGTTAGCTCCAACTTGTATTTCTCTGTTGGGTAGATATTGGACACCTTTAAATATTCACTAGCCATTTGTATGTCTTCTTTTGAGGTCTCTCTGTTTATATTATTGGTTCAGTTATTGATAGGAAATTTTGCGTTTTTCCTGATATTTATTTTTCAGTTTTTATGAGATGTTAAACCACCTATACCTGGCAAAGGCTTCTGTTGATAGTTTCTTGAGGTGCAAAAGCTCTTTAGTTTTATCACCATTTGTCAACTCTTGTACTGTTTCCTTTGCTACTGGCATTCAAATGTGTTGCCTATATGTATGCCCTGAAATGTTTGCCCTTACAATTTCAGTGTTTTCAGGTTTGTTTCTTTCCTTTAAAAAAGACTTCATTAATTCTTTGAAAAAAATTCAGGTGTACAATGCCCCTCTAACCCCCCTCAATGGATTTCCAGTTTTCAATTAAGGTTTCTGTTCCGATTTGAGTTGATTTGTATGCAGTGTGAGAGATATGGATCTAGTTTTACTCATTTGAAGGTGTATATTCAATTTTGCCAGTAGCATTTGCTGAAGACTATTTTTTGTTTGTTCTTTTGATTTTAGAGCATTTCTTTATCCTCATTGTTAAAATTAGGTATGCACAGCTTTGTGCGTCTATCTCCGGGCTAATGTTATCTTGCCTGGCATATGCTGTCTTTATCACAGTGGTTCTGTAATTTAGTTGCAGGTCAGGTAATATGATATCTCTCTCTAGCTCTGTTCTTTATGTTTAAAATTGTTTCAGTTGCTCATTGATTTTGTGTGTGTGCTTCTATACAAACGTTAGAGCTGTTTTTTAGTTCTGTGAGAGATGACACTGGTATTTTGATCAGAATCACACAAATCTGTGATTGTGCTTGAGAGTATACCATTTTTATATTAATTCTCCTAAATGAGGAGCACAGAAGGTCTTTGTATTAGCAATGTCTTCCTCAACTTATTTCATTCAAGGTCTTAAAGTTCCTCTTATTGGAGTCTTTTACCTTCTTGATAAGATTTGGTCCTAGATATTTTTGAGACCATTGTAAATGGGATTTTTTGTTTGTTTGCAGTCTCTTTTCACTGTTGGTGAATATGAAGCTACTGGGTTTTATAGGTTGGCTTTTTTTCCTGATATTTACTGAAAGTATTTATCATACTCAGTAACTTTTTAAAAAGGTAAATGCCATGGAGTCTTTTAACTATGAGACCACATCATAGGCAGATAAAAATAGATAGCTTTTCTTTTCTGTCTAATCTTCATCCCTTTCAGCTGTTCAAGCCAATTGAATCTAGAGCATAATCTAGCTCTGAGGTTCCTTTCTGATTTGATGTAAGGGACCTATAGATATATAGACTATTGAAGTCCCCCATTAATATTGAGTCTAGGCATATGTGATCTTTTATGCCTTAAAGATTCTTCTATGAAACTGAGAGCAAGAGTTGGTATATAAATATTTACAATAGCTAGTATTTCAGTGAATTGTTCCTTTACCAATACTTAGCTGCCTTCTTTATTGCTTCTGATTAGAGGTGATTTTAAATCTACTTTATCAGAAATGACCATTGCTATGCCAGCTTTTTTATGGCTTCATGTTTCTTGGTAGATTGCTGATCTTTGACCCTCAGTCTATTGATGTATTTCCTAGGTATGTATATGTTGTTTTTCTCTCTGTTAAATTCTCGCCTATATCAGTGACCAGCTGTCTGGGTCACTAGTGTGTACCTCAACTCTTCTTCTATATCATTGATTCTTAGATTTTGCTTTCAGTGTACCTCAGGCTTCTTGAAGGTTTTGATTGTATTTGTTTTCCCCCTTGATCTATGTCTGTATATATTATTGTCTAGGCCTTGACCGTCATCCTTAATATTCATTCCTTTGCTACGTTTTATCTTTTGATGGTGCATTCTCTTGAGTTATTTATTTGATTAACTGATTCTTTCATTTCCAGAATTCATAGTTGTTGTTGTTGTTTTCAGTGTTTCTGATTCATTGCTAATTTTTTCCTTCCATATTTTTTAATTGTTTTCCTCCAGCTAACTGATCTCCTTGCCAACTTTGGGCATTTTCTTGTATGCCTTGAACTGATTTCACATGTTTCTTTTTGTAATGTCTTGAATTAAATTTATTGTCTGTTTGTTTGAGTCCTCTACTTGGTCTTTAGCCCTTTTTAAAAGCTCTGAACTGTCCGGTGTCTCCGTTATGTTTCTGTCTTCGTCTTACAGCGCCGAGAGCCCCAGACGGTCGCCTGTCAGCGTCTGTGTCACTGTCTGATGTGTGAGCTATTTCCTGT
>CM053756.1:49108317-49123400 GCA_028658305.1 Pachyuromys duprasi
AGAATGTATTTAGAACTCCAAAGAGACACAGAGTGAACCTCCCCACAATACATCGACATGTTCAAAGAGAAAAAAGTTAAAAGAGAACAAGCAACAATAAAATCAGAATCATCAGAATAACATCAAATCTGTTTTCAACAACACTAAAAGTCAAGAAAGCATGGAAAAAATTTGTGAACCTGCAAATTTATCTGTTACAATATATGACTGGATTTAAATCATACATATTACCAGTACAAGTCACACAGCTAATTTATCTACACATGCCTATAGATATATGTTACAGATCACAAACAGTTAAAGAGGGCCACAATCTGGTTCAAGGAGTCTCAGGCACAGGAGAAATGGTTAAGAATGCCTACGGCCCAATCTTGAGGCCCAGAGTTCAGATCCCAGTAACAAGCCAGGGACCTCAGCCATGCCTGCAACTCCAGCTCCTGTGTCCGAGCTGACCAGTGGGGAGGTGGTATTTGTTTTGGGGTGCTTCTGGTTGAAAGTCTTGATACCGCTGTCACCAGGAAGGCAGGCACTTAGCAAACATATCAAGTCAGCACCTCACCCTAGGCCCCATCATGATGGAAGTTACCTTCCTTTGGACAAAAAATTTCTGGCTTCTCTTCACTTATCATGCAGGAAAATCTCAGATAACTTGGAAGAGGACTCACAATCAGAGTCCCAAAAAAACCGAGCCTAACTACCAACTTCCAGAACTTTCTTTGATCTTTATACCATAACACTTGTCTGAATACAACTTCCAAAGACGTCCTGTGAATGTATTAAAAGCTTCTTTAGTTTTAACAATATGACTCTAGCTTTAAGGACAGAGGCAGAAAAACTGATGAGGCTTGCTGGCTTCTAGATAGAATAAAGTGGAAATAAAAAAGTAGATGAAGAGAACAAAATATTTCAAGACACACAAGTTAAGGCAACTCATGACAAATCAGCAGTATAGAAAATTATCGAAAAAAAATGCTATGGACAGAGGAAGAAGAAAGATAGTTTTGTACACAAGAATGTGCTAGAGTCCCTGAAAGCAAAAGATCTATAGGAGAAAATGGAGAAGGAGCTAGTCATATTTGACATAGCAAACCAGCACTACCAGGAAAAAAGGCTATAACTAAAAATTAACTACCAACCAGAAAAACCAAAATAAAATCACAGACAAAAGCAAACCCTCCTCATTCATAATAGTGAATGGAAGTGGCCTTAAGCCACCAATTTAAAGATATGCACTAACGGACTAGATTTTTAAAACAACGTTGACCCAGTTATGTGCTTACTCCATGAAATATACATATCTAGGAAACACATCAATAGAGTTAGGGTCAAAGGTCAGCAATCTACCACGAAACGTGAAGCCATAAAAAAAAGCCATAAAAAGCTGGTCATTTCTGATAAAGTAGATTTAAAATAATTTCTAATCAGAAGTGATAAAGAAAGCAGCTAAGCATTGATAAAGGAATTGTTCCTTATTGATAAAATACTAGCTATAGTAAATGTTTATAGACTCTTGCTCTCAGTTTCATAGGAGAGCCTGTAAGGCATAAAGGACCACGTATGCCTAGACTCAGTAATAATGGGGGACTTCAATAGTCTATATATCTATAGGTCCTTTACATCAAAATCAGAAAGGAACCTCAGAGCTAGATTACTCTCTAGATTAATTGGCTTGAAAAGCTAAAAAGAATAAAGATTAGACAGAAAAACGCAATCTATTTTTATCTGCCTATGATGTGGTCTCATAGTTAAAAGACTCCATTGCATTCACCTTTAAAAAAAAGTTACTGGGTATGATAAATTCTTTCAGTAAATGTCAGGATACAAAGCCAACCTATAAAACCTAGTAGCTTCATATTCACCAACAGTGAAAAGAAATTGCAAACAAACAAACAAACAAACAAAAAATCCCATTTACAATGGCCTCAAAAATATCTAGGACCAAATCTTATCAAGAAGGTGAAAGACTCCAATAAGGGGAACTTTAAGACCCGAATGAAATAAGATGAGGAAAACATTACTAATACAAAGACCTTCTGTGCTCCTCATTTAGGAGAATTAATGTAAAAATAGTATACTATCAAACACAATCACAGATTCATGTGATACTGATCAAAATATCAATGTCATTTCTCACAGAACTAAAAACAGTACTAACATTTGTATAGATGCACACACACAAAATCTATGAGCAACTAAAACAATTTTAAACGTAAAAAACAGAGCTAGAGAGAGACATCACATTACCTGACCTGCAACTAAATTACAGAACCACCGTGATAAAGACAGCATACACCAGGCAAGTCTAACATTAGCCTGGAGATAAACGCACAAAGCTGTGCATACCTAATTTTAACAAGGAGGATAAAGAAATGCTCTAAAAACAACAAACAAATAAAAAACAGTTTTCAACAAACAGTACTGGCAAAATTGAATATACACCTTCAGAAGAGTAAAAATAGATCCGTATCTCTCACACTGCATACAAGTCAACTCAAATTGGATCAGAGACCTTAATTTAAAACCGGAAATCCATTGAGGGGGGTTAGAGGGGCATTGTACACCTGAATTTTTTTCAAAGAATTAATGAAGTCTTTTTTAAAGGAAAGAAACAAACCTGAAAACACTGAAATTATAAGGGCAAACATTTCAGGGCATACATATGGGCAACACATTTGGATGCCAGTAGCAAAGGAAACAGGACAAGAGTTGACAAATGGGTGATAAAACTAAAGAGCTTTTGCACCTCAAGAAACTATCAACAGATCACAGAAAGGGGAGAAGCCTTTGCCAGGTATAGGTAGCTTAACATCTCATAAAAACTGAAAAAGAAATAAATATCAGGAAAAATGCAAAATTTCCTATCAATAACTGAACCAATAATAGAAACAGAGAGACCTCAAAAGAAGACATACAAATGGCTAGTGAGTATTTAAAGGTGTCCAATATCTACCCAACAGAGAAATGCAAGTTAGAGCTAATTGGAAATTCTACCCCGAATGATTATCTTCAGCAAGATACAGAAGACAAAAATGCAGGTAGACCATGGAGAGTTCAACCTTAATTCCCTGTTTCTAAGAGTGAAATCCAGTACAACCACCACGGAAATCAACGTGGAGGATTCTCAAAGAACTCAAAACAGAGCCACCACATGATCCTGCTACACTGGGAATATCTTTTAAGGACTCCACATCCTATCTGGACATCACATTTGCACACATGTTAATGCTCAGTTCATGACAATAGGAAATGGAATCAGTCTACATGTGCAATTACAGATGAACAGACGACAAAACTAAAGAAAATAAAATTATGAAATTTCCTGGAGCATGGATGCAACTAGAAAACATTATTTTAAGTGGGTTAATCCCTCCCAAGAGAGATATATACCACATGTTCTATATCATGTACAGATTCTACTCTCTAACTGTTAATATGCATATCTGGGTAAAGGCCAGGGCACTAGATAGTGGCTGCATGACTGTGAATGAAGAAAATTTTAAAGAGGGAGATATGGAGAAAAAATATAATAATTTATAAAGGCAGAAAGTTACAGTGGGAGAAGAGGGCCAGGGAGATCAGTGGAGAACTTAGCAGGAGAGAACCAACCAAAATGAGTTATGTATGAAAACTATACAGAAACCTATTTGTAAGAGATATTGAAAAAAACAATGAAAATTTGAAAAATAACTAAAATATTGAAGCTAGAACTTCACTGCAATATAGCAATTGCTCTAATTTTAGGTACAAGTGAACATAAATTAGTGACTTGAAGAGATGCCTGTATTCTTTTCTCCAAGGAATGATGACCCGCACATGGCCTCTTAGTCTTCTTGTTAGTCAGCCAATCTCCCATCCATGGGACATTTCTTCACCTCCAAACTAAAGCCATTTTCACTAATTTGTTTTTAACCCATTTAATAAATTTCTAGTTCACCTTATACAGTGGAAAAAAGCAGAACTTAAGAGATACCCTCTAAATCACCGGATAGCTATCACTTAAAGAGAAAATTTTTCTTTGTATATATCCAATCTTTATATCTGAAGGCTGGTAGATGTTCTATACCACTATTAATAGTCTCTTATCTTGTAAATGTTTTGTAGAAAGAGCTGCAGGAGGTAAAGGCATCTACAGAGATGCAGGCTGCTAACATATTACCCCCACCCCCATTTTCTAATACTGTCTTTTTATCAAGCAGCCTCTTACAGCTAATATGCCCGGAGGTTCTGAACTCACAGAGGTTTGGATGGCCACCATGATGAAGAGGGAGAGGATAGTGAGGTAGATCTGGGGTCTCTTCCCACCAAATCACTTCCTGAGATATTCTGGCATGGTCATCACCTGCAGAGAGAGACAGCAACGGGGATTCACCTCTGTGATGACATCTGCTAAAACACCCATGGATAGGTAAGTTTTACCCATCACATCTTGGGGATAACTAGGTGAGAAAAGAAAGTATGCTTCCCATGGTAGGGATACAGGCTGGAATGATCATGGACACTTGAGGCAGGCCATTTTAGGATTTCTTCCTAACAGTTACTAGATGTTGTGACCTTTGACAAACAGTTTTAAATCTCTTTTTATTGTCTGTCAAGTGAGCCAGGTTTCCTTCTTCCCTCCCTCCTTTCCTGCCTTAAGACACTCTAACAATGTAGTCTAGGATGATCTTGAACTCACGATCTTCTAGCTTCTAATTCTTGAATTCCAGAGTTATAAGTATATGTTACCGTGCTCAGCTCTACTCTGGGTTTATTGTCCATGTAGATATTAAGTACCTACAACTATAATTGACTTATAGATATAAACATGTATTATTCTCACTAATAATGTTAGAAATTTAAAGAGCAACATCACTTGTAAGGAAGGGACCACAATTATGTGTTGTGCTGGCTAGTCCTATGTAACTGAACACAAATTAGAGTTATTTGGGGAAAGAGATAGCCTCAACCAGGAAAATTCTCCCACCAGACTGGCCTGTAGGCAAGCCTGGGTATCGTTTTTTAATTAATTATTGATGTGTGTGAGCCCACCCCACCAGGCACAGTGCCGCGTCTGGACCCATGGTCCTGGATCACATAAGAAAAACCATGGTGAGCAAGCAAGAGCATTCCTCCATGGCCTTTGCCTCAGCTCCTGCCTTCAGTTTCCTGCTGTGCCTCCCTTCAATGATGGACTGTGATGCGGAAGTGGAAGTGAAATAAACCTCTTTCTCTCCATGTTGTTTCTGGTCATGGTGTTTTATCACAGCAAGAGAAATTCTAACTAATACATACATTTTCTAAGAGTCTTCAATAAGACTTTGGACTTTTGAGCTGCTTCTAAACTGACCTCAGACTTTGGAACCATGGTCATAGATTGAGTGTGTTTTATATTATGAGAATGAAATGCCCTTTGGAGACCAGGGACAGAATTCTATGACATGGATGATTTGTCTTCCAAAGGTTTCATGAGGTTCAGATTAGGTGTCCGATGTAATGGTGTCGGGATTGGGCAGTCTGTACAGGGTAGGGCTTAGTGGGAAGACAGTTAGGGAATGGGATGAGTTGTTATTCTCACAGAGTAAGACTGGTGGCTATGAACACAGTACAAGTTCCACTCCTTCTCCAGGCAATCATTTTATATTTCACTTTTTCACCGTATTTTGATGCAGCAATGGTCAAAGTGTTACGGGTGCCATGTGGGTTGACTGTGAGGTAAATAAACTTATTGTTTTTATAAAGCAATTTGCTTCTGGCCTTCTAATAGATAGACAAAATTAATTAAGACATACTCCAAAAGGCACCAAGTACCCATTTCCAAAGTGGATCATTTTCCCCTGTTTACCCATCGCTTGGCTCCTCTCTGTAACTCCAAGCTCCACTAACGAAGGTCTCACCTCCAGAACGTAAAGCTTCAAGTCTTGAAGTTGTCATAACGCTTCTCTTTACCCTTTAGTTTTTATCTGTCATTAAGCAAGTTGTATTTATGCCAGGAAAATCTGTCATTTTCTCTCTTCCTATAAAACAATGATTTCTTATGTTTTTTTTTAAAAGTCTACCATAGGCTCATTACTCAGGTTCATTCTCCTCTTAACTGATAGAGTAGAGCTTCATAAAACATTAAATATGGTCATGAGCCTTGAGTTTCTGGAAACCTGTGCTGCTGCTCATATCTCAGGAGATGAGAGGACACGTGGCTACCACAATCGAACCCCGCCTCTCCCACACATACATGCAAACCCACTCATATGTCCTACACACTTCCTGCATACGCTCTCTATTTTTTTAACTGACCTCCAAATAATGCAAGATCTCTCATGATGTTTAACTTCTATGCTTTCTCTAGCACTCTCGGGTCTGACAGTTTTGCCTAGAGAGGTGATGCTCTTCGGAATAATGCCAGCTCATTTCCAATTCCTTCTGATGAGCTTCTCTTAAAGCACTTGGGTGGTCCTAGAGTCAGGTTCCTGCACCAGGTAAAGGCAACCACAGTGGCCATTACATAAGGCCTTGGAGATATTTCTCACCCATCTGTGGCCACGTTTTGTACTGAGCCCTTCCAGGGGAAGAATGGAAAATTTGTCACCTGTTTATATTTAAGGTTGAGTATTAAATTTTAATACAAAGATGTTAGTGAAGAAAAGCATATTGGTGCTTACTTCTGGAAGGCTCGTTTGTAGGTCTGTGAATACTCACCCTTGCCTTGATGTAGATGGGCACAAACACCCACCCAAGAACTAGCACCATAAGCAGGGCCTGTCAGAAACCAAGGGGAGAATGTAAAGTTAAAGAGGCATTACTGTGAGACAGAAACTATTGAGTAGGAAAACAGCAAAATCAAACAAATAAATAAACAGAACAACAACAAAACCAATTTATTAACTCTCCTTCCACTGAAACAGTAAAGATCTTGGGACAACTGTCACTTCCTTTCCTCTGTGTTTATGACCGAGAAGCCAACACTTTCTGAGACATAGGATGTGCCCCAAGACATGAGGTGAAAGAAGATTAGACACCATGGCAGAATGGGACATATACTTGGGCCTCTGGGAAAGCATAAAACTTTTTATCACAAACTTTTGCACTTGAATGACAGGTGGTAAGCATGATATTTTTGATAAAGAAATCAGAAGGAAATTTCAAGCTATTTTAAGATTCTTGATGCTGATCATAGCTCCCCAGAGAAAACATTAGCAAAGTCATAACCACTCATTAATATGTGGTGTTTGCATGTTCTTGTGTTCCTTCAACAACCAAGTGAGGCAACCATGTTAAGCAGTTTTCCTTGTCTTATAGAGGTGGAAAGCACACCTCACAGAGATTAGGCAAACACAAAGTCACAGGCTTAATGAGGAGAGCTGAGTTATTTACAGCCTGAGAGTTGCACCCAAGAAGCCCATCTGAACGTGAGTCTAAAGGCAAAGTTTATGGTGCTTTCAGACTCAAACTCTGGCTAAAGGGCATATCTGGAGGCTGGGTGTATTCTGGAGGCTCTCACCCTACTAATGTATAATTAGGAGAAATATGTGACAAGGGAAGAGAAAAAATATTTGTGATGATTCTCAGTCATTCCTAGGTGCACTCAGGGATGGTCTGTCTAAACTTTGACCATGATCTGGCTTCTACATTAGTGTCTTCCTCTTTCCAGTATGCACAAACGGCATGAAAACATTGTGGGGAAAAGAGAAGATCAAGTTTCTGAAGCATGTATCAAGGTCCTCTCCATTATCTATGAAGGATGTGATCCCAAAGGATCCCACAGTGCACTATGCATGATTTTTTCTCCTGGTGTTTTCTACACCGTGGATTTCATTTGGAAGCTTCTTGGATAAGATAACCACTACTTTAGTATTTTATATAATTGGTTCTTAGAAATATAGGGTCCCAGAAGGAGAGATACAACTGATGAATTGGGAAATGATAACGGATATTAAGTCATAGACACAATGTTTTCTGGCAGAGGTAACTTCAGAAGAATGGTCAGAAGGTCAGTAATGATGTGGTCATTGTTCCAGAGATGCTTAAGGACAAGAAAATGGGCCAACATAAAGAAAAGCAGAAAGAAAAGCAAGGAGGAGGACATTCTATATAGACTTTCTGGAATAACTAGAATATAAGTTTGATTGAAATAACCTTATATGGGAGATCCAAGATGGCGGCCCGGGAGGACACTGTGTCTGAGGAGCACCATAGCAGTGTCGGCAGAGTGACCAGGCGACTGAACTCTGGGACCTAAAACACTAGCGTTTGTTATTGCCAGGTGAGAGGAAATCCTACGGTGTGGAAATCAATTGGGACAGGACTTCAGGCCACCCAGTCAATCCCTGGAAAAGGTCAGGGTGACCAGCGGGTGCACATCTGCCTACTAGATCGAGGCACACAGCCTCCAGCTGCACCCTCAGCTGCCATCCCGGACCTGGACACACAGCCTCTGGCCAAGAGTGGGACACCCCACCTCCGGACCAGAGTGGAGCCCTCAGTTGCCAGTCCAGAGAGGAGCCCACAGCATCTGGCTCAGAAGGGGACACACAGCTGCCAGCCCAGAGCCTCCAGACAAGAGCAGCGCCTCCAGCTGCCATCTCAGTTTAGGACACACAGCCTCCTGACCAGAGTGGAGCCCCTAGCTGCCATCCCAGACCTGAGCGCACAGTCTCAGGACCAGAGCGGAGCACTCAGCCTCTGGCCCAGAGACTTGCTGTGCTTGACTCACCTTCCCAGACAGAACTGTGTGCCCTAGGATACCAGACTAAGTTTCCCTGTTGGTAGAAAACCCCACTGCTAGGGAATCAGCAGATTCTTCAAGAGAGCTATACCTGGAAAACAGCGTAACAACAGCAGCAGCTCACTAAATTCAGAACGAGAAACCCAGCAGCAGGGCAGCTGTCTCCAGGACTTATAGGTGAGAGGAGAGCCCCCTGACTAACAAAGACCACAGCTACCACTCAGGTCTATACACCTGTGGTGAGCAGTGGCAACTCCTGAGAAACACCGGCCATTCAGTGACCATACCCAAAAAGCCGAGGAGGACTCCTTCAGGAAAAATCATCTTCCTGCCAAGGGGATTCTCCCTACCCCAGGATACCAGGAAGCACCAGAAACTAACAGCCAACACCTAAAGTAGTCCAATGGGTAGAGGTCAGCATAAAAGCTCAACCAACAAAAGACAGAGCAATATGGCATCTCCAGAACCCAGGCATCCAGGGGCGAGCAGCCCTGGACACCCCAGCATAACTGAAATTCAAGAAGATGATTTTATATCTATGCTTATGAAAGGATAATAGAGGAAACAAATAAAATATGTAAAGAATTAGAGGAAGATAAAATCAAACAGATTATGGCCATCTGTGAAGAAATACAGGAAGATGCAGCCAAACAGTTTGTGGTCTTCAGAGAAGAAATAATTAAATCACTGAAAGAAATAAAAGAAACAGAGGAATGTTCAAACAAACAGTTGAAGGAACTAAAAGAAAAACAGGAAAATACAATCAGACAGGTGAAGGAAATAAAACAACTCAAGATCTGAAGATAGAATCGGAAAAATTAAAGAAAATGCAAACAGAGGAAATCATGGAGAGGAAGAACTTAGGGAAGAAAATAGGAACTACAGAGGTAAGCATAACCAACAGACTACAAGAGATGGAAGAAAGAATCTCAGGTGTAGAAGATACAATGGAAGAAATCGATGTATCCGTCAAAGAAAATGTTAAATCCAAAAAATTCCTGACAAAGACCATCTAAGAAATCCAAGACAACATGAAAAGATAAAACATAAGAATAACAGGAATAGAGGAAAAAGAAGATTCCCTCATCCAAGGCCCAGAAAATATCTTCAACAAAATCATAGAAGAAAATTTCCCCAACTTAAAGGAGAGGCCTATAAGAATACAAGAGGCCTACAGAACGTCCAATAAATTAGACCAGAAAAGAAAATCCTCCTGCCATATAAAAATCAAAACAGTAAATATACAGAACAAAGAAAAAATACTAAAAGCTGTGAGGCCAAGTAACATATATTGGCAAACCCATCAGAATCACACCTGACTTCTCAACAGAGATTATGAATGCAAGAAGGGCCTGGATGGATATAATGCAGACACTAAGAGAACACAGATGTCATGCCAGGCTAATATATCCAGCAAAACTCTCAGTCATCATAGATGGAGAAATCAAGATATTCAATGACAAAACCAAATTCAAACAATACCTACCCACAAATCCAGCATTACAGAAGATACTAGAAGGAAAAATAGAACCCAGGAAAACAAACTATATTCCTATATATAGGAAACTAATAACCTCACTACAGCAAAACTAAAAGTAGCCAAGCACACAAACACACTTCCATAACCAACAGCAAAATCAAAGCATCTAACAGCCACTGGCCATTAATCTCCCTTAACCTCAGTGAACTCAACTCTCCAATAAAAAGACTAACAGAATGGATAAGTAAACAAGACCCAACAATCTGTTGCATACAAGAAAAAAACCTAAGTCACAAAGATAGACATTACATGAGAGTAAAGGGCTGAAAGATGGTTTTCCAAGCAAATGGACCCAAGAAGCAAGAAGGAATAGCCATTCTAATATCTAATAAAATAGATTTTCAACCCAAATTAATCAAAAGAGGTAGGGAAAGTCATTTCATACTCATAAAAGGAAAACTCCACCAAGAAGACACCACAATTCTGAATATCTATGCCCCAAATACAAGAGCACCCACACTTGTAAAAGAAACATTAATAAAACTGAAACCACACATAGATCCCCACACAGTAATAGTGGGAGACTTCAACACCCCGCTCTCAACAAAAGACAGGTCAACAAAACAGAAATTAAACAAAGAAACAATGACTCTAACAGAGGTCATGAATCAAATGGATCTAACAGACATCTACAGAGCCTTTCACCCAAACACAAAAGAATTTACCTTCTTCTCAGCACCACATGGAACCTTCTCCAAAATAGACCATATAGTAGGTCACAAAACAAGTCTCAACAGATACAAAAAGATTGACATAATCCCTTGTATCCTATCTGACCACCACGGAGTAAAGCTGGACCTCAACAACAACAGAAATAGCAAAAAGCCTACACACACATGGAAACTGAACAACTTGCTACTCAATGACAGCTGGATCAGGGAAGAAATAAAGAAAGAAATTAAAGTCTTCCTAGAATTCAGTGAAAATGAAGGCACAACATACCCAAACTTACAGGACACAATGAAAGCAGTGCTAAGAGGAAAGTTCATAGCACTAAGTGCCTTCAAGAAGAAATTCGAAACATCTCATGCAAGCAACTTAATGGCTCACCTAAAAGCCCTAGAAAAAAAGAAGCAGACACACCAAAGAGGAGTAGAAAGCTGGAAATAATCAAACTCAGGGCTGAACTCAATAAATTAGAAACAAATAAAACAATTCAAAGAATCAATGAAACCAAGAGCTGGTTCTTTGAGAAAATCAACAAGATAGACAAACCCTTAGCCAAACTAACTAAAAGGCAAAGAGACATTATTCAAATCAACAAAATCAGAAATGAAAAGGGGGACATAACAACAGACACTGAGGAAATCCAAACAATCGTTAGGACTTACTTCAAAAGCCTATACACCACAAAATTTGAAAATCTAAATGAAATGGACAATTTTCTTGATTGATTCCACTTACCAAAGCTGAATCAATAACAGGTAAATCAATTAAATAGTCCTATATCCTCTAAGGAAATAGAAGCAGTCATCAAGAGTCTCCCATCCAAAAAAAAAAAAAAAGCCCAGGACCAGATGGTTTCAACACAGAATTCTACCAGACTTTCAAAGAGCTAACTCCAGTTCTCTTCAACCTATTCCACAGAATAGAAACAGAAAGAACACTACCAAACTCATTCTACTAAACACAGTCACCTTGGTACCTAAACCTCACAAAGACCCAACAAAGAAAGAGAATTTCAGGCCAATCTCCCTTATGAACACTGATGCAAAAATACCAACAAAGTACTTGCAAACAGAATACATGAATACATCAAAGATATCATCCACTATGACCAAGTAGGCTTCATCTCAGGTATGTAGGGGTGGTTCAATATACGGAAATCCATCAATGTGATCCACCATATAAACAAAATGAAAGAAAAAAAAACACATGATAATCTCCTTAGATGCCGAAAAAGCATTTGACAAAATCCAATATCCATTCATGTTTAAAGTATTGGAGAGATCAGGGATACAAGGCACATACCTAAACAATAAAGGCAATATACAGCATCATCAAACTAAATGGAGGGAAACTTAAATCAATCCCACGGAAATAAGGAACAAGGCAAAGATGCCCACTCTGTCCATATCTCTTCAATATAGTTCTTGAATTCCTTGCTAGAACATTAAAACAATTGAAGGAGATCAAATCAGAAAGGAAGAAGTCAAAGTATCACTATTTGCAGATGATATGATAATATACCTGAGTGACCTCAAAAATTCTACCAGGGAACTCCTACAGCTGATAAACACCTTCAGCAAAGTGGCTGGATACAAAATTAACTCAAAAAAAAAAATCAGTAGCCCTCCTGTATACGAAAGACAAAAGGTCTGAGAAAGAAATTAGGGAAACAACACCCTTCACAATTGCCACAAAAGACATAAAGTACTTTGGTGTGACCCTAACAAAGCAAGACAAAGACTTGTATGGAAAAATTTAAAGTCTGTGAAGAAAGAATTAGAAGATATCAGAAGATGGAAAGATCTCCCATGTTCATGGCTTGGCAGGATGAACATAGTAAAAATGGCCATCTTACCAAAAGCAATCTACAGATTCAATGCAGTTCCCATCAAATTACCAACACAATTCTTTACAGACCTTGAAAGAAAAATTCTCAACTTCATATGGAATAACAAGAAACCCAGAATTGCTAAAACAATCCTCTTCAATAAAAGATCTTCTGGAGGTATCTCCATCCCTGATCACTATACTATAGTGATCACTGTACTATAGAGCAACAGTAATAAAAACTGGATGGAACTGGCATAGAAACAGAATGGTGGATCAATGGAACCAAATAGAAGACCCAGAAATAATCCCACACACTTATGGACACCTGATTTTTGACAATGATGCCAAAACCATACAATGGAAAAAAGATAGCATCTTCAACAAATGGTGCTGGTCTAGCTGGATGGGCTACATGTAGAAAAATGCAAATAGATCCATACTTACCACCCTGCACAAAACTAAGTCCAAGTGGATCAAAGACCTCAACATAAAACGAGACACATTAAATCGGTTAGAAGACAAAGTGAGGAAGAGCCTTGAACCCATTGGCACAGGAGACAACTTCCTGAACAGAACACCAGCAGCACAGGCTCTAAGATCAACAATCAATAAATGGGACCTCATGAAACTGAAAAGCTTCTGTAAAGCAAAGGACACTGTCGTCAGAACAAAACGACACCCTACAGATTGGGAAAGGATCTTCACTAATCCTATATCTGAGAGAGGGCTGATATCCAGTATATATAAAGAACTAAACAAGTTAAAAAGTAACAAATCAAGTAATTGAATTAAAAAATGGGGAACAGAGCTAAACAGAGAATTCTCGGTAGAGGACTATCAAGTGGCAGAGAAACACTTAAAGAAATGCTCAACATCCTTACTCATCAGGGAAATGCAAATCAAAACAACCCTGAGATTTCACCTTACACCCATCAGAATGGCTAAGATCAAAAACTCAAGTGACAACACATGCTGGAGAGGTTGTGGAGAAAGGGGAACCCTCCTCCATTCCTGGTGGATATGTAAACTTTTACAACCACTTTGGAAATCAATCTGGCGCTTTCTCAGACAACTAGGAATAGCGCTTCCTCAAGATCCAGCTATACCACTCCTAGGCATATATCCAAAAGAGGCTCAAGTACATAATAAGGACATTTGCTTAACCATGTTTGTAGTAGCTTTATTTGTAATAGCCAGAATCTGGAAACAACCCAGATGCCCCTCAACTGAGGAATGGATACAGAAATTGTGGCACATCTACACAATGGAATACTACTCAGCAATAAAAAACAAGGACATCATGAAATTTGCAGGTAAATGGTGGGAACTGGAAAAGATCATCCTGAGTGAGGTATCCCAGAAACAGAAAGACAAACACGGTATATACTCACTCATATAGATAAATAATATAGGATAAACCCACTAAAATCTGTACACCTAAAGAAACTAATCAAGAGCTAGGACTCTGGCTAAAATGCTCAATCCTCATCCAAAAAGGCAAAGAGGATGGACATAAGAAGGAGAAAATGGGGAACAAGCCAGAAGCCTGCCACAGAGAGCCTCTGAAAGGCTCTGCCTTGCAGACTATCAAAGCAGATCCTAAGGCATATGGCCAACGTTTGGGCAGAATGCAGAGAATCTTATGAAAGAAGTGGGAAATAGTAAGATCTAGAGAGGACTGAATCTCCATGAGGAGAGCAACAGAACCAAAAAATCTGAGCACAGGGGTCTCTCTTGAGACTGATACCCCAACCAAGTGGCATGCATGGAGATAACCTAGAACCCCTGCACAGATGTAGCCCATGGCAGTTCAGCCTCCAAGTGGGTTCCATAGTAATGGGAACAGGGACTGCCTCTGACATGAACTGATTGGCCTGCTCTTTGATCACCTCACCCTGAGGGGCGGGGGGGGGGGGAAGCAGCCTTACCAGGCCACAGAGGAAAACAATGCAGCCACTCCTGATGAGACCTAGTGGACTAGGATCAGAAGGAAGGAAAAGAAGACCTCCCCTATCAGTGGACTTTGGGAGGGTCATGCGTGGAGAAGGGGAGGAAGGGACAGATTGGGAGGGCAGAGGGAGGGAGCTACAGGGGGGATACAAAGTGAATAAAGTGCAATTAATAAAAAATTAAAAAGCAAAGAAAAGAAATAACCTCATATGGGCTTGCTTTAAAGGAAAAGCCTTTGACAACACTTACATTCCATTCTACTGCTGCAATAGCGATTCCAGAAGCTGTTCCTGTCCCAGCCAAGCCCACAAAGTGGTTGCTGCCAATGTTACTGGCAAAGAGAGAGGCGCCCATCTGAAATGCAAGAGAAAGAAGTGGCTGGAGTTAAAAGATGCA
>CM053756.1:49123900-49146651 GCA_028658305.1 Pachyuromys duprasi
GCAGTGGTAAACAACTTGTGTGCGCATGTGCATAGCCCGCCAGGGGCTATGCTAATGAGGGTTTGAGATACGGACCAATCATGGAAGTACACGCCGTCTTAAGTCCTATTTAAGCAGCGTCAGTCCATAGCTCAGGGTCTTCCGCCTTTTGCTGCTAGCTGTGCAGCTGAATAGCATGATGTATTCCCAATAAAGCGTGCTTCAGAAGAATCCTGTTGTGGTGTCTTCCTTGCTGGTGAGGTGGGCGCGACAACTAGCCACATGATAACTGTATTTTTAAAAATTAAGCTCTCAGATTGAAAGCCAAGAACTTCACTACCATATTTTTACATTCAAATATGGTTAATTAAATTAAAACATATTATGAATATCTGTGATGATGTATTAACGTTATATGAATAATCATAGTACCAAACATGTATTGATAATGTAGTGTGTTTCAATAACTTTCTAGACTTTTGTGTGTGTTAACTAATTAAAACTCCAGGAAAAATTAGTGAGGGTGTACAATGATAATCACATTAGCTAATAACTCTGTAAGTGACTGTTTTATCCTTGAATGGCTCTTTGATTTATAAAATCACTCATAAGCCATGAATGACATGCTGTCTAACCAGAGCTTGAACCCTCCCGTGACCCTCATCCTGACTGCGAGGCCTGATGCTGTCAGTCATGTTGGCTTCTCTTATGAGCACCTTGACCTCCATCTTCAACAGTGCCAGCACCCTCTTCACCATGGACCTCTTCACCAAGATGAGGATGAAGGCATCAGAGAGAGAGCTCATGATAGCTGGACGGTGAGGGAACCTGGTCTCTGCATAGAACTCCTCTGAGGAGGGTAGATATAGACAGGAATTACAGATCCCTGCTCTTTGAACCCAGCAAAACTAAAAATGTAGTTCTAGGACATGGAAGAATCATTGGGGAATGTTCAATTTGACCTTTCTCTTTACAGACACAAAATTATAGCCATACTTACTTATTCTGTCCTGTTATCATCCCTGCACCATATACATTTTTAAAAGTTTCTCCATGTTTAACCAGGTATACTACACACTACAAGTCTGATAGCTAAATGCATTTCCTTTAACAGTTTCTGTGCATGCCATATGAAAATGATCAATTACCTCATCCACAGACTTACCCAGAGAAGTATACCAACTGCATTCACTAAAGGTTGAGCCATCTTGAACAGAGTCAAAGCCTCAAAAAGAGATATAGTCCAATGGGCTGGAGCGATGTGTCCACCCTGAGCAGGCTGGGGACCTTGAAGACAGTGAGATGGGAGGAAATAAGAAATAGTAGCGGATATGAGCAAAGTACTTTTGTCTTTTGAATTGGAAATTGTTTTTTAAATTAAAAAAAATGCTCTCCCGGATAAAGAGATCACAGATTTTTTTTAATTTGTTTGAAATTACTCAGTTCCCAACAGTCTCATAATGTGTTCTTCCATAACTTATTCTTCCAATTAAAATGAAAAACAGCAACAACAACAAAAGGAAGCAGAATACCAAATTCTGACTGAGGTAATAGTTCTTGGAAGTGCCCACCACCCGTGGAGAAAACTAGGGAATGTAGTCGCCCGCGACTACCAATAATAACCGCCTGTACAAGGGACTGGGAATTAAAAGAGACAGAGAACACGAAGAAGTGACACCAAGACAGTATTCTGATCAAGGCGCCATCTTTATTACAGAGTAAACCACTTATATAGGTTTCCAAGTAAACATATTTAAGCAAAACAGAAAAATTAACCAAGCAAAACAGGAGGTTTAACTGAGCAAAACAAGAGGCTTAACTAAGCAAACAGGAGGTGTCTGCTGAAAACAACAAGAATAGTGAGCCAGCATGACTTGCACGCACGTGACCATCTCAGGTCCAATGGAATGGCTACCTCAAGGGAAGAGACTAGAATTACTGCAACAGAAGGGCAGGGTGTCCATAGGGAGAGAAAGTGTTCAGTTGGAGACAGATACCAAGGGACTGGCCTCTGGTGCTGCTAGTTTTGTGTCAACTTAACACAAGCTAGAGTCACTGGAGAGGAGGGAGCCTCAAGCAAGAAAATGCCTCCATAAGACCAAGCTGCATGATTTGTTTCTTTATCCAATCAGCCAGCCTGTGCCTCTTGAATGCAGATTTCAAGCCATTAATATTTGAAGTTATTATTGAAAGGCTTGTATTGATTTCACAAGGCCCAAGATACAGCTATCGCAGTAATAAACGCATGATCACAGGCACAAATCCTGTTTACATTACAATGATTAGATTAATGAACTTTTTCTGTTCTGTCATTTCACAGAAAAACATGAAAAAACATATATTTGAAATTTCCTTCATGAGATTTATGGTTTTGTTAGGAAATGGATAATTAACAAACATATTCTATATCACACAACCAGAAGTGCTGGGGTTAGATTCGAAACAGGACAAAAAGATGTAGCAATACACAGGGATATTTCATGGGACTGTCTTGAGGTGGTCTTTGAAATTTCCTGTAGAATGTATATAATGGAGCCCCGTGGTTCCTTTCTGGTAAAAGATCCATAAGAAATTCAATTTAAAAAAAGAAAAATTTTATTGGTCATTTGTGAATTTCATATCATGTACCCCAATCCCACTCATCTTGGGATCCCATTCCACTTGAACCCACCCTCTACCCTTGCAACCTCCCCCCTCCCCAAATGCCAACAAAGGAAAAACATCTCTGTTGTGAAAGCTGTAGTGTGTCATAATGTGTCCCACAGTATACACTTTTGTCCACACTTCTTTGCTTGCAAATGTGTTTGTGGCAATGACTTGTTGGTCTGGTTCAAGGCCTCTGGCTTCTGCTTCTCTCTGGATACTGGAAACTCACTGGGACTCCTTTCAGTTCTCCTATTGTTGCTCTGTGTCATGGAGATCCTGTAGTTTTGGATCTATATGACTGGCCCTTCATGTACTTCAGCAGTTCATCCATGGGGTAAATGTTGGGGTGAGCCAATTCAAAGTCTTGGATATGAGCCTGAGAGGTATCTGAGCTGGTCAGCTCCATGGCTGTCCGGAGATGCAGTGCTCTGTCTCTTAAGTGTTGTGGCCAGTGAGGGAGGTGGCCAGTTCTCCCAATCTCATGACCCTGGAGCCAGCTTTTCTGCGTGCCATAGATGACAAGGGATGAGGGAGGAGAGCATCTCTCCCTCATCTGTGCCACCACCCAGCAGAGAAGGGACAGGGTCAGCTCTCCCACACCCACGCTCTCTGGGCTGGCTCACCTGCACACTTCAGGAAATAACTCTACTGTGCTGCCCAGGTGAAGTGCCGGGCCTGCTTTCCTGAGTACTGCAGCTGGTAAGGGGCAGGGATGGTTCTTCTGCTCTCATGACCCTGGTGCCAGGTCTCCTGCTACAGTTGGTGATGGGAGAGGGGGTTAGAGGATAGGAAAATACTCTCCCTAGTCCATGCCTCTGCAAGGGCAATTGAGTAGCAGGGCCATCTTGCCCATGCTCAAATTATAGGGGAGGGGGATTTCCACTGGCAACTCCCATAATATGAGGGGCTGCAGCTGGCTAGGGATGGATGGGGTCAGCTCTCCTGCTCTCCTGCTCACAGGTGAGGGATGGAGCCAGTTCTGCACAGCCCTCAGACACCAACATGTCCCTGGGAGGCAGCCTGGACTAGGGATTTCTGCCTGGTCTTTGGTGGTAACAGACCCCTGTTACTGTGGAGCCATGGACCCAGACATGGCCCCCGTAGCAACACAGGCCAGGATCCCACCGTGGTCCCAGGTGGGTGCTCACTTCAGGCTGCTCCTCACTACCCTTGAGTCTCCAGTTCCGCCTCTCTTCATTGTGCCCACATCCTTCTGTTTCTCTTTCTCTTCCATCTCCCCACCACTTGCTTGCTCCTCTTAGAGGCGCCTGGAATATTAGGCTACTAATTCATTATTCAGATGTTCATAGGTCAGAACGCTGACCGTGGACATCGCCTCGGTTCTCCCTGCCACCTACTGACGCACATGTGACACAGCAGCCACACCCACAAAGCTTCTAAAGGCCGGAATCCAATCTTTCGATAGAATTATCTTCCCCAAGTTTATGTTTATGTTTATTTAATATTCAAATCATTTTCTACCATGTTACTTGTCATCCTACATGTCATGAGGTTCATGGTCCCACCAGTATGGATAGCCCTAAGTTTGCAGTTAACTGTTCTGATACCTAGGATCAAGTTCTAGCTACTCTGGGCCTCTGATTGCATTGATCTTCTACCATCTATCTTCTACACAAGAGTCAATGCACAGGAGACGGTATTTTTGTTAAAAACAAAGAGTCAGTTTAAAATATAGGAATATGTGAGAGGGGTACAACACAAGCTTAGCATGATAGGCAGGAAGAGTGAGGCAGGCTTCCTTGCTGATAACAAGGATTTAGGATTTATTATCTTTGAGGCAGGATGCACTAAAGTTAGGTGAGCTGGAGAGGCACAAGATTGGTTTCCCAGTGGTACTAATAACTACAGTGGGAAGAGCTAGTTGAGTCACTAGTGTTTGGGACATTATGCTAAGATTTTTCACTGTTTGTTGTTACAATGTGTGTAAGATTATAGCAGTTTCTGAGGTTCAAATAGGACACCTGTCCCTCTGTCCCCTGACAAGTTCTATTATCCTATTCCTATTCCTTCTACCACTGCTTCTTGCTTAGGTGAATGTACTATCTAGTAAACTGTTCACTTGTCGGAAAGCCCTTAAGACACTGGGATTTAAAAATTAAGTCATCTCCCATGGACTACTACAAACAAGTTTTTACCTCTTAACAGCATTTTTAAAAATTCATTTTAGTTGTTGAAATACTCGTTAAAAAATGCAGGCATAGCCATTTCTTGCCATGACATGCAATCTTCCTAGATATTTAATATTTTAATTCTAATATATGCAAATTGACTCAGTTTCTCTCAAGCTAGGAAAAAAGCGAAAAGATGAGTCTGCTTGATTTATCATACAAACAATTACTGATAGGTAGAGATAGTCTAGTGTTTCTTTCTAACTGATGTATACATTGCAAACTATTAAGCAATTGCTACAATTTGATTTAATTATTTTGAGTGGGAAGTTAATGTTCTAAATAAAAATGTAGTGGCTAATTATTGAAAAAGAAATTTCTTTCTTGACATTTCACTACCAGGTCATCTTTCAGCATGGTGTGGGTTCATGTGAGGTCAAGCAGCTTGACTTTGCTTGGAAAAACAATGAAAGAGCAGAAGATTAACTTCAGGAATGGTGGAGTCCTGCACAAAGCTTTTGTTTCATCTTTGGATCACTGTTTTCCTGACAGGGTATTTGGCATTGTTCTAATCGTCGTCAGCATCCTGTGGGTCCCTTTTGTACAGGGATCACAAAATGGACAGCTGTTCTACTATGTGGGATCATTTTCTAGCTACATTGGGCCTCCAATCAGTGCTGTCTTCACGCTTGCCATCTTCTGCAAAAGAGTCAATGAACAGGTAAGGGGAACTTAAGGAATACATTTGCAAGAATGAGTCAGAAATTACAACTTTTACTGGGATAGGAAAAGATACCGCTATTCAAGCTGGGCGGTCCACACTACGGTTCCAGAATCTTACTCAGGAGCTTGTGTCAGGAAGACATCTTGAGTTCAGAAGTTCAAGACCAACCTGGGCAGCACAGGTTGGTCAAAAGTAATGCATTCAATCCAACCTGGATCTATCACCTAAGGCCATTTAAACTTCACTTGTGGTTAAGCCTCAGTTTACAATCCTCACAAAAGTATGTGACTAGGCAGTGCACACTCATATTAAAGTCTTTATATTTCTCATAAATTATGTACATTCACAGCAATGTGTTAACAAAAACACATTTTGGAGAGAATTCCAGGGTCCGGTCATGGCTCTACAATTTTAGTGTACTGGCCTCCAGTAACTTATAAAACTCTGTAATATAAAAACAATGGCAGTACCTACCTTATTTGAGTGTTGAGAAGGTAAAAGCAGAAGATACGTAAAATCTTTACAGGAAAAACATGCCACACTAGTATTAGCTCAAATAAATTAAATGCTTTTATTCTATAAGTGATTGATTTTTATAGACCATCATGTTACTCCATTATCTGTTCTGGAGAGTTGTCTATTCACATAGTCTTCAGGTGAGGAACGGGCGGGCGTGGAGAAGTTGATGTCTGTTTTTCCTGTCCTGTCTAAGTAGGGTGCTGGGATTCAGGTGCAGTCTTCTGCCATCTGAAGCTCACATTCCTGACCCCCTGCCTTGCTAGTTCCTGAGAGCACCTGTTTCCAACACTCAGAGCAAAGAAGAGCTTTGACTTGTCAAACGTACCTTTTTCTCAGCCCTGAAAATCATGTAAGTTATAGAGCTGCATATTCGGCAAAATAAACAGCAAGTGTTTAAATCTGTAGATAGAAAAACAAACACCTTTGTTTAGAGAGGACAGCAGAGTTCTGGAGTTCAAAAATCAAAATGTGATGTCCAAGGTATGGAAATTAAGTAATTTCAATCATTGCAAAATATGTACATCATAGTATAAGTTAGTCATACTCATACGTGTATACAAATAGTATTTGTCAATAATTAATATAATAAAATAGAAAGAAATGCACAATGGAGATCAGGAGAGATGGTCAGAGTTAAGAGCACTTAATGCTCCTGTAGAGGACCCAGGTTGGTTTCCAGAACCCACACTTGGCAGCTCTCAACCACCTATAACTCCAGGTTCAGGGAATTTAACTCCCTGTTCTGGCCTCTGCAGATACTTCATGCATGTGGTACATACATAGATAAGCAAGCACACACACATAGACATAAGTAAATACAAATGGTTTTTAAAAGTGCTCTGGTATCTGAGAAGCAAGGACAATACCCCACTAGTAAAGACACACCCACAACTTTATTTGCTTTGAAAAATCTGTTCTCCTGGCTTGCCACTTACTTTTCCTTGATGAAGCAGGAAGGATGCTGTTCTCATTTTGCAGGTCTTGTGTTTTCTAAGCATCGGTTTTGCTTTCTCAATTAATTAATTAACTAATTAATTAAGTATTAATAATTAATCATTGCAGGGAGCATCCTGGGGGCTAATGGTCGGACTTATGGTAGACCTTATCCATATGACTGCTGAATTTATATAAAGAACAGGTAGCTGCTTGGCTCCCAGTGACTGTCCCAATATTATCTGTGGAGTGCACTATATATACTTTGCCATCATTCTGTTTTCTGTGTCCATACCAGTAATCCTGGGGGTCTCCTTCCTATCAAAGCCAATTCCTGATGCTCACATGAGTAATGAGTGATGACTTCACACTCATTTAAAAATAACCTTTCTTCCTAACACTGTTGACTACTACACAGGCTAAGGCAATGGAACCACTGTAACACTAGAGCTAGAATCCAACTAAGCAACAGCTTTGTACCTAGATATGCAAAACACCAGAGAATAAAAACCTATGAGATTAAAAAATGAACTGGAAATTAAAAATCTTCCTAATAGAGCTGGGGCATAACTCTACACCACTGTTTCTGTATACCAGAATGACAGCACTTGGTGTTGCCTAAGAGACCAGGAAACACCACAGAGCTGAAGAGGCACCTAGGCTGGGCCAATTTAGGGGACACAACAAATAACATCCACAACATGAACAGAGATAAAATGCACAAAGCAACCAGGATGAGAACATAGAACAACTGATATTCATTTTTTCATTCAAATTGTCCACTAAAAAAAATGATGTTCCATGTTGGTAAGAAAGTAGGAAAATTCCCAAATCCATAACTGTTGGTGAATATGTGAACTTTATGATTTAAGAAGGTAATTTGTATTTGTCATTTTTAAAATTCTTAATACTTGTAAGTTAATAATTCTTTTAGTAATTTAAGTAGAAATATATGCACAGATATGAAAATTTTAAGTATTTTCTCTACAAATTTTAAGTAGTTTCTAAGGAAAAATTAGGTACAATCCAGATTTCTATTAGAAAGAGAAAAAAAATATACACAAGGAAGAACTAATTTATATTTCAAAGTTCATAAGATGGTTGAATCAGAAAAAAATAATCAGAATATTGTACTACCATATAATATCATTTAAAAAATAAAATAGACTTAACTTTAAAATTAGGGACACTAATTCTTGAAATATATATATGTATATATACTAATTATTTAACATTTTTTCAGTTTATTACTAGCATGCAATAATACTTGCATGTATTTTGGGTTCATCATTCACAATCTTTAATGTAGTACCTGTTTGTATAATGTGTGAGGAGCAGCAAGTACAAGATGCCTAGTTTAGGAACTTGAAACACACGGGAGCTAAACAAAATGAAACAAAACAGAAAACTTTATTAATGACATGTTACCAGAACTCATTACTAAATGCTCATATTTGATTGTGGGAATCGAAAAAAGCATATAAGAAAGCACATACTTACCAAAGGAAAGTGTGAATATGAGATAGTAGAAATAATTACAACTTAGTACTAATTGTTAAATAAATGGTCTCAACATGATAGGCTAGGGGAAGGTCATAGGGGGAGAAGAGGGAATGGGACTGGGAGGAGACAAGGGGGCTACAGCCAATATACAAAGTGAATAAATTGTAATAAATAATAATTAATTAATTAAAAAAGAAAAAATAAATAAGTGGTCTTAAGAGTGAATGAGATCGTTCGGTTCAAATACATTGTGAACGTTCACCTTTTGAAGTAGACTGATTAGTATCAAGAGCTATTTCACAGATAGCCATGAAAACTGTTGTGAACTCACCTACCAAAGCAGGAATGAAATACACCAGGTAACAGTTTGGGGAAGACTAGAACGAAGCTAATGCAAGTTAGGGTTAGAATTCAAACACTCTGAAGAAGAAAAGTTTAACAAAACAAGTGAACAAGTGGACTTAATATAAGAAATGCCATCTTAAGTGTTTATACTGTATAGTTAAAGAGTCATAGAAATAACATAAAAGCATATAATTTTAATGCCAAGAACAAACAAGAAACCTAAATTCTCACAAATTGGTAGAAGAAAATCATGAACCAATTTGTGTAAGTTTGACAGCATTATCATCATACATTTAAAAATCCATTACTGTTCAAAGCAATTTCATTAGAATGACCCAAAGCTAGAATTTATTCATTATGTTTAATCCTGTGACTTGCATCTGTGGCCAAAAGTGATACCATATATGTTATCTTCTTTAAGCCAAAAAAAAATTAATTTTGATACATTGTTTCGCTATTTAACCCTGGCCAGCTTGGAACATACTATGAAGATTAAGTTAACCTTGAATTCACAGAATATTCCTGCCTGTCTCTCCTTTCTGCTGGTATTAATCAACAAGCAGATCAAGCATGAAAATCTGAAATGATAGCAAGCAAAATAATAACAAATTTAGTTTAAAATAATACTGTTTGCTGGTGAGTTAGGAAAGACAGGTGGAAAGGTGGAAATCAAGGACAGCTCACAGATATTATCTAAGCATGATGGATCCAGAAACATCATGCAATAAACATTTGCTTTCATTTCTTTGAGACAGGGTCTCTCTACGTAACCCTAGCTGTCCTGAAATGTACTATATAGACTACCCTGACCTCAAACTCACAGAAATCCACCTGCCTCTGCCTTCCAATTGCTGGGATTAAAGACATGAACTTCTATGCCCAACCAATAAAATATTTTAAAGGATAAACATAACTATTAGACCAAATAAAGGTAATCAGGATGCAGGTAATCAGGACTGACAAATGCATGATAGGAGAGTGAACGCAGCAAGGCCCTGTGTAGGAATAGCTATGTCTGTGCTTTTCCCGACATCACAAACCCAGAAGTAGAAGTCTAAGAATGATGCTTGGAGTTGTGAATAAATGCTAGAGGGGTTAAATATTCCCCACCACTAATGGACTTGTGTGTTGTCTCTGGTTAGCTACACTGTCTGTGTTGGAGTCTTTGGAACAACACAAAAGAACGCACTGGCTTAGATGCAGAACAGGAAACTCAAGTTGCTGAAAGTGCTCCTGAAGAAGGTAAGAACTATGTGTGGTTTAGCTAGGTTTAGCCTTTTATGGGTTATGTTTGTTTTCTAAACCCACTAAGTTCACCTTCTGAGATTTAAATGCATATTGTGTAAAACTAAAAATTTTAAATATACGTTCTCAACATCCAGGGCTACTGATCATTAAATATGAGATTCATTTATTCATCTCCAGTCTGTCTCTTCTTCGGTCCATCATCTGTTCATGAAACTGAGTGCCAGCTGCCAAAAATAACAATTAAGCACAGACTGCCCCATCTGTAATTACATATTGTAATTTGCTCAACAAATCAGTCTCGATTGGTCATGCCTGAGCGTTTGTCACAATCTCCTTTCTGCTCTTATTCTTTCACTCTTCTCCCTAATACATCTTATACTCCAGGCAGGCAGATTCCTCCATAAGTCCTAATAAAAACTAAGCTAGTCCATTTTGTCACTGAGCTAACTTTTAGTTTATTTCTCTTCATCTTTATAGTTCTGTCTTCTTTCTTGGCCATTTGTCATTTGTCTTTCCAATTATAGTATTTATAGTGAAGGATTAGAAGGATTAGGAAGCCCGGCCTTCTTGGAGTAGGTATGGTCTTGAAAAAGTGTGTCACTAGGGGTGGGCTTTGAGGTTTCAAAAGCCCACACCAGGCCCCACTGCCAGCTAACCAGGATGTAATGCACTCAGCTACTGGTCCGGTACCATACCTGTCTGCATGCCATGGTGGTCATGCACTAACCCTCTAAGACTGTAAACAGGCCCCCATTAAATGCTTTGATTTATAAGAGTTGCCATGGTCCTGTGCCTCTCCACAGCAATAGAATAGTAACAAAGATAGTACTCATCGGCTACTATGTTAAAGAACAATGAATTAGTGTCATGTGGCTGCATAAGCAAGTTCGCCTTCTCCTATGCACCTGATTCCAGACAATTTCTCCTCACTAATTATTTCTGCGGAGCAAGCTTCCATATGCATTGCCTCCTTACTTACAACCATTTCTAATATGTTTGTCTTTGTGTATATATCACCCTGAGAAAAAGAAGATGGATAATATTGAACTAAAAATTTTGATTGTGTCCGTAATTGTCTACCTCATGTGTTCCCCACCTACGGAGATTGTGTGGTTCATTTATATTCACACAATCTGAGAGTGGGTAGTGCTTGTTCACAAGTCAGCATTTCCAAATTTCCACAAAGGTGCCTTTATTCAAAGCTTCATAGTCGTCCTTAATTACACAGGATCTAGTATTTAATGCTAATACAGGCAAATAGACTGGATTATTTATATTGTGCTCTGGTAAAGAAAGTCTGTGAAATTATCATGCAATTGGCCTGTATTAGGACTTGATATTTCTCTTTGAGAGAGAGAAGGGGAGAGAGAAAACATTTTTTTTCATCTTTTCATGCTTATGATTTTCTCCCTGACTGACATCTATTGAGTAATACTATAGCACACTTAATGTGAAACAATAAATAAATAAAGTTAATTATGAAGTTTTTTTTTCCCATAAGCACATTACTGGGGTGCTGACTCAGGGTCACCCTAGCTTTTCCTGGTAGCCCCTTTCAGCCCTTTCTTCTCTCCTATATTTATACTTTTGTAACTCCATAGAACCTTTCCCTTCCAGGGACCCAGAGCTGGCACACTAAGCTGGACTCAGGTAGGGATCTTGAATCCTCCCTCATGTCCTCCACTTTGGTCTTTTTAGCCCTCAGTGCTGTTGCACCCTGCCCACAGGAGACCCACTTCTAGTCCAACTCCATGTTCTTGGGACTCAACCTTCTGTTGTGAACTCAGGGTTCCTCTAGCTCATCTTTGCCGCCCCATTTTACTTTTTTTCTAGTCCAATTCCACTGCTTCATGGTTCTCTGCTAACTTGCAGAATAGATGTACAAAGGACCCCACAGCCACAACACTTGGCCAGGACCCAAAGTGGGAAATAATAGCCAAAAAACAGAATACTTATCCAACATAGAGAACCCATTTTAATAACATATTACTTTTCAGTGCCAATTCTGAAACATCTAGACAGATGTTTTATGTGCCCTAAAGGATTACAGATACCAGTCCAGACTGTTATACCCAGAAAAACTATCAATCACAACTGATGGGAAGAGAAAAATAATTCATGATAAAAAATAAATGTAATCAATTTCTGTCCTCCAAACCAGCTCTACAGAAGACACTAGAAAGAAACTTCATTCTAAAGAGTATGCTAGCCAAATCCAAGAAGACACAGCAATACATAATCTGGAACAGTTAGCCAAAGAGGAGGAAATCCACACTACTACAACAAACTAACAGGAATTAATCAAAACTGTTTATTAATAACTCTCAATATTAATGACCTCAGCTCTCTGGTAAAAGGTCATAGACAAACAGATTAAATTAGAAAATACAATCCATCTTCCTTCTCTGTTCAAGAAACACACTGTAACCAAATCTAGACATCATCTTAGGGCAAAAGGACAGAAAAAATACTCCAGGCAAATGGAGCCAAAATCAAATTAATCAGAAGAGACTGTGGCAGCCTTTATGAGTTAATGGCAAATTTGGAGTTAATGTCATCTGAGCAGTGGAACTCACCCTCTTGGCTCTGGCTTTAATCCAAAGTCCAGTCTCTCATAGACTGACCGTGACAGTCCTTCAGCAGAAGGCTTCCACCCTGAGAACTAGATAGTAAATTCCTTATTACCATGGTAACCAGACCGCAGGTTCTGTGTAACCTTGAGTGAGCCCTCTTATGTTTCGGCTATGTAAAACTGCCTGCATGAGAAACCGCTTGTACTTTTTTTTTGCCGACTTAAGCGTTAACCTAACGTCCCTTAAACACCTGGATCAGCATGTAGACTTGGTGTCCTTCTCTGTGTCGCCCTCTCTCTCCCCAGCCCTCTCTCAGGTGGTATTCAGGTGTCACTGCTGGCAGGTGACAAGAGATAAAGAAGGTCACTATATATCAAAAAGAAAAATCCACCAAGGGAGTATTACAATTGTGAGCATTTATTCACCAAATGCAAAGATACCCACATTTATTTAAAAGTTATTGCTATAGCTAAAATCACTTCCTGACCCCACCACAATGACTATGGGTAACTACAATACCTCACTCTCACCAATAGACATAGAAAATAAAGAAAATTACAGACCAATATCCCTTATGAACATAGATACAATTCTTTATAAACTACCTGCAAAATAAATTTGAGAGCACATCAAAAACGCTTTCCTTCATGATCAAATTGGTTCATTACAGAGCATGGAGGGCTCAATATACATAAATCAATAAATTTAATCTACCACATAAACAGATTTAAAACACAAGTCACATTATCACCTCATTAGATGCAAAAACGGCCTTTAACAAAACCCAATATTCAATTGTGATAAACATTCTTAAGAGATTCAGGATACAAAGGACTACCTTAACATAACAACAGCATTGTACAAGGAGCATAAAGCTAACCTCAACTTAAATGAAGAGAACATCAAAACATCTTCACTAAAAGCAGGAACAGTGTAAGATTGTTCTCTCTCTCTCTCTCTCTCTACACTTAGTCAATATAGTACTTGAAGTCTAAGCTGGAGCAATAAGACAACTGAAGGAGATCACGGAAAGGGGAAAGGGAATCACAGCATCCTTGTCTGCAGGTGGGTTTTGTGTGTGTTTGAGTGTGTGCATTGGTGTTTTGCCTGCGTGTACACCTGTGTGAAGGCACCAAACACTCTTGATCTGGAGCTACAGAAACCTGTGAGCTGACATGTGGGTGCTGGGAATTGAAACTTGGGTGGGTAGCAGGGGAGGATCTGGGAGGAGTTGGGGAAAGGGAAAAACATGATCCAAATATGTTACATTAAAATTTTCTTCCAAAAAAAAGAAGAAAATGAAAATAATATGAATAAGTGACTTGATGATGCAACTTGGCAATTCAGAAAAACAAGAAAGAAAGAAAGAAAAAAACCCAAGCAGATTTAGAAGACAGCAAGAAATGTTAAAAATCAGAGCATAAATTACATTGAAACAAAGAAAACAACAAAAAGAATAAACAAAGTGAAGAGCTAGTTCTTTTGATAAGATAAAGAAGATTGACAGATGCTTGGCCCAATTATCCAAAATATAGAAAGCCTTGACCCAAATTATCAGAATCAGAGTTGAACAGAGAAGCATTACAACAAATAGAAAAGAAAGTCACTAATATTATAAGGGACTACACTATAAAATATACTCCAGTAAGTTACAAAATCTGAAAGAAATGAATAGATTCTAAAGCCATTCATGGCAGCAAAGTTAAACAAAGAAGAGATCAACAACATAAGCAGACCCATATAAAGGAAATTAAAACAGTAATAAAAAAGTTACAACTATAAAAAACACAGACTGGATAGATTCACAGCAGAATTCTAGCTAACTTCCAAAGAAGATCTATATCCAAAGCTCTTAAATTACCCAGAAAAGCAAGACTGGGGGCTGTCTCTGACTACATTGCCTGCCTTTGAATTCATTTTCCCTAACTGGAATGCCTTGTCTAACCTCAATAGAAAATGGTCCACTCTTACTACACCATGGTATGCCCAGGCTGGTTGATATTCATGTGAGGTCTCCCCTTTGAAAAGAAGGGGATGAGGGTTGTTTGGTGGGGGAAGGAGATGAAGTGAGATGGAGGGACATAGAGGAGAAGTTGGAGGGGAAATTTCAACCAGGATGTAAAGTAAATAAATAATTAATTTTAAAAAGTATTAAAAGAAAATTAAATGCCTTAGAGCTGGAGCTCATGAAAGCTTCTCAACAGAGGCCCCTTCTTCTCTGATGACTCTAGCTGTGTCAAGCTGACACACAGAACCATCTGGTAGAGTAGTAGACTACACAAATGTTCTTAAAGACAAAAAGCATGTCATCATCTCAGTAGATGCAAAATTCAACACAATTTTGTGATACTACTTCTAGAGAGAATAGGACTAGAGAGAACAACAGCTCAACATAATAAAGGCTAAAGATGCCAAAGCCATGAAACGTTATAATAAATGAAGAAAAACTCAAAGCAACCTGATAAAAATCGGGATCCTTACTTTTTAAAAACAGAGTGCTGGAAGCACCAGCTGGAATAATAAGAGAAGGGCTATGACGTCATAGCAGATGAATACATCAAATTATTTCCATTTACAGATGATATATGTGACATCCCAAAACTTTCCCCAGAAAACTTCTAGAAGCGATCAATACTTTCAACAAAATCTGTAGCATTTCTGTAAACAAATAAGAAAGATGCTGAGAAAGAGATCATAGAAACAAAACAGTCCCACTTATTAAAGCCTCAAAGAAAAAAAATATTTAGGAATAAATCTAACCAAGGAGGTTAAAAACAAAAACAAAAAAGCAAAGAACAACAACAACAACAGAAAGAGGCTCTACAATAAAAACTTTAAATCTCTGAAGAGATTAAGGAAGGCTCCACATAATGGAAAGACCACCCCACCCCATCATACTCTCAGACTGATAGAATTAAATTTGTGAAAATGACCATCATACCAGAATCAGTTTACAGATTCAATGAAATTCCAGTAAAATCCCCATTACATTCTTCAGAGAGATAAGAGAAAAACCATCCTAAAATTTATATAGAATCACAAGAGACCCCCAGAGAGCCAAAGCAATTCTGAGCAAAAACAGCATTCTTGGAAGGGTTCCACTAGATTTCAAGGAATCTTACAGAGATATAGTAAAAACAAAAACAAACAAACAAAAAAGCCAGCCTGGTAGTGGCACAAAAACAGGCATGTGTATCAGTAGAACAAACTTCAAGAGCCAGTCTTAAACGTACATAACCAGAATCACCTGATATCTGACAATGATGCCAAAACCAAACCAAAACAAAACAAAAACCTCCTTGGAGAAAAGACATTTGTAGGCTTAGATTTTTCAAACACCATCTTTATTTAAGATTTATTTAAAGCCCTACCTCCCTTCCCACGCCCTGATCTTAGATACAAGATTAGTAGGGAAATGGACTGTAGATCTCCTGTAGCTTCTTTCTGCTGGTAAGGGTCGATGGGTTTGTTGGGGATTACCAAACTCAGTCATCGGGATGCCAGCAGTCTAGCCAAACAGCAAAGTAGCAGCAGCAACACCCAGCAGCAGCAGCAGAATGATTCAGTAGAAGTGACAACATTCCATACCTGAATGGCGCACGTCTGCTGAATCAGTAAAACTCCACTAAAGCAACAGGAGCAGTTCTCTGGAGCATTTCTGCAAAGACCAGCAATGGATCTGAACCATTGCAAAGCACAGCAATGCAGCACTGTCTGTGGGCTTCTATTTTATCACTTCTCAGAGTCCAGCTCACAAAAACCATGCCCCTCATACAAGGCCATTTCCAGCTGACAAACATCTTGCACCTTTTCACGGGGGCTATTTTCTACAGACAGGGAGGGGAGAAAATTCCTACATCCCACGCTTGGGACCAAAACAAAAAACATATTCACATGACAACTGAGTTTCCAAAGAAGCCAGAAACTTCCACTTCAGACATTAGCTTTAGCAAATGGTCCTGGGAAAATGTGTCCACGTGAAGAAATGAAATTAGATCTGTATCTGTTAGCCTGCACAAAAATCGACTGTAAATGTACCAAATATCATGAAAACTGAAATGCTAAAACCACTAGAAGAAAATACAGGCAGTAGACTCCAAGTTATATGTGTAGGAAAGGGTTCTCTGAATGGGACTCTGTTTACTTGGAAATTCAGGTCAATTAATAGATGGGGCCTCAAATAACAACAACAACAAAAACAAAACAAAAAAACCCTTCTGTACAGAAAAAGGAAACACTAAGTAAAATGAAGAGCAAGCCCACAGAGTGGGAGGGAAGCTTTCACAGCTATACAACTGATATAAGACTAATATCTAGACTATCTAAAGAACTCAGAAAACAAGGAATCAAGAAAACAAGCAACCCAATATTTAAAACAAATTATGGATCTAAACAGAGTTCTTGAAAGATGTAATAAAAATAGCTAAGTATCCAACATGTGTGGTAGTTTGAATGAGAGCTTTATGGTAAGGTTCTATTACTGAAGATGCCATATACTTGAGTTACAGAACATGAAGCAATCAAACTGGTACCTACCTGGAGACTTCACCCCTCTTGGCTAGTGTTCATGGTGTTGGAAGGTGGTATGTGTGCTACCAGGAAATGTAATCCTCAGTCTCATCCAGCCTGGAAACTACAACAATAACTGACTGGACAAGATATCGCCACTGAGGCCACAGTGTTATTGATGTAATCAATCACTTTATGATTATATCTAAGGCTTACTCTATAAGATGAAACCCATAAATGGCACTGTTAAAATGTTAACAACCTGTGGATCGATAGGTCTTGGTCCCTAGAGAAGACTCCAATATGATTACTCTGGTAAATGGACATGGTATTAAAATGAGTCCTAATGACATTACTAGTACTGGAAAATCTTTATATGCAGGCTACATCTGCTGGAACCACATAACAGGACAGAATTTCCAAGGCTATCCAGGCAACACAAACTGGACACGATGGAGAAAAAAAAATTAAAAATGCATAAAATATATATGTGTGGGAAGGAATGGGTGGGCAAAGAGTGTGATAATTGGAGGACTTGGGGATGAGGAGAGATATATTCAGACTATATTTTATGAAATTCTCAGAGAAAAAACAATGCTTTAAAACAGATAATCATACTACAATTCACAGACCCAAAGAAGCTAAGTAACAAGGAGGGCCCAAGGGAGGATGTTTGAATCTCACTGAGAAGAAGAAATAGAATAGACAGATGAAATGCTTGAAGAGAAAAAAACAGTATAGGAAATAGAATGCTGAGGGAATAAAAGGGTGGGGATCACCTGTGAGGAGGAGGAGGAGGCAAGAGGCCAGAAGGCTTTCAGAGAGAAGATAAACCATGAGCAGGGGCATCTCTGAGACACACTGGAGACCGACAATAAGGTAGTCTCCTGGGAGAATATAGGAGTCACTCTAGCTGAGCCCCCTAGTCTTGGAGGATATGTAAACTGAAGAGGTCACCCTCTAACCAGACAGGACTCCTAGTGAAGGGAGGGAAAAACCAACCCACATACAAAAACTTCAACCCAAAATTTACCCTACCTACAAGATGTGCAGGGTTAAAGATAGAACAAAGATTGAGGAAGTGTCTGGCAACACCATGGGAAAGAGCCAACTCCTGACACTACTACACTCTGTCATGCTTGCAGAAAGCCTAACACAGCTGCCCTCTGAGAAGCTCCACCCAGCAACTGATTGAAACAGATGCTGGGAGTCATGGTCAAACATTGGATGGAGTGCAGAGAGCCTTGAAGAGTAGGGGGAGGTACAGAAGAACCCAGAGGGGACAGGAGCTCTACAAGAAGACCAGCAGAGCCAACTCTCTTGGGCCCAGGGAAGCTTGCAGAGTCTGAAGCTCCAACCAACAACCATATATGGCCTGGACCTAGGTCCCCTACACATATGTACCTGATGGGCAGCTTGTTCTTTATGTGGGTTCCCTAGTAAGGGGAATGGAGACTGTCTCTGAAAAGGACTCTGTTGCATCCTTTTCAATCATTTCCCCCTGGCGGGGCTGCCTTGCCAGGCTACCATGGAAGAGGATGCACTCAATCCTAATGTGATTTGATTTACTGGGATGGGTAGGTAGGGGTGCAGGGAGAGGCTCCCCTTTCTGAGGGGTAGGGGAGAGGGGATAAAGAGAGGGAAGGTGAAGTTGGGAGTCCCTATGATTGGGATGTAAAGTGAAAAAATGAATTAACTTAAAAAAATGTGAAACAAATTGGGCTCAGTGATGCATGCCTGTAATCCCAGCAATCGGGGAAGCAGAGGCAGGCAGATCTCTGTGAGTTCGAGACCAGCCTGGTCCATAAAGCAAGTCCAGGACAGCCAAGGCTACACGGAGAAACCCTGTCTTAAGAATCAACAAAACAAAACCCCCCAAAATGTGCTCAATATCTGTTGTGGCCTGAATGAAAAATTCCCCCCATAAAGCCAGGCATCTGAATATTTGGTCCCTGGTTGATGTTACCGTTTGAGGAGGTTCACCAGGTGTGCCTTGCAGGAGGAAGCGTGTCCCTGGGAGCAGTCTTGGAGAGTTCATAGCCTTGCCCCAATTCTAGTCCTTCTCTCTTCCTTAGTCTTATCAGTAAAATGTATTATCTCTCGGCTTCTTATCTTCATGCTCCTACCAAGCCTTCCTACCGCCCCGCTATAGTGGACTTTTATCCCTCTGCAAACATAAGCAAATAAAACTCCTCCTTCTGTAAGTCGCCTTGGTTATCATGTTTCATTACAGCAACAGAAACATTTGTACTAAGAGTTGGGCAAGGAAACTGACTGTGTTACCTTTGTTTTGTTTTGTTTTCTTTCTTTCTTTCTTTTTTTTTTTTGGAAGAATATAGAGGATGTTGGAAATTTGGACTAGAAAAGCAGGTGGATGCTGTAAGCAGAACTTAACAGCTCATCCTAGTAAAAGCCTGGAAGAGAGTAATGTTAAGAATAAAGGGGAGTCTATAGGTCCAGCTGAAAATATTTTAGAAGGAGATGAAGAAATTCACAGAAACGGGGCTAAATATTATTCCTGTGATATTTTGCCAAAGAATCTGACTCCCTTCTGCCCTTGTCCTAAGAACTTTGCCTAAGGCCAAATTAAGAAGTACTGGATAAATGTTTTTTGACAGATAAAATTTCAAGATGCTACATCTTGAATCTGTGTCATGGTTTCTATAAGTAATATGTTTGCAAATGTGCAATGAAAAGGAGCAAGTAGGACAGAAAGAGATACAAGATGTACAGTTTGGAGAGAAAAAGAACACTGGGAAATTTCATGTTACATTCAAAACAGTGCTGAAAGAGAGGTTGGCATTGATAAGGAGGTTAATTACATTAAAGAGAGGCCTGCTCCACACAGGAACAGTGAGAAACAATAAGAAAGGCGCCCAAAGGGCAGCACCTCAACCAGTTGGGCTTCCAAATTGTGAAAAAGACTCTAATGGGTTTTCCTCGTCTATAAAGGAGAAATAAACAAAAAGTACTATTATTCACAGAGGCCAGGGTGCATCCCAAAATGGCAGCTGAACTGGGCAATGTCATCCATATGCTGCTGGCTATAGCAGTGTGGAGGATGCACAAGTGAAGGGATTGTGTGTTTTTTCTTCTGCAGTTTCGGAGCCTCTAAGAGCAGACACTATAGAATATGGAAAAATCCCTTTGTGAAGGCTTTGTAAACATATATGCTTGTAGGCAAATGAATGAAAATCCCTAAAAGAAGTTGTTTCTGGCTGTAAACAAGAAGCCCCTGGAAGAAGTGTCTGTATCAGCAGAGACTGATGGACGGATCAGAATCTCAGTACTATGGAGACATTGAAATGTTGTAGGTTCAGAGGCTAATAACTTTATCCTGAACTACTTTTAGCCTTCTGAAACAGCCATTTTTTTTATCCCCCTCTCTCTGAACTAACACCTGTGACAATGAACAAAGTCTTATAGAAGCTATTAATCTTGTGATAAGAAATTAAAAACTCTTAGAAGCTGTCAACTTAGCAGAACTTAGCTTCCACCAATCCAAGGGCTAAGAATGTCATGAGTTAGAATTTTCGGTCTAGATAATAGTTTCCCCATCTCGATGTGTCTGGTGAGCCTGTCAGGTTCAAATGAAATTTCACTCCCCCAAATTCTGGCACTGGTTTCCTTCTACCAAAGGAGCCAGTCATTATCACAGTCGGAGGGACAAATAGCTGTCTGTGGTGCCTATCAGCATACCAAAGCACACCTGGCCTCTAGAATCATTCAGTAGCTGTGGCTTTTCTCAGCTCCTCTCACCCTTCCCCTACCCTAAACCTCTCCAGCTCATGGGCTTGCCTTCCTTCCACTTCCCATTCCCATATAACCCTGCCATTTCAGCCATGCACCCTCTTCTTGTCTTCCTCTCTTGGCCCCTCTCTCTTGCTCCTTTCTTGGTCTCCTTTTCTTCTCCTGCTCTCCCAGCCCACAACCCTATCCCTCCTCTCTTGGCCAAATCCAGTCTTCTGGCCATTGTTCAATCTACTACTTTCTCTCTGTGTTCTGGACTCTTCTAGATGCCGCTAGCTGTCCTCTCCCTCATATCTACAATAAAAACCTTCTCCTCAGTCATACCTTAGAGTGGCCATGTCCTCACTTTACACATCTGTTTGCTGAAAACTCTAGGCGGACCATGAATGGACCCTTTCGAAGGGTCCTAGCTTCTCCAAACCAAACCAAGCAACTCTTTTGACTCTCCTAAGGTGTGTACAGATCATTCATTTCTTCTACTCACCGTATTTGACTCCAAATTCTAGAGTCTGCCTCTTCGGCAGTATCTTCCCTTCACCTACTATGCTTCTCCACTGTGATTCTGGGAAGCTCTAGGTCTCTCTGTCTCCTGGAGTCTGCAATGACTCTTGGGTACCCATCACATGGAAAGACTGTGCTCCTCTCTACCTGATCTCTCCTCCTCCGGGTAAGTGCCACCATGAAGCCCCTGCTTTCTCTTTGTTGGCTCCCTGGAGCTTATAAAAGCCACGGGCCAGTGTGCCAGGACACTCCTCTAGCCCTCCTGAGCCCTATCCCATGGAAAGGAATGCCTGTCCTCTGAGATTTGGGGTATTTCTCTCTGACAAGTCTCTCAGTCTGCTTGGGGACACTCTGGATTGAAATCCTTGTCACCAGGACACTGATCCTTCTCTCCTCCACCCTTGCCCCTCCGGTCTGTGAGCTCCTCCAGCAGCTCATTGGACTCGTCTCTCTGGCAGAGTTTCCCCTTTGCAACCATTTCCCTCCTTCTCTAGTCTCTCTTCCTCCCTGGACTCAGAGATTTCATTAAAGCCTTGCTGTCTTACTGCAGATGGCTTGGCCTCAGTACAGCTCAACCAATGGCCCAAATGGCACATTAGATGTTTGAATTCTCACAGACTGTAACAGCTGCTGCCACTATACAAGCAAAAGTGTCTTATCTCTAAGCCTTTCCTATTTTCCACCTTTGAAAACTTCTATCTCTATGCTTTATTTGCTGTCTGCTCCCTCTCAAAAAAAAAATCTCGTAAAACTATTGTGTAAATTCTTTATCCCGGTTTTGTAAATTTTGTGATTCTTGTTAAAAATCTGTAGCAAAAAGTTAGCTTAAAGCTTGTAACCAAAGATTGACAGTTAAAAAAAATCTATACATTGGTAATTTGCCACGTCATTTGTAGATGTGATATGACTTTTATTTACAATAATAGATCTGCTCGGGGAGGCAGAGGCAGGCTGATTTCTGTGAGTCTGAGGCCAGCCTGGTCTACAAAGTGAGTCCAGGACAACCAAGGCTACACAGAGAAATCCTGTCTCGGAAAACAAAACAAACAAAACCTTCCCATGGTAAAAAGAAATGCAAGCTCCTAAGGGTGGTGAGATTTGACAGAAAAAATTTTTTCCACCATTTTGAGCCAAATTTGGAGCAAGATTTATTAAATGTTAAATACTGACCATGAGAGACCAAAAGATTGAAAAATCAGTGGTTATTAAAGTTTAAGGCCTAAACTAAATGGGTGGAGGAGGGAAAAGCTCACCTTTTAGATTCTTTCCCTACTCACTAGACATACAGTTGCTAGGAAACTGGCCCATCCCCCTAAGGAGGGATATTAGTTGATTGATAGGTTTGGGGACCTTCCAATAGCCAATGAATGTGAGGGGCCGCACTCACATTCA
>CM053756.1:49146751-49170097 GCA_028658305.1 Pachyuromys duprasi
GTGCTCTGCCTCTCCCGTGGCGTCACCCCGCCTGATGAGTTACAGCCAATCAGAGGCTGACACATCCTAAGCGGAGGATAGTTTTCTATATAAGGGCTGGGTTTCTGCCGCTCGGGGTCTCCGTCTCTACTCGTTGTAAGCTTATGCTCTCCCTCTCAAGATGCATTAAAGCTTTACTGCAGAAGGATCCTATGTGTGCTGCGTCGTTCTTGCTGGTGAGACGGTAACGCGCGCAACAAATGAATTCAAAATGTAGCATTTGCTTGCCAGACAGGAAGCGCACCTGCCTTGGGCATGCTGGGAAGGACAGAATCTTTACATGAGCAAACTACTCTGAACACGTGGTTCATGGCTGTTGCCGATTTGGTGGTGGGAGCTGTGGACCCAAGCTGCAGCTTGTAACTTTTAATAAACAAAACCTCATGTATTTACAGCAGAGTCTATTTGTTCCTGGTCTTTTGGGGTTTGTGCACTGGGCAGAGCAACCACTCCTGGGATTTCCCAGCTCACTGGCCCTGAGATACACGTTGTAGGTGCTTTTATGGACAAAACTTATAGGCCACCATACTTTCCCATGAGAGTTGTTTTTTGTTTTTTGTTTTTTAAAACCATACCCCCAAGAATTTCAAGAAGTTACCTGGTTCTTGAGCACATGGGGCTTAAAAACTAATTTTGGTTGTTACAATGACCCCAAGATTTCCTCTAAAGAAAAGATCATGGGGTATAAATGACCCCATTTGGGTTGTGATCATGTTAACCAGGGGGCAGGGAACTGCCCAGTGCCTTGTCCACTGCTAGGACCCTGACTGGACACTGCCAGTACACTGTGGACACTGTGGGGTTGACTGCCCTGCTCTGCCTCAATATAGTACGTCAGTGTCTCAGTGAATGTTCTCTTGCTGTGAAGAGAAACTGTGACCACAGAACTCTTTTTTAAAAAATTATGTATTGTATGCATATGAGTTCTCTATCTGCCTGTATGCCTGCATGGCAGAAGAGGGCATCTGATCTCATTATCCATGGTTATAAGCCACCATATGCTTGATAGGAATTGAACTCAAGACCTTGTGAAGAGCAGCCAGTGCTTTTTAACCACCGAGCCATCACTCAAGCCCCACAACAACTCTTATAAAGGAGTATCCAATGGAGACTTGCTTACAGTTTCAGAGGTTTGGTCCATTGTCATTATTAGAAATAAAAAATAAGATGAGGCTTACAACAGGTTTACTATGAAAGGGGTTTATTAAGGGAGAAGGGGGAACAGGCGTGGGCCAAGATGGGGAAGGGAGAGGGAGAGGAGGAAAGGGGAAGAGAGGTAGGGCGCCCCATAGAGAGGGTAAGAGGGTGAGAGGAATAAGAGGGTGGAGGAGTAAGAGAGTGAGGAATAAGAGAGTGAACACGTGTCTGGTGGTCCTTTTATAGGTCAGGTAATGGTCAGGTAATTATTAACCACGCCCCCAGGTGTGGCCACCTGGCTGGGCGATACATGATGTCATTGTTGCTAGGTAACCAGGAGCAAGGTTGTTGCAGAATACTAACAGTCATTATGGAGGGCAGCATGGGAGCATGCAGGCAGACATACTGCTGGAGAAGTAGATGAGAGTTCTAGATGTGGATCAGCAGGGAGACTGGGCCTGGCATGGGCTTTTGAAACCTCAAAGCCTCACTCTATAGTAACTCACTTCCTCCAACAAAGCCACAGCTCCCTCCCTTTCAAACAGTGCCATTACCCATTGACCAAGCATTCAAATCTGTGAGTCTGTGGGGGCCATTCTTATTCAAACCACTACAGGCAGTTTTCCTAAGTTCTCTCTGTATGAAGGAAGAACATGATTGCTCAAAGGTATAGTGTGTGTGGGGGGGGGGGGTTATTGTAGATATGAGAGAGAGTACAGCTAGAGGCATTTGGAAGCATCCAAAGCAGAGAGAACATGTAGTAGACTAAACATGCTCTCAGGATATTGAACCAGGCCAGGAGAGAAAAGGTGTGGAGCTGTGAGAGAGGAAGGGAAGAGAAAGAGAGAGGAAGGGCAAAGAGGAGAGGGCCAAGAGAGCACAGAAAGTATTGGCCAAAATGGCAGGGTTATATAGGAATGGGAAGCTTGGGGGAGGGAAGCCCATGAGAAGTTTAGAGTAGGGGGTAGTGTGAAAGAGCTGAGAAGAGCTGCAGGTTCTGAGTGAGTCTGGGGGCTTGCATGTGCTTTGGTCATAAGTAGCCTTTTGTCCTGTTGGACCTGACACCTCCTACACAGGAAAATCTCTGAGACCTTTTGTGTCTGGCAGGCTCCTGTTGCTGCTGCTGCGTGCAGCTGAAGACTTAGTGCTGTCCTTTGTGACAGTTGAAGACCAAAGACCTCTGCCTCAACAAAACCATCAAGGGTAGCCATCCAGGCAGCAGGTACACCTCTGTTGTTTCCATTGACATGGGGGTCATTTGGATGATATTTCCTGCTCAGATTTATCTTTCTCAGATCTCTCTGGATGTTGGTGACTGGATATAGATTGATCAGTTTGGTAACAGCAAGCAATCAGCCCCTCCCCCAGCTGCAGCAACTTGGGTCAGTCCTTTTCACATGTAAAATTAAGTCTCATCTTTTTCTGAAGCTTATAGAGAAAAAGCAGTTTTCCTGGACTCCCAGTTTTCCTTCCTGACAGGCTTCATACTAGAAGAGAAAAACACTCACAAAACAAGTTTCACTCTAACTTTTTATTGAGAGACTAAAGAATTAAAAATTAGGTTTTTGGGGTACTGAGCTAAAAAGTTTAAAATGTGAGGTAGCCATTCCATTAGACCTGAGATGGTCACCTGCATGCAAGTCATGCTGGCTCGCTATTCTTGTTGTTTTCAGCAGACACCTCCTGTTTGCGTAGTTACACCTCCTGTTTTGCTCAGTTACACCTCCTGTTTTGCTCCATTAAACCTCCTGTTTTGCTTGGTTAATGTTCCTGTTTTGCTTGGATATGTTTACTTGGAAACCTATATAAGTGGTTTACTCTGTAATAAAAATGGCGCCTTGATCAGAATACTGTCTTGGCGTCACTTCTTCATGTTCTCTGTCTCTTTTAATTCCCAGCCCCTTGTGTAGGCGGTTACTATTGGTAGTCTCAGGCGACTACAAAAATGTATCAGGTCAGTTGACCTTGCTGCTTCTGGACAGATCCAGCCAACTGCAGGGAAGAACTGACCTTGCTGCTCATTAGAGATATCATTGCTCCTGAAGATAGCACAGACTAACAGACTAATAGATAGCTAACTGCCCCCTCTTCCCTAGCAGCAGTCTATCAGTCCAGGACAGGACTGAAACCCAAGACCAGCTGCTTCCCCACAGCCCCCAGCAAAAGAGAACAAAGATGGAACCATTCATGGTCCTGGCTGATAGGATTGTGCAAAAGACTTACACGACAGTTCACAAATCACACCACGTGACTGGTTCCACATGGGAGGTTTATTAGGGGAAGGGAAAGTGGTCGCAGAGACCGTCTTTAGACAGGGCAGGAGAGAGAGAGAGAGAGGAGGGGCTTCAAGTTCTCTTATAAGGGGAACTGGAGCATGCACAGGTAGTTTTAGGTGGTCAGCAGGTGGTCTGGTGGTCTGTAGGTAACTTCACAGATGCCCGATAACCAGTTTGTCAGGTCTCTTAGGGCTGGCCATAGAGATGCCTGCTTAAGGATCCCAACATTCCTCCGTTTTTGTTTTGTTAAAAGGGAGGAGCTAGGAAGGGGTGATGGTGGGGGAAGGTATAGGGGCAACCTTTGCTCTTCCTGCTGATTAGGGACATTGTCATTCTCAGGGTATAGCTGGTCCCCACCCTCAGAGTGGATTGAAGGCTCATTGTCATCCAGTTCTGTGGGCAGAGGTTGATAATCCTGTAAGAGTAACATCTGATTAATGGTTTGGCTAGAGATTTTTTGCATTTGTTAATGGGAGATGGACATGGGTTAGTGTATGGCCATGGTAAACATCGGTCAGTAAAGACCCATAGAAGAGAATGGAGATGACAGAGTAAATGAGTAAGTAGGTGATCAGGGAGAGGTGAGGATTTAGCTGAAAGACCAGGAGTTAGGACTGGTCTCCCGTACATGAGCTCAAAAGTTGAGATAGATAGAGGCTTTGGGGGGAAAGTTCATAGCCTGAAAAGGGCCAGAGGGAGGAGCTTTACCCAATCAAAGTGAAGCTCTTGTGATAGTTTAACTAGAGTATTTTTTAAGGATTGGTTAGTTCGTTCTATCTTTCCTGAGGACTGGGGATGGTATGGGATATGAAAATACCAAGGACTGTTAAGGGCTTTAGATAAGGTCTGGGAAACCTGAGAAGTGAACTCAGGACCATTGTCTGACTGGAGGGAGGTAGGGATTCCAAAACGTGGGATAATCTCACGGGGAAGGAGATCAGAAACTGTCTGAGCTCTTTTGTTAGTAGTGGGGAAGGCCTCCACTCATCCCGAGAATGTGTCCACCAAAACCAGGAGGTACCGGACACATTTGACTGCTGGCATGTGGGTAAAATCAAGTTGCCAGTCAGTCCTGGGGAGAGAGCCTCTAGTCTGCTAGGTAGGGAGAGGGGGGACTATGATATCCTGAGTTAGGATCTGAGGTCTGGCAAATCTTACAAGAGGCAGTGATAGACTTTAGGAAATGTAAGTCCTCAAGGGTAGGCTGCACGTGAGTTGTGACAGTTAGACAAGGCTTGACTATTAGGATGAAAGAGCTGGTGTAGATAGGACAGAGTCTGATGAGTGTCAGGAGATGACAGGGGAGGTGTGGGTTGTAGTGCAAGGATGTTTTGTGGGACGAATCTAGACCTTTAAGGGCCGCAGCCTTAGCTGCCTCGTCAGCCCGGTTATTTCCTTTGGAAACTGTGGAATCATCCATCCTGTGGGACTAGAAGTGGACTATTCCGATGGCTGTGGGAAGGTGGGAGGCTTCTAGCATGGCCATAATTTGGCCTGCATTAGTTACAGATTCTCCCTTTGCTGTAAGTAACCCACACTCTCTCCAGATGGCAGCATGGGAGAGAAGAATATGAAAGGCATATTTACAGTCTGTATAGATGTTAAGAGATTGTCCCTGGGCCAATTGGAAGGTGCAGGTAAGAGCTATTAGTTCAGCCTGTTGATTAGTGGTGTGGGCAGGGAGGGCTTATGCCTCAACCACCTCAGTATCCAACATTGTGGCATAGCCTGCTTTTTGAGTTCCCTCATGTACAAAGGAGCTGCCATCTGTATACCAGGTTTAGACAGCCTGAGGTAATGTGCCCTCCTTGTCTGTGGAAGCTTGAGGCAGCAGTGCAAATCTGTGTACGGGGTCCCCAGCAATCATCTACCTGAAGCAGCATGCCAGCGATTTTCCCAAGCAGATTTTGGCTCATTTTGTGAGTCCCTGGGTTTTAGACCACTGGCAGGAAACAAGTCTGAGCAGCGGGTAGACACCACCGCTGCAGGCAGAGAGACAGATGTACCATGCACAGTTGAGGAAAAGTAAAGATTTTTAGGCATAGAGCAGAAAAGATCTGTTGTACCCATCCATTGTCCCATAGGAGTCCAAAAGGGTTCTGGCAAAGCCAGGAGACCCTCCCAGGTTGCAGCATCACTCTTGGGGACAATTAAATAATGACCGTTAGGCACACAACAGATTTTATATGAAAGAGGTTTTTTAGATGGAGATGAAGAGAGAGAGATAAGGGAGAGAGGGACATGATTGGGGGGGGGGTGCCCCGACAGAGAAAGGGCAGAGGGCCAAGAGGGCAAGAGGGGGAGCAAGAGAGAAGAGGCCAAGAGCAAGAGAGAGACCATTTGACAGATTTTTCCCTTTTAAGGAGCAAGGTAACCACGCCTTCCAGGTGGGCCACTTGGCCGGTGACAAGATTACATCATATGTTGCTAGGCAACCAGAAACAGGTTTCTAAATACTTACATTGGCACTTTCCCAGAGCAAACAATTTATGAAATGCGGCATCCCCTTTTTCTGTATTAACCAATAGAAGCTTGCCAGGCTAGAATCCCCTGCTTTGGGTGTGCTGGGATGGACTGGGGCCTATAAATCACCCACAGTCTAGAAATTGGGTCTCTCTGCTGGATTCCAATGCCTTGGTGTCTGTGAGAGTCTCGGCCTAGGCTGTGAATAAAGATCCTCATGTGTTTTGCAATGTATTCAACTCCCTGGTGGTCTTTTGGGGGTCTCATAATTTTGGCATAACATTTGGTGTATTGGCTGGGAACCCCAAGACTTCTGCCGCCCCACCCACCTCCAAACAGAAGGATCAGAACCCTAGGTAAGTGCTTTTGTCTTGGCCAAGTTCTGTGTCTTTGTTGTGCTATCCTCTGTCTCTGTTCTGATATTCTGCGTCTGAGATGTCAAGGTATTGGCAATAGTAGCCAAGGAGGAGTTGTGTTAGGACTCTGGCTAATGAGCTGGAAGGCCACAGTCATGGGGATCTGGGAGACATCCCAGGTCCCGAAGGGGACGAAGAGCCCCAAATCACTCTTTGACAGGTGGGAACAGAGAGCCTCCGGGTTGGACACTAGGTCCCAAGTCTCTTTGACAGGTGAGGACAGAGAGCCTCATGGATGGGACACTAGATCCCAAGTCTGTTTGCTAGGCCTAGAAGAAAGTGAGTGACTCCCAAGGAGACAGGAAGTGCTGCCAACATACTGCTTTTGGGTTCTTACCAACTCAACTTGCAGGATCTGTTGTTCGGCTGGCTGTTTATGGTGACTGTTCTCATTTATTTGGACGGAGACTCAATGTATAACATGGCACAGACTGCTTCTAACCCCTCCCTAGACTTAGCTCTTGCCCATTTCCAAGAGTCTCTGGTCTGGCAGAGCTCTGACACTGCTCTAGTCTCTGGTCTGGCCCAGGTCTTCCTGGAGTTGGGTTACTTGGGGATGAAGCCTGCCACGTGGAGAGGCTTCTGTGCAGGCTCTTAAAGGGGCAACAGCAGCCTCTTAAGTAAGAAAGCTACGAGCCTCTATGGTCATGAGAATTGGATTCAGTAGGTAGCAAGATATTCCTCCCTTGAAACTACAACTAAAGGAAGTTAAAAAAAAAAAAAGGATTTTGGTCTGTCAGTTTTGAATGTATAAGTTTACTATGTTTTGTATGTCTTGGTTATAGAATAATGGTTATTGGGTATATTAAAAATCTATAACATCTGTAAAAAAAAAAAGTTAACTTAAACTTGTAACTTAAGGTTGGAGCCATTCTGAACAACAAATGGCATAAGCCCGCTAAAAAAACAAGTCTCCAAAGGTAATATAAATTAGAATAAGATTTTACATAATTTCTGTCCTGTTTTAGAACCCAGGTTTATAAAAAGATAAGGTTTAAAACTCTGTTTATATGAGATATTAGAGCTGCACCTCCATATATATACAAGAACTTTTCTTCCTGGCAGCCAAAGTTTATGACATCAAAATAATACATTTGGTATTGATTTTAGAGACACTGAATTGTTTACACTGATAAAATTTGGTTTTCACTTCTGAAAACTATGGTTATACTCTATGACTTCACTCTTTAAAAGGTACTTTATTTTGATATTGCAAAAACAGGTTTAAAATGTTCAAATATTTAAGGCTATGAAACATTTTAAAGTTTATCAGGTATTTTAAAATAATGACCTTGGGCAGTGAAACAAAGAACTTGGAACAGTTTCTCAACGCTCTAGGAGAAGTCAAAAGACCTTTATTTTATTAAATTTACCAAGTGAAACCAAGTCACACCGTTTTAGCCAATTTAAGAAAATGAAAATTGGAGTTTTTACTGTGTGTCATGGCAGGATGGTAGAAACCCATGAAAACTTAGTATAAAATAATAAGAAGGATTTTTATTGGAAGTTTTCATATTGTCTGAGAAGCAAGAAAGAAGGTAAGAGACTGGGACAATAAAAAAAAAATAGCTTTCCTAAAATAAAAGTGTCTGGTTGAACCAGAGGAACATAGCTAGGAAAAGTGTAACCTGAAGGTGTATAGAATGTTATGGAAGGTCAGAATATGCACAGAAAGCCAGAGGGCATGTGAACTGTATTTGCCTTGGTTTCTCAGACCTGCAAATATGGTTTGAAAAAGAACTGTAAAGTATGTTAAAATTTTGAGCATATTAGATTAATTCTCGTTGGTTTTCTTCATTTAAAAGGCTGGTGATTCTTCAATGCAAAATGTTTGCTTATGCTCTTTAAAGAGGACTACAGCTCCATGTTAGCCCAGAGTTATACTGACGATCAGTTCAAGTCATTCTTAACCATTATACGAAATATATGCCTGGCGGCCAGGTCCTAAATAAATGAATTAATGCTGCTTTTTTTTCTGGCCTATAGGTTTGGTATGGCCAGAATAGTCCAAGCACTATTTTTAAAATTGTTCTATACTGTTCTATTATATAGTTGGTTCTAAAACTTACTTGATTACAATGTTAGGACTTGGTTATAGGAAACTGTAAATGCTTCACAATACTATACCATGGAAAACGGCAGCACCACCAGCGACACCTGATGGCCACAATTTTAAATCTCCCGCCACGGCCTGTAACAACACATGGCTGACCGCCATGTTGGTTCAAGAATAAAGAGGCTGGAGCCATGGTTTTACCGCCATCTTTGCGGAGGGCTGCCAGCTATGTTCAGTTGTCTGTTTAGTGCTAAGCAAAACTTTTGTCCTTTAAGCTTTTGCTGTTCAGTCTTAATAAAATGATACGGTAGAATCAGCAAGATTTGCCTGTCCGTCTATAAACTGTATGATTGAAAGTTTTCCTTTGATTTTAGTTCAGAAATATATTTAAAGTTAGGCTAATGACTGCGGTTGGTTATAAGATTGAGCTTTACGTAGACTCTTGTTTATGTTTTCAGGGTTAAGCCTAGGATGGATAACTACAAAGTTTGCCTATATAAGATCTACTTGAACTAGATATGTTTAAAAAACACTTATCTAACGAATATGTCAGAATTAATGATTATAATGGTCTGTTTTACAGGATGTAGTTTAGAGCAGGTAACTAAAAACAGACAAAAATTAACCCAGATATGCTGGCCCTCAAGCTTGTCAGAGATATGATGAATATGGCATGTAATATATGTAGAGAGTCCCCCAAATCCTGGCAGTAGCTCCCCAAGGTCTCCAAGATTTGGGCACAAGGACAAATGACTTCAACTCTGGATTTTGGTATGTTAACCACTGGGCTAAACTGCCCCACCTGGCCCACCACTAGGGCCCAGTGTAAACTGTGGACAAAGCTGTGGACATCTGGAGAGTCATTGTTTCAAGTTGCTGAGGGCGAGGTGAGGCCAATCTCTCATGTTCTTCCTTACCAGAGAAACAGTCTCTCATCTTCTGTGCCTGATGGCCAGACTGCCTCTGCTCATGGTCCCATGAGACCACAGGAACCAGGGACAACTGCCTAGGTAATAAACTGACTAGTCATCTCTGTCATTTTGATTGGTACATAGGTTGGTTCATTTATTTAGCTTATAATTTATCCTTCACTGTCTCTGATCACATTGATGGCTAAACTGAGCTAGTGATAACTTTGCAGCTAAAGAGCAGACAATTAGATCCCCTGTTAGTTCATTGGTCAGTTCATTAGCTAGTCAGAACTACTAGGTACTAGATCTCTTATTTAGAAAGACAAACAGGTTTGCCTTGCTCACAGGCCTCATGCTAATTGCCTGTGTCTTACGGTGAATAACTGGATAGAAAGATGTAAAGTTTACATAAGGTCTGAGGATTTGAAAGTTTAAATTATGAGGATCTAAAAAAGTTGTGTGAGGGTCTAGAAAAGTGTTTCAAGGTTGGTAAATAAAAGTGATGAAGGAAAGCCTCTCTAAGAAAGTTGATAAAAGATTGGAGGGCCTAAATAGGTATTTTAAGGTAGATAAATGCAAGTTATAAAATGTTTATGGGTCTGAGAAAATGTTTAAAGGTATATGAATGTAAGTTATAATGATATAAGAAAAATAATTTAAAGCACATTAAAAATGGGAAATTTTTCATATTTCTCTTCCCCTTCTATGCTATTGTTATGCTTATGTTGTTATAAGATTTCAGAGGTTCAGAGTTATGACATTGATCAATAGAGTTTGATAAGCTGCTAGAGCACTGGCTGCTTATTATCCAGTCACAAGGTCAAGATTTTAATTTCCCTTTAGTTGTCTTCTGGGGATAGACTTAAAGGAGCTTCTCATTATGCTAAAAAATATCTCTGTCTGATATGTATATCTCTGACCCAAAAGCTATAACTTTTACTAGATCTTAATGGCACGAGTCTACTTCTGCTGTCTTGTAGACACCTGTTACCTGCTTTTTCTAAAGTGTGGATCTCAATACAATGGTGATGCTAATATACTTCCTTTTGTAAATTAAAATTCATATGAGTTTCAGGAAATCAAAAAGTCATAAGACCTGGATCTGGCATGGCTCAACCGGACTCCAGATGAGTTTTTCCCTTGGGTCTTGGGATTCCTCACTTTCCCCATTTACTAGACAAGTTTTAACTTCTGTCTCTAGTCTGAGTTTGTCTCGGCAGCTTTTTACCTGACTGGCTGACAGACTCCATTCAGGGATCAGCTATAGATTGCAAGCTGAAATCTGAACTTGCTGAAAACTGAAGTAAACTAGTCCAGCTGATGTGATGGCTCCCTGCCTCTTCAACTGGATTGCTAATTAGATGGTTGCCTTGCTTTTGACTAGCCTTTCAGCCTTCCTGTGTCCCCAGTATCTCTGCCCCAATAGAAGAAGTTACAGAAGAATAGAAATTCTTTGGCCTTTATCCTACCTGACAGGCTGAAATGCTAAGTCAAAAGGGACTCTCTGACATTAGCCATTCTCTTGGGGACCTGCTTAGCTGGAGCAGGAACTGGTATTGCAGCACGGGTTGTACAAGGCCAGAAATATAACAGCTTAAAGGCAGATATTGATAAAGATAGTCAATGCCATGAAAACTCCCATTTAGAAAAAAATGTTGGTTCAAAGGCAGAAGTAGTACTGCAAAACAGAAGGGACTTGGATCTGTTGTTTTTACAGCAGGATGTGTGCAGCCCTCAAAGAGGAATGTTTGTTTTACACTGACCACTCTGGAATAATCAGAGAGTCTACATTTTGGGAAGCCCCGTGATTGGGCCTTAAAGGAACTTGTCAGACCCAGCCAACTGCAGAGGAAGCTGACCTTAGAGGCACTGTTGCCAGGAAACCGACCTGGATGGCCTTGCTCCTGGAGATAATCTCTCCCTGTCCCCTAGCAGCAGTCTATCTATATCAGTCTAGGACAGGACTGAAGCCCAAGGCCAGCTGCTTCCCCTCAGCCCCCAGCAAAAGAGAACAAAGAAAGATGGAACCATTCATGGTCCTGGCACTTTCCCATGGCAAACAGTTTTGAAATGTAGCATTCCCTCTTTTTTGTATCAACCAATAGAAGCTTGCCAGGATCCTGCTTTGGGCATGCTGGGAAGGACTGAGACCTATGAATCACCTACAATCTGGAGATTTGGGCTCTCTGCTGGATACCAATTCCGTGGTGTCTGTGAGAGTCCAGCCCAGGCTGCGAATAAAGATCCTCATGTGTTTTGCAACGGATTTGACTCCCTCGTGGTCTTTAGGGGGTCTCACAAATTGGACATAGCATTCTTTTCCTCTCACTATGCTTCTGTTATATTAAGACTTCAAAATTTCAAAGTTTTAACACCAACCAACGGAGTTCTGAAAAGCTGTTAGTGTAGCCCGGTAGTGTATTCACAAGCTCAAATGTTTTAACTTCGTTTGTTTGCTTTCTAAATATAGACTTAAATGTGCTTCTCATTGTTCTGAAAACATCTGTGTCCTATTTATATACCTGGCCCTCTATACAGAAGAAAGAGTGTTCATGCTTTTAACCCAGAGTAAGTGATGCTGGGTCCCTACGCTTTTGCTATGACTCAAAGGTGTGCATCTACTCCTGCTGATACAAATACCTGTTAACTACTCTTTCTACAGTGAGGATGTCAGTACAGATTACAAACAGTGGTGTTGCTGAGACATTTAAAATTTCTATCTCTTTTTGTAAGCTTAAAAGGTTCATGCAAGCCTCAGGGATAACAATTTAAATCCACCGGTCACAGGTTAAACAGACACCCAATAAATACTTCTGTTAGTCAATAGTTTAAGCTTTCCCGTTGGGACTTCTCCCTTCCCACTCACTCCAGAACCGCAGGCATTGAGGTTTCAACTGTCCACTTGATAAATACAGAGTCCACCCCACCCTCAGACTCCTTAATTTTACCTTCTGTCCCTAGTCTACATCTGTCTCAGCAGATTTCCAATGAACTGCAGACTGAAAACCGCTCCAAACACACCAATCCTGGACTTGCTAAAACCTGGAAGATGGCTTCTGATGAATTTCCTACCTGCCTGAGCCCCTGCTTTGACCAGCATTCCAGACACCTTCAAAGCAGCCTGCACTTTGCTAGCTTCATGTGGTCCTGCAGAACCTGGGCAGCAAGCAAAACCCACTTCCCAGCTTGTGCTCCTTCTTCCTCTTCTGGCCTTTGACCAGCATCTCAGCCTTCCTGGACCCTGACAGATTGCCCTCATTTCAGCTAAGGAGCATTTAGAGAAGAGATTACATCACCCCTCATCACCAACAAAAGGCGGGAATGTCAGCTCCAAAGAAAACTCTACTCCCTGAAATGATGACACTCCTTCCCCTCTACCAAAGGAGCCTGTCCTCGTCTGTGTCAGAAGGGACAACTGTCTGTCAGTGGTGCCTATTAGCATACCAAACACACTTTGGCTTCCTGCCTCTCTCAGAAGTGGTGGCTCTTCTCACCCTGCCCCCTACCCTAAACTTCTCCAGGTCATGACCTTCTCTTCCCCAGCTTCCCGTCCCCATATAACCCTGCCATGTTGGCCGGGCACTCTTTTTCATCTTCCCCTCTTGTTCCCCTCTCTCCTTTGCCCCTCTCTCATTGTCTTCTCCTGCTCTCCACCCACTCTCTTCTCATGGCCAAGTCCATGTCACTGGCCAGTTCAGTTTACTCCTTTCTTTCTCTGCTCTGGACTCTTCTAGGGGCTTCTGACTGTATCCTCCCTCACATCTACAATAAAACCTTCCCTACAATAAAACCGGTCATGTCCTCAGTTTATAAAACACTCCATAATGAGTTTTAAACTTGCCTTAATTTTTTTTATTTTCTTTGTTTTATAAACTATATTTAAAAAAAAAGATGTGGAAGAACTACTGTTGGTGTAACAGGCGACTCAGCTGGCCTGCCTTCAGGGGCCTTTCAGGGCCCTCACACTCTCTAACATCAGGTGCCATACCAAGAAAAAGGACCTGCCTGTCACCCTGCGATTTTGTCCTCTCCGTTCTCTCACACTCCTTCACAGTCTATCTCTGTCTCACTTTCTCTCCATCGTGGATGCTCCCCTCCCTTTTCTCCCCCATTCCTGCTTTTCTACAATAAACCTCCTTTTGACCAGATCCGTTGCATGGCATCTTAATCATTATAACAACTTCTACACCGGAGCGTGGAATTTGGGGTAACATCTGTGCTTCTGGTCACTCAGAATGTTTCCCCTGCAATTTCCTGTCCATGGTGTTAAAAAACAGACACTCTCTTCCAGCAGATGTCTTGGTATTTGGTTTTTACAATCTTTCTACTATCCCCCATTTTCACGAAGTTCCCTGAGCCTTAAGTGCAGGGGTTGTGATGTAGATATATTATTAATTGGGAACAGGCACCCACGGTCAGTTGATCTATACATTTTGATCAGTTCTGACTTTCTGCGATCAACTCTGTCCTACCCCAAAAAGAAGCTTCTTTGAGGAAGGGCGAGGGCTACACTTCTCTGTAGATATGAGGAAAGGTGTTTAGAATGCAGTTAGAGACTACAGCGTTTTAAGAAGCTGGCCATAGTAGGGTCTTCCAGAATGAGACTTAAGTTCAGGTAGCATCTGCTGGTTACCTCCGGCGGAGTCTGTGCAAGGGGAACACCAGAGGCTTTAGAACTCATGGAATTCGGCTCACTACCTGTTAGCATGACCACAACTGATATGTCTTAGAGTTGCAGAACCTCAAGAACTGCATGTCCTGAGGACTTCCCGCTGTCAGAGCACATAGCTCTAGAGGCTTGTTATCTTTGCAGTCCTTATAATCTTCCTAATACATGGATCGTGTGAGTACCCCAAGGGGTCTTCCAACCCCTCACTGAGCAGTACCACCAGCAGTAACCGTTAGTATTTAGGTAGGCAGCCTGTTTCTGGGTTGCCTAGCAACCTATGATGTCATCATGTGTTGCCCAACAGGTAGCCACACCTGGCAGGCGTGGTTAAGTCTTTAAAAGGATCAACCCACCACTTTGTCTCTCTCTTGCCCTCCCCTCTCTTGCCCTCTCCTTTTTCTCTATCTGGATGCTCCCTTCTCCCTAGCATGCCTCACTCTCTCCTTCTCTCTCTCTCTTCATCTCCATCTAATAAACCTCTTTCACATAAAATTTGCTGTGCGCATCATTGTTTTCATTGGTCCTAATATTGGTGCACCTAACATTGGTAGCATCTGGTCTGGTCATGCCGGGACCCTGTAATAGGACCATGATGCCTGCAACAGATTTTTTTTTTCCTGCTCTGCCTATCCCTAACCACCATATGCTCACCGCTCAACCACCTCTGCCTTAAAACCTACACTTTCGGCTACCCTGCCCTTACCGTGCACACAAGTCCCACTGCTCGTGGCTGCTCAGACTTGGCATCCTGCCGTGAGCTGCACTACACAGCTGACACTCATGCTGAGCCAAAATCGGCTTGGGGAAAGTAAAACACTCACACCAGATGCTGAAACCACAGCTTCATACACAGACACAGCCTGCTTCTAAACTATTGCTGTTAGGTAAGCAATTACTAGGGACCCTGCCCACACACAGATGGCTTTAAATTGCACCGCTGCCTCAGGTCCTGTGGGCAAGATTTTAAATGGCCCACAGAATGCCTGCCTCAAGAGGCTGTCCTGCAGGACTGTTTTCAGTTGCACAGACTTCAGATCAGCTGTGCCACGTGCACACAGAGAGTTTCGAATCAGGCCAGAACAGCCTTGACCGCCAGCAAGAACCTGGTCTCACTGTGTCACCACAGTTGCTTGATACACTTGGTAAACTGTCATGTTGACTTTTAAATAGAGAAGCCATGCCATGCGCTCACCCCTCCCCCACTCCTATAAAACTCTGGTTCTGCCAGGTGACTGTTTCAAACGCAGCCAGAGGGAATGCTGGTCTCACAGCTGCCTCAACAAGCCATGGCTGCCTGCTGGCAGACTGGCCTCTGGAAGTCAAAATGCTCTCATGCAGACTTATCCTCTGTGCCCAGCCATGGAGGCTCAACCAGCACAAGAGCCATAGACACTTCCAGCCTTCCAGCTCCTTGGCCTGGCAGAAGACAAATGGCTCCTTGATTCAGCGACCTCCACCACCTTTGCCCAGCCCAGGGTAACATTGCAGGTCTGTTTTGGCCTCACACTGGGGTCCTATTGGCATGTTGCCAAATTCTGTCTTGGGAGACTTCAGATGCCTTCTCAATTCTCTTCACATGCAGGAGACCAGGCTGTAAGGTCAGTCCTAGGGTTGTTACTGTCGGGCCTAGACATAATATTCCCTGTTCCCAGACTGAAAAAACATGCCTACATGGAACTTTTTACCATCCCTTTAGCTAAAGGACAACAAATGTTCATAGCAGTCTCACCTATGTCTCATGGTAAATAACTAGATATAAAGGCCTAAAAAAATGTTGTTTGAGGGTCTAAGAAAGTGTTTTAAGGTTGGTAAATGCCAGTTATAAAGGTTGCAAGGTCTAAGTTGATTTGCCATGTCCTAAATAGGTAAAAAAAAAAAAAAAAGGGCTTAATATTCCCTCCTGTTGCTATGTTACTGTTATATTGACTGTCCAGAGCTTTAACCTTTATCAATAGAGCTCTGATTTATTATTCTAACGCTAATACAAAAACATTCCAGTATATCACATACAATTTTGTTTCTAAGCTCAAGATTGTAAATCTCCATAATGTATACTTATATTAAAGGTTAAGAACAAGTGAGCTTTTGTCCCTTCTACTTTACAAAAGGCTTGTGCCTTTTCAGAGCTCACCTTAAAGAATGCTTATGTTGTTAACACGAATGTGTATGTCTACTGCCTTTTCTACAATCTATATTTCAGTGCAGATTACAATTGTAATGCTAACATGTCTAAAGTTTTACCTCGTTTGTAAAACATAAAAGCAATTCTTGTAGGCTGCAGGAAATCCACCTCTCAGGTCAATTGGGCTCCAGATAAGTACTGCACTTATTGCCTATCTCAGAGGGTGGGTTCCTCCCCTTTCCCTGGCTTTAGGATTTCCCTTTTCTGGCTACTTGATTGCTACCTCCTATATGAAACACCAGCTGGATTGGTGAGTTCTCCTCATTGGTCAGCATAAATGCCTCTCTTGGTAGGGGAAGATTAACTATTGAGTTTCTGGCCAACTTCCTAGTACCTTTTAAGACAGAGGAACCCCCAACCACTGTCTTCACTGGCCATAGTGCTGACCTCCATCTAGGACTTCCTCTTTCCCTGGGGTGAGATTTTTTTCCCCCTGCTACATGCATGGCTGCCCTACCCCATGAAAATCCTAGTGCAGGATAAACCATGTCTCCTATGGGCAGCTGTGCCCTTTGTCCCTGGCCAACTCTGATGACTTGTTGGATCCAGTAGGACCATACTCTACTGAGCCAAACCTCACCTTTGGGATGCCTCTGGCAGATCACTGACTTCTACCCTCTCAATGGGAATGGACCATTTGTCTGTTCCTCCAGATTCTTCTCTGAGATGTCTTCTAGAGAATTTCAGAGTTCTACACTTGTTGCCTGGGTTAAGGGCCTCTAAACTTACACACTTCTGTAACTGAACTGGGCCTCAATTTCCTTAGATGACAGATCCAAAGCAAAGCCTTTAATTACTACTAGTGATTAGGTAAATGGAGGTTCCCTCAGGTAAATGGAGGCTCCCATGTTCAAGTCTCTTTGATCCAAACCTTTCACCTGTTTGAGCTCCCAAAGTTTTAAATGTACACCTAAAAATTTTTCTTTATAACCTACTTAACTTTACCTTCTCCCTATATATATGTTTCAGTATGCTGCCAGACCCAGGTGTTTCCTTTATCCACAACAGCGCCAAAGCAGCTACCACAGTGTTAGAGTCTGACTTCACAGACTTCCATCAAGCTGGATCTGCACTTTCCCTCCCAGCCATGGATGTTCTCACAGATCCTGGACAGCGTCAAATCAGTCTGTTCTTCCTGGACTTGGCCAGCATTTCAGCTTTTTTGACCTTCCTACGGCACCCCCATTGTCAGCAGGAAGTAGCCAGAAGAGAATCTATGCCCGTTATTCGCTCATTACTAACAAAAGGCTGGAATGGTGTGCTTCAGACCCAGGACAAGTAGCTCCAGGTTCTCCCAGCATTCCTCAGTCCCTACCTGCTGCCTTGGGTGGCTGGCAACTCTACTGGCAACCCTCTACCCTAAACTTTCCAGGGCAGGGGCTTCCCCTCCTCCTCTTGACCACTTAATCTGGGCCATTTTATTGCTATTATTATTTTTCTCTCTTTCTCTTAACCCCTTGCATGACAACCAAGAACTGCTTCCAGTGAACCTAAATTTATATACTTTAAGTTACCTTACATGAGAAGCAGTCCCAAGTTCCTCATTTTTTAATTACAGAAAAAGGGAAGAATGTTAGTATTTAGGCAGCCTGCTTCTGGGTTGCCTAGCAAACTATGATGTTATCATATGCGGTCACCTGCCAGGTAGCCACACCTGGCAGGCATGGTTAAGTCTCTAAAAGGATCAGCCCACCACTTTGTCTCTCTCTTGCCCTCTCCTCTCTTACCATCTCCCCTTTCTCTGTCAGGGTGCCCTCCCCTTCCCCCATCATGTCCCACTCTCTCCTTCTCTCTCTCTTCATCTTCATCTAGTAAACCTCTTTCATATAAAATCTGCTGTGCACATCATCATTTTTATTGGACCTAACACTCACAATAACAGTGCTCTCTTTCAGGCATTGCTGCTGGACCAGGCTAATGATTCAGCCACCGCCCTTGAAAAGAACAGAGGATGATTGCTGGCAATGACCGCTACCCCTAGAAAGAATTTAGATCTGTTCAGCAAGTTTAGATAAAGATGCTTTTGCTAGGGGTTCTGATGTAGAAAATCTTAGAGACAGTTTGAAGTTCAGGAAAGTATACTCTTAATAGTGAAGCCAGGGACATTTTGAGGTTGGTGAGCAGAAACCATAGCCCAAGGTGGCACTGGCTGATGTGACGTTCTCAAGCTGGACGGGTACTACTGAGGTGACAATTAATTTCCTTATACTTCTTTTTGCTCTCAGCTTCTTCATATGACTTAATAAACATTACTAATGAGTAGATGTGCACCTTAAAGATTCAAAGTAGAAATGGCTGATTGTTTTTTATATAAAAGTTTAGATTTGTGATTCCTTTAATGTTTTGCTAAGATTACATTTTAAGATAACTGATTCTTTTTTTTTGTAACCTCAAGCTGCAGCCTTCCAGTAAAGAAAAAACTGGCTGAGAAATTACCTTGCTTGCTCATACTTTGTTAACCTGTAATAAGTTGCTTAGTTACAAGTGTATATGCGTTCTTGGAGATAATGTTTTTATCCACCTGTACTGTGTAGAATGTTTTTCACTAGGGATATTGGGAAAGCATATTGTTTTTAATGATTATTTACTAAAAAAATAAAATGTAATTACATTGTAAGTTTCACACTGCTTGAAAGATTTTTTCTCTGGCAATATAAACTGGGAGAAAAAAAAAGCTGGAAGCAGCTTGTTGGAACCTACCTGTTGGAGTCTGTCTACATCAAGTCTGTGTGTGTGTGTGTGTGTGTGTGTGTGTATGTGCGCGCGCGCCCGCATGACCTTTTTCTCTCCTTTTCTTTTCCTTTTAGACACTTGCCACCACCAGTGGAGGCTCACTTTAAGAGCCAGTAGCTCTAGCCCATACTTGCTACCACCAGAGGAAGCCATACCAGGAAGCTACCCGCATCTGGCTAATTGTCACCAGCAATTTAGTTCTGGCTCCTCAGCTTGCTTCCGTCAGTGGAAGCCACGGTTGGTGACTCTCAGTTATGGCCTGGAAAACTGCACTCAGGGCAAGTCTTCAGGGTGATCAGCCAGCCACCAGATCTATGCCCTGCCTCAGTTTCCCCTGCTGATGTCTAACGAAGCTGGTCTTCTACATACATCCAGGATAACCTGTCATTAAGAATAACCTGTCAGAGCAGTCATTGTTATGGTTTATTAGCATTACAGCTAGATAGGACTACTTATATTTTTCTTTCTCGGCTGCTGGCACGGCTCCTTCCCAAACTATGAGAACTAGTCATCAGTAAGGAGGATTCTAAATCAGATCCAAACTGCTTCCTCAAAATCCTGTGTCTGAAGTGTGTGGTGTCTTCCATAATTGGGATTTTCCTGGTTTTTTTTTTTTTCTGGAAAACACCAAGGCAATAGAAAGAGTTCATATTCTTCTGGTGGACTCTTGAACTTCCCTGACTATATGCATGTATGTACATACATATATATGAGTGTGTGTATGAATATATATGTGTATGCTGTGTGTATGTCTTCTGTATATACTGGCTTGGCTCAGTACACATATATGTGTGTGTGTATATATATATATATATATATATATATACATATATATATATATATGTTGTGGCATCCCAGCAACATACACTCCTATAACACAGCTTGAACACCAGATCATGAGGTTAGAGAACACATGAAACTGATACCCTGGATCCTATTTCTAGTCATACATCACTGACTTTAGTTTATGAGGTCAGGAGCATGGAAACTCCCTCACACTTATGTGGCAAGGTGCAGCAAAATTACCTCTCCTACCCAATCCACAAATAGTCAATGTTTCCATGACAGAACAAACACCACTAAGCCAAACCGATGCTCACTCAATATAGGCATGCCAAAAGACTTAACCAACATACTTCTCTTCATGAGCATACCCCAATACTGAAACACAATAAAACAATATGAAATGTCTCCTCCAAAAATTACCAATATTGGGGGCTTGATGGCTCAGCTATTAAAAGTTTTTGTCATTCTTGCAAGGCTCAGTTTTAGGTACCCACACAGAGGCTCACAACTTTCTGCAACCCCAGTTATAGAGGACCTGATGCTCTTGACCTCCCTGGGCAGCAGACATGTATATTGATGCACATACATGCACACTGTAGTTCATACATATATGTAAATAAAAATAACTATATCTCCTTAAAAATTACCAATCCTGTAGGACTGGCCAACAATAAGAATGACTTAGAAAAAAAATTCTAAACAAATACTTCAAAGGAATGGTTGTCAGTATGTGCTAATAACTCTAAAAGGAATTTACATGTAAACAAGTTCAAAGAGGATAGAAAAATCACATGAAATAAATCCAAAAGAGCACAATCAAACAGCTGAAAATAATTTGGAAGTCAGTGAAGTAAATGAAAACAAAATTCAACAAAGAAACCGAAGTACTGAAGAAATATTAAATTGAAACAATACCAAAAATGAAAAAAATAACATCAGTGGACTCACTAATAGATGAACTATGTAGAGGGCAGAATATCATAATGTGATATTGATCACTCAGGTAAATCCATTGACCTGTGACTCATTCACCCACAGGTCCTTTTTGAACTGTATCCAATATCTCCACCCTGCCAGATCTCACATGTCCTTCTGATGGCCTACCAGTGACTCTTCCTGACCTCCTCATCCACATCTCCCCAACCTACCACATTCTAGATCCCACAACCAGTGATTCGAGTACTCTGGACAGACCCCACCTTTACTGCAATCACATTCTAGGTTTCTGCAAGGACCTGTCCTATCTGCTGCATATCCCTTCTGCACTGCATCCAACCTCTTTGCCCAGCCAGAACTCTCACTTCTTCTTTCTGGGTCTGGTCTAGTGAATCACTGAACTCCCCACCCATACCTTCTCCTTAATTGCCAGATCTAGCCTTGATCCCACATCCAGTGTCCCACTTACTCTACCTCCCCTACCTGTACCAAAACTTCTCTCTATATCTCCAGTCTTCTGCCAGGAAACTCACTTCTTATCCTCCAACAAAAAGACCCTTCATATTTAACATCCAACCTTTTCATCAAGCCAGATTTACCCCCACACTCTTACACTAGAAGGCAAATCCTGTATACCAGCCTAATTCCCCCTGTCCACCTGACTTCATTCCACCCATTTGATTTCCAATCTCTGCACAAGACCAGCGTGTACATCCTCTATTCTGCTCCAACCTGCCATGCTCATATCAGACTTGTAAGTAACAAAAGAAGTGCACATGCTCAAATATCATCACAAAAATACCAACAAAGTGAAGGATCAAGTCTGTGTCTTCTCTAAAACAACCTACCAGTCATGTAGAAATGTTTGCCAATGAGAATTATCTAGATAAAATCAACTCCGACAAGTAATCCAAGGAGTTTAATAAAGGCACAAAGAAAGAGCTAAGTGGAATTAAGGAGAAAGAACTTGAGAAGAAATGCCGAGTGATGCCCAGGAATACACAAACACAGGCTGATAGACATGATGAAGACAATCCAGGGCCAGAGAACAAAAGTCAGTAAAGAGGAAGACACGCTGAAGGAGACTCAGGCGGAAATAAAGATGTAACTGGAAAACCCAACAACTCAACTGTAAATCTCAAAGGAGAGCCCCAGAAGTAGAATGAATCAAACGAAAGATAGACTATCCAGACTCAAAGATAAGGTAGGCAGGATCTAGACCAAATGCACAGGAAATATAAAAAAATTAAATGCAAAACCCACAGAAAAGGAGTATACAGGAAATGGGGGAAAATATGGAAAAAAATCTTTGAATTATAGGTGTAGATGAGGGAGAAGAATCCCAAATCAACGACATAAACTAGATGTTCATAGACTGACAGTGCATACAAGACCTGCACAGGTCAAACCAGACAAAGTCCCAGCACTGAAAAGGAAGAGAAGACAGAAAGTGCTACCCCTAACCACAATACCTGCTGGGAAAGAAAGGGAGTTTCTCCAGTACAGCGTCACTGGGCATATCAGCCACATCCCAGGTCAGGCTCCATGCCCACAAGTAGATGGTCAAAACAAAATGGGCTCCTTTTTTGTTTGTTTGTTTGTTTGGTTGGTTGATTGGTTGGTTTCGGGTTTTGTTTTGTTTTGGTTGGTTTGGTTTGGGTTTTGTTGCTTTTTTCTGTTTTTTTTAGAGAGAGGGAGAGACAGAAGGAGAGAAAGAGAAAACATGAAGTTGGCTGGATAGAGAGGTGTGGCTAAGCTGTGAGGAGTTGGGTAGCGCACAATATGATCTAAACGTACAGTATGAAAAAAGTGTTACTGAAGTTTTAAAATGGTGCCGGGGAAACTGAATATCCACATGTGGAAGAATGAAACTAGACTCTCATCTCTCCTGGCCTGCACAAAATCAACTCCAGATGGATCAACGACCTTAACCTAAGACATGAAACTCTGAAACTGCTGGAGGATAATATAGGAGAGACACTGAGATACAAGCACACACAAGGACCCTTCTGCATATGGTATGGGGGGCTTGCCCTTTTCTGCACAGGCTATGGGGGTCTTGATGGAGCCTAGGACTTAGACTACCTCTTCTGGGTGACCTCAGTTTCAAGAGATGAGTTTAGCCAGGAATTTTATCTGTCTGATAAGGAACCTCTGCCACGATCCCACCTGACTCTCTCCTGTCCTCACTTCTCTAGTCTCTTACTTCCCTATATCTCCCCTTTGTGCGCCTTTGTACTGGACAAGTATCTTAAATACTTTTTTTCCCTTGCACTTCTCACATCACTGTCCATCTCCAGTGCTCACCCTCAGCTCTGGCTTCTCTCCTTGATTTTCCAATTCCATTGAAGTTGACACTAGTCATTGTAATGTGAGAGCCTGAACGTACAGGAGAGAGGTTTAAAGGTCTCCTGTGGACAGGAGCTGCCTCTGACCTCCTTCCGCACCTACCTGAGGCTGATCATTAACTTAATACTCATATATAATAGGTGTCAATCCTCGCAATGGGGACAGCGCTGCCTGCAGCCATGGCCAGCACAGCAAGCGTCATTACCAGCACTGGAAGCTCAGAGCTGTCTTCACTGTCAGAGAACATCAATAATGCTGCTGACATCTCTGTCATTGTCATCTATTTTGTGGTGGTGATGGCTGTTGGAGTGTGGGTATGTGGGAATGCAGTGGGATTTCTGTCTGGGCACTGAGATTGCAGGGAAAACATGTCACGGTAAATATGTGAATCAC
>CM053756.1:49170597-49189792 GCA_028658305.1 Pachyuromys duprasi
TACTCAGGGAAACAGGGACTGTTTCAGTCATGATCTTGATGGCTGACTCTTTGACCCTCCCCCATACAAGCCGGGGAGTGACAGACTGGCTAGATCCCAGGGGAGGACATTGCAGCCAGCCCTGAGGAGACAGGATGAGCTGGGGTTGGATGGAAGGGGAGGAGGTCCTCCCCTGTTGGTGGACTTGGAGGGGGCGGGTGGGGGGGAGATGAGGGAGGGAGTGGGAGGGTGGGAAGGAATGAGGGAGGAGGCTACCCCTGGGATGCAAAGTACCTAACCTGTGATTGATATGAAAATAAATAAATTAAAAAAAATAAATAAAACAACAAAAAAAAAAAACAACTCAGTTATGTTATGTAAACAGGTTTTTGTGTTAATCCCAAGTATAGGATACGGAGCTGCTTTTAGTTTGTCCACAGCTGATAACTGCCTCATGCGGCTCAGAGAGGAGCATGGTCTTTTCCAGCTGGAGTTAGTGGAATTCTGAGAACTCTGGGAGAGTATAAATACAAGCCCTGCATGATGGAAGGAGAGCATCAACTCTCACAATCATCAGTCAAGCAGCACACACATTCAGACACTGTGAAAGCTGGAAATGGAAAAGATACAAGGAAAGTCACAAATAAAGGAAAACCCATCAGAATAAGTTGATTTCTCAATGAAAACTTTGAGAGACAAAAGAACCTTGGACAATGCTTTCTAAGTCCTGAAAAACAGTGGCAGCCAACCTAAGGTAATATTTTCAGCAAAACTATATGTCATATTTGAAACATAAATAAAAGCTTACCATGAAATAAACAGCCTAAAACACTTTATATCCAAAAAACAAACCTAAAGAAAATACAGGAAGCAATAATTTGGGTCAAATAGAGGAATGAGTATAGCAGAGAGACTGTGAAAAGAAATAGAGTGCTGTAATTATTAAATTATAAAGTATCATTAAGAATAAACAACACCAAAAATTCAACAACACAATGGCTACTACTGTTACCTCATGTTTTAGTAATGAATTTAAAAATCAATGGCTTCAGTTCTCCAATCAAAAGACACAATCTGATCAAGAAATAAAATCCATCTATCTGTTGTCTAGAGGAAATACATCTTAACTTTAAAGATAGAGAGTGCCTTAGAGTAAATGTAAGGATAAAATTACTACAATCAAATGGAAAAAGGAAGCAAACAAACATCAATATCCTAGTATCTGGCAAAACAGAATACAAACTGTACCAATCGGAAGAAATCAAGGGGAGCGTTAACTAAGAAGACATACTATTATACTATCATAAACTGGTGCACCCAATTATATTTAAAAAATGTACTGCTGGATTTAAAGACACAGACTAACACCAATCCATTAATAGTATAAAATTTCAGTAACCTACTTTCTCCAATAGACACTTTATACAGAAACATAGATCAAGAAGCATCAGAATAAATTGATATCACACATCAAATAACCTTAAAAGATATCCACAGAATGTTCTACACAAACACCAAAAACACACATTTTACTCATCAGTACATGGAAGCTTTTCTAAAATAGACCACATCCTGGGGCACAAAGCAAATCTTTACAAGCTTACAGAGACTGAAATAACTCCATGCATCCTATCTGACCACTGTGCAATCAAATAGGACCTCTGAATATAAGATGATGCAAATAGGTCATGCACAAAATTATCACCCTGCACAAAATTTAACTCCAAATGGATCAAGGATCTCAAGATAAGACCAGATGCACTGAATCCAATAGATGAGAAAGTGGGGAATAGACTTGAATTCATTGGCATAGAAAAAAAACTTTGTGAACAGAAAAAACTTTGTGAACTGATAAAACAGGGACCAAGAAGAATTAATATATGACACCTCATGAGATTAAAAGGATTCTGTATGTCGAAGGACATCATCATTCAGAGAAAGCGTCAACCTAAGGAATAGGGAAAGATTTTTAGCAGCTATTCATTTGATAGAGGGCTAATATCTAATGTATATAAAAAACTCAAAATATTGGAATCAAGGAAACAAATAATTCAATATAAGGTACAGATCTAAACAGAGCTGTCAAAATATGAAACACAAATGGCTGAGTAACATTTGAAGAAATGTTACTCCTTAGTGACTAGGAAATGCAAATCAAAACATTGATATTTTATCTTACATGAGTCAGATTAGCCAAAATCAATAAAATAAATGATCACTCATCTATTGCTAGTGAGACTGTAAACATGGTCAGCCACTATGGTAATCAGTGTGGTGACTCCTTAAGAGGCTGGAAATAGATCTGCTTCAAGACCTAGCTATACTACTCTTGGGCATATACTCAAAGGACTCTACAACATACTACAGAGACACTTGCTCAATCATATTTGTTGTTGCTCTATTCATAGTAGTCAAAAATTGGAAACAAACTAGATGTCCATCAACAGATGAATGGATACAAGAAATGTGATACTTTCACACAATGGAATATTTCTCAGCCATTAAAAAATTAAAATCATGACAGGTAAATGGATAGAGCTAGAAAAAAAGCTGAATGGAGTGAATGAGACCAAAAATTTGACAAATATGGTATGTATTCATTTACATGTGGATAAGTCTTCAATAAGCAGGCCACAGTCTGTATAATCACATAGGTTAGGTAGGGAGTAAGGGAGACTAGGAAGGAAGGGTGGATATTCCTAGGAAGAAGAAATAAAATAGATTTCTATGGATAAGTAGGGGAGACTCAAATGAGAGGTTCAAATTGGGAGGGGGAAGAAATAGAGGACTGAGGGAAAGAAAATGAAGAAAGAGATTAAAAATAAGAGCTGTTTGAGGAGTCATATTGAAACATAATCCAATAGAAGCTTCTTAAAATGTATACATGCATGAAAGAAATCTAGATTTGGCTCACCAAATAACGGAGAACACAAAGCCATAATTAAACATCTCTCACCACCAAATAAAAGCTTATTTACAGGAATGGTTACAATTAATTGAGGTGTTAGCCAAATGGGCACCAATATAAACCCCTAAACAACCCATGCTATTGCTAAGGGTATTGGTTGTTCTTCACAAACTGATGGGGAGGCCCTGTTGCTGAAGACAGCATCTATACAACTCACTGAACAGAGAAAAGTTGAGCTGGTGCCTTTCTAGAGCCTTTCCTCCCACTGACTAATGTTTATAGCACTGGAAGGTACTCTGTACACTACCAGAGAAGAATGTAGACACCTACCCAGCTACAGACCCAGCGATGTGCAATGGTGACCTGCTTAAAAGATATGCTGCTACAATAGTGGCAGGAAGGTTGTGTGAGTAACCAGCCACTATCTGATTGGAATTAAGGGCCACGCCATGAAATGAAACCCACACCTGACATTGCTTGGGTGTGCAAGAACCTGAGCTGTTCCAAGCTCCTAGGGGAAAACCAAACACTAATATTCTTTTAAAGGAACACACCAATAAAGTGACTCCTAACAACATCCTGCTACACTCATAGATCAATGTCTCACTCAGCCATCATCAGAGAAGCTTCCTACTGCAGTGGATGGGACCAGATACAGAGACCCACAACTGGACAATGGTCAGAGAACGTGAGCCCTTGGGACACTTCATCCTAAATGGGATGTCTCCATCAAATCCCTCCCTTCAGGCCTCAGGGAACTCTGAAGAAGAGGAGGAGGAAAGACTGGAAAAGCCAGATGGGGTGGAGGACACCAAGAAAACAAGGCCTTCCAGATACAGCAGGACTGACACAGATCTGAACTTAGAGACTGTGGATGCACGGACAAGACCCGCACAGGTCTCAGCTAACTCCTGTCCCAGCACTGACTGCTATCAGCAGTCTATACACACCAGTCTCTGATTTTAGCAGCTGGCCCCAACAAGCAAACTGTGGACTCTCCAATGCCAGGAGGCAGGAAACTCACCGAGATTGACAGCACCACACAGTTGAAGAGGGAGAGGACAGAGAGATAGATCTGGAGTCTTTTCCCACCAAACCGCTTCTTGAGATATTCTGGCATGGTCATCACCTGCAAACCAAGAAGGTGATAGAATTTACCTGTGTGCCTAGTGCAATCAGATGATTTGACATTTGCTAAATGACATCAGAGAGTTAAGCACTAAGCATGATATCTTGGGGATTCAGAAGTAAGGAAGACACAACTCCTTGGTAGAGTGACGATTCTGGAATGAACTCAGGCACTAAAGACAAAATGACAATCTCTTCCAGGCTCTGATGTTTACCACATATGATGACTTTTGGCAAATGAGTCTCTGAATTTCCCTTTTCTTAAAGTAGAGGTTTAATGCAAAAGTATAAAGTGCCTGCCGCATCACACAATAGACCCTATACATAATATTTATTATTTTTACTAGTTATGCTGCAGTACAGAAAAAATAATATTTGTAAAATAATAAATTGTAATATAATTACAAAATAAATTGATTGCTTTTACTATTATAAGTACATACTTGAGTATGCATTTATATGATTCCCTTTATTGAAAATAAAATAAAGGGGAGATAGAAAGACCTGGAGGGAACAGGGGTTCCACACGGAGAGCAACAGAACCAAGAAATCTGGGCCCAGTGGTCTTTTCTGAGACTGATACTCCAAACAAGAACCAAGCACAGAGATAACCTAGAACCCCTGCACAGAAGTAGCCCATGGCAGCTCAGTGTCTAAGAGGGTTCCCCAATAATAGGAACAGGGACCATCTCTGGCATGAACTCATGGGCTGGATCTTTGATCACCTACACCTGAGGGGGGAGCATCCTTACCAGTCCACGGAGGAAGATAATGCAGCCAGTCCTGATGAGACCTGATAGACTGGGGTCAGATGGAAGGGGAGGACGACCTTCCCTATCATTGGACTGAGGGAGGGGCATAGGAGAAGAAGAGGGAGAGAGGGTGGGACTGGGAGGAGATGGGGAAGGAGGCTACAGCTGGGATACAAAGTGAATAAACTGTTATATAAAAATTATATTAAAAATTGAAATTAGAAAAAAGAAAATAGGGAGCTCCAAGATGGCGGTGAGCAGCACGCACAGTATAAGAGAGGCAGAGGATCCGAATCTCCAGAATTGGTGAGTGGAGGGACAGCTAAAACCAGGATACCGACAGTGAGGCTTTCTGAACAAGAGGGAGAATCACACGAGTTGAGACCTTTAGACTCAGGTCACCCGCGGACTTCTTTGGGAACTGGGGTTGGAGAGAAACAATCTTTTGTTCCCCTTGCACCCCCCTTTTTCAGGCCTCCCTCCTCCTCGGTGGAGCCGGCTCACAGAGATTCTCAGCACAAAACTCACTGCCTCGGGACTACAACAGCAGAGGTGGGGATCCTAGCTCCTCAGCTGCAGCTGCCAGCTGTACCAGCCTTCTGAGTTCCAGATCCACAGTACCATCCTCCCGGGTCCCATGTCTGCCATCAGCCCTCCCGACTCTGCAGGGTCTCCCAGCCAGTGACTGTAAGGCCTGCCCAACCCCTCAGTGGCAGATAGCAGGCTGTACAGCCACCAAAGTCCAGCATACCCACCAAACAAACCAGGTACGACAGGCGCTGGTCCACCTAGGTCTGTGGACCACTGTTACAGCTCCCCAGGACTTCCCAGCAGGCATCCGGACCGGCCTCCCAGTCTGCAGCTGCAGCTGGACTCCCTAGCTCGTCTGTTACAGCATCACTGAGCTGGCAGAGCTCATCAGTCCTCCTGCATATGAATCCGCAGGTCCAAACCTGAGAGTACAGAGCTAGGGTACCCAAGTCCTGGCCAATGTGACTTGCTTGAAAGTGAGTGGGCCCTCAAGTGCCTGCAGAGCCCCAGACCCAGGGTCCTCCTAAGCTAGCAGCCAGACATCAGATCCCTCCCACCCACACAACCACTGTGGGAAACAGAGGGACTCTTGGGACATTGAAGTCCTTGCTCTGTAGGTCCACCAGAGAAGTTCAGGCAAAAAACACCTGGAGCTCTGACAGCCAAATACCAGTAGCCTGTAGACCACTGAGGTATTCAGGGAATTTGCATAAGGAAATTGCACCCGCAATTATTACCAGCAGCTGCTACACATTCAGTGCATGCAACCCTGTCTATATCTGCAAGGCAGTGCCCCTCCCCACACTCAAGGGTTCTACATTCACTAACACACTGTCCCTCAAGACACTTACACACATACACACACACACACACACACACACTTGCCCACACTTGTCCTTCTGCACCCTCAGACTTTCCTCCCACAGGTACAGCTGAAACATCAATGTACACACTGAAACAAATGGATCTCTCTCATCTTCCTGAAGAATTCTCCAGATACCAGAGAAAGATGGTACCAGTCTGAACTGCAGAATCCAGGAACAAACAGTGAAGGTTACAGATAAGCAAATGGCCACAGGTCGGCAAAAGAACACATCCAGCAAAAATCAGGACATCATGGCTTCACCAACAACCCCCAAAATCAATGGATAATCCAATTCATCAGAAACACAGGAAAATGACTTTAAAGCTATGCTTATCCAATTATTAGAGGCACATAAAGAGGAAACAAGCAAATCTCTGAGAAATAGCCATACAAATACAGACAGTTAAAGAGGCAACGAACAATTCTCTCAAAGAATTAGCCACCAAGTGGAGGCAAAGAAAGAGGAAATGAACAAAGCTCTCAAAGGAACACAGGCAAATATAGCCAAACAAATAGACACAATTAGAGACACAATTAGTGGCATATAGAGGAGAAAAGGACAAAAAAAATAGAGGCCATCATACAGAGACAGGAAGCCACATTCAAACAGATGAAGGAAATGGTACAAAGCATAAAATCAGAATTAGAATCAATAAAGAAAACACAAACTGAGAAAAACCTGGAGCTGGAAAACTTAGAGAAAAGATCAGGAACCACAAACATAAGCATCACTAATTGAATACAAGAGATGGAAAAGAGAATCTCTGGTGCTGAAGATACACTCGCAAAAATTGATACTTCTCTCAAAGAAAAAGTAAAAACAGAAAAGTCCCAAACACAAAACATCCAAGAAATCAAGGATATACCATGGAAAGGTGAAATCTAAGAATAATAGGAATTGATGAAAAAGAAGATCCCAGGCTCCAAGGTACAGAAAATATTTTCAAGAAAATCATAGAAGAAAATTTTCCCAACCTAAAGAAAGAGATGTCCATAAATATACAAGACGCCTACAGAACACCAAATAGACTAGGCCAGAAAAGAAACTCCTCACATCACATCATAGTCAAAACACAATCTACAGAACAAACAAAATATATTAAAAAGCAGCAAGGGAAAAAGGTCAAGTAAGATATAAAGGTAGATCTATCAGAATCACACCAGGCTTCTCATCAGAAACTATGCAGATGTCATACAGGCTTTAAGAGACCACAGATGCCAACCCAGACTACTATACCCTGCAAAGCTTTCAATCAACATAGAGGGAGAAAACAAAATATTCCATGACAAAAGTAATTTAAGCAATATCTACACAGTAAACCAGGCCTACAGCAGATACTAGAAGGAAAACTCTAATCCAATGAAAATAACTACACCAAAGAAAATACAGGATACAGATAATCCCCCAGCAAAAATTAAAAGAAAACAAGCAATGAATCACAGTAAGACCACCAACTCCACAATAAAAGGAACTAACATTCGTTGGTCACGATTATCTATCAACATCAATGGACTCAACTCTCCAATAAAAAGACACAGACTAACAGAATGGTTGCGGAAATAGGATCCAACATTCTGCTGCATCCAAGAAACACACGTATGCAACAAATATAAACACTACCTCAGAGTAAAGGGCTGGAAAAATGTTTTTCAAACAAATGGACCAAAAAAACAAGTTAGGGTAGCTATCTAGATATCTAATAAAATAGACTTTCAACCAAAATTAATCAAAAAAGATGATGAGGGGCACTACATTCTCATCAAAGGAAAAATCCACTAAGATGACATCACAATTCGGAACATCTGTGTCCCAAATACAAAAGCACCTACATTCATAAATGAAACACTATTGAAGCTTAAATCACATATCGATCCCAACACCTTAATAGTAGGAGACTTCAACACCCCACTCTCACCAAGAGACAGAAGCCAAATAGGGAAATAAAGACACTTACAGGGACCCTAATTCATATGGACCTAATAGATGTCTACAGAACTTTTCACCCAAACTCAAAAGAGTATACATTCTTTTCAGCACCTCATGGAACCGTCTCCAAAATAGACCATATAGTTGGTCACAAAGAAGATTGAAATAATCCCCTGTATTCTATCTGACCACCATGGACTAAAGCTGGACCTCAACAACAGTGGAAATAGCAAAAAGCCTACATGCACATGGAAAGTGAAAACTTGTTACTCAATGACAGCTGGGTTAAGGAAGAAATAAAGAAAAAAATTAAAGACTTCCTAGAATTCAATGAAAAGGAAGGCACAATATACCCAAATTTATGAAACACAATGAAAGCATTGCTAAGAGGAAAAGTCATAGCACTCAGTGCCTTCAAGAAGAAATGTGTAACATCTCATACAAGCAACTTAATGGCCCAACTGACAGCTCTAGGAAAAAAAGAAGCAGATACATCCAAGAGGAGCACACAGCTAGAAGTAATCATACTCAGGGCTGAAATTAATCAGTTAGAAACAAATAAAACTATTCAAAGAATCAATGAAACCAAGAGTTGGTTCTTTGAGAAAATCAACAGGATAGACAAACCCTTAGCCAAACTACCTAAAAGGCAGAGAAAAACTATCCAAATCAGAAAAATCAGAAATGAAAAGTGGGATATAACTACAGACACTGAGGAAATCCAAACAATCATTAGGTCTTACTACAAAAGCCTATATGCCACAAAATTTGAAAATCTAAATGAAATGGACAATTTTCTTGATAGATTCAATCTACCAAAATTAAGTCAAGATCAGGTAGAAAGATTGAATAGTCCTATAACCCCCAAGGAAATTGAAGCAGTCATCAACAGTCTCCCTTCCAAAAAAGCCCTGAGCCAGATGGTTTCAGTACAGAATTCTACCAGACCTTCAAAGAAGTTATAACTCTAATTCTCTTCAAACTATTCCACAAAATATAAACAGAAGGAACATTATCAAACTCATTCTTTGAAGCCACAGTAACCTTGGTACCTAAACCTCACAAAGACTCAATGAAAAAAGAGAACTTCAGACCTATCTCTCTTATAAACATTGACGCAAAAATACTCAATAAAATACTTGCAAACCGAATCCAAGAACACATCAAAGATATTATCCACCATGACCAAGTAGGCTTCACCCCAGGCATGCAAGGGTGGTGAAACATACAGAAATCCATCAATGTAACCCACCATATAAACAAACTGAAGGAGAAAAATGACATGATCATCTCCTTAGATGCCAAAAAAGCATTTGACAAAATACAATACCCATTCATGCTTAAAGTCTTGGAGAGATCAGGGATATAAGGCAAATACCTAAACATAGTAAAGGTAAAGGCAATATACAGCAAACCTATAGCCAACATCAAACTCAATGGAGAGAAACTTAAATCAATCCCACTGAAATCAGGGACAAGGCAAGGCTGCCCACTCTCTCCATCTCTCTTCCACATAGTACTTGAAGTTCTAGCTAAATCAACAAGACAACTAAAGTAGATCAAGGGGATACAAATCAGAAAGGAAGAGACCAAAGTTTCACTATTTGCAGATGATATGAAAGTATACCTGAGTGACCCTAAAAATTCAACCAGGGAACTCCTTCAGCTGATTAAGACCTTCAGCCAAGTGGCTGGATACAAAATTAACTCAAAAAAAAAAATCAGAAGCCCTCCTGTTTACCAAAGACAAAAGGGCCGAGAAAGAAATCAGGGAAACAACACCCTTCACTATAGCCACTAATAACATTAGGTACCTTGGTGTGACTCTAACTAAGCAAGTGAAAGACCTGTTTGAAAAAAACTTCAAGTCTCTGAAGAAAGAAATTGAAGAAGATATAAGAAGATGGAAAGATCTCCCATGCTCATGGATTGGTAGGATTAACATAGTGAAAATGGCCATCCTGCGAAAAGCAATGCAATTCCCACCAAAATACCAACACAATTCTTTATAGACCTTGAAAGAAAAATTCTCAATTTCATATGGAGAAACAAAAACCCAGAATTTCCAAAAAGAACCTGTACAACAACAGACCATCTGGAGGTATATCCATACCTGATCTCAAGCTGTACTACAGAGCAATAGTAATAAAAACGGCATGGTATTGGCATAGAAACAGAATGGTGGATCAATAGCATCAAATAGAAGACCCAGAAATAAACCCACACACCTATGGTTACTTGATTTTTTACAAAAAAGCCAAAACCATTCAGTGGAAAAAAGACAGCATCTTCAATAAATGGTGCTGGTCCAACTGGTTGTCTACATGCAGAAAAATGAAACTAGATCCATATTTATCACTCTAAACAAAACTGAAGTCCAAATGGATCAAAGATCTCAACATAAAACCAGATACACTAAATCAGTTAGAAGAAAAAGTGGGGAAGAGCCTAGAACTCATTGGCACAGGAGACAACATCCTGAACAGAACACCAACAGCACAGGCTCTAAGATCAACAATCAATAAATGAGACCTCATGAAAATGAAAAGCTACTTTAAAGCAAGACACTGTCGTCAGAACAACTTGACAGCCTACTGATTGGGAAAGGATCTTCACCAACCTTATATCTGACAGAGGGCTGACATCCAGAATATATAAAGAACTAAAGAAGTTAAAAAGCAATAAATCAAGCAATCCAATTAAAAATGGGGTATAGAGCTAAATGGAGAATTCTCTGTAGAGGAATATAGAATGGCAGAGAAACACTTAAAGAGATGTTCAACGTCCTTAGCTATCAGAGAGATGCAAATCAAAACAACCCTGAGATTTCACCTTACACCCATCAGAATGACTAGGATAAAAACCTCAAGTGACAACACATGCTGGAGAGGTTGTGGAGAAAGGGGAACCCTCCTCCATTGCTGGTGGGAATGTAAACTTGTACAACCACTTTGGAAATCAATCTGGCGCTTTCTCAGACAATTAGGAGTAGCGTTTCCTCAAGATCCAGCCATACCACTCCTAGGCATATATCCAAAAGATGCTCAAGTACACAACAAAGACATTTGCTCAACCATGTTTGTAGAAGCTTTGTTCGTGATAGCCAGAACCTGGACACAATCCAGATGTCCATTAATGGAGGAATGGATACAGAAATTGTGGTAGTTTTACATAATGGAATACTACTCAGCAATTAAAAACAAGTAAATCATGAAAGTTGCAAGCAAATGGTGGGATCTAGAAAAGATCATCCTGAATGAGTTATCCCAGAAGCAGAAAGACACACATGGTATATACTCACTTATAAGTGGGTACTAGATCTATAAGATAGGATAAACATACTAAAATCTGTACACCTAAAGAAGCTAGAGAAGAAGGAGGACCTAGGGTTAGATGATCAATCCTCACTTGAAAGACAACTGGGATGGACACTGGAAATAGGAGAAAACAAGAAACAGGACAGGAGCCTACCATAGAGGGCCTCTGAAAGACTCTACCTAGCAGTGTATCAAAGCAAATGCTGAGACTCATAACCAAACCAAGGGCAGAGTGCAGGGAATCATATGAAAGAAGGGGGAGTTAGTATGACCTCGAGAGGACAGGAGCTCCACAAGGACCTAGTATATCTGGGTACAGGGTCTTTATAAGACTGTATTTCCAACCAAGGACCATGTAAGATATAACCTAGAACCCTGCTCAGATGTAGCCCATGGTAGCTCTGTATCCAAGTGGGTACCCTAGTAAGGGGAACAGGGACTATTTCTGACATGAACTCAATGGCTGGCTCTTTGACCTCTCCCCACCCCCAAGGGAGGAGCAGCCTAGCTAGGCCACAGAGGTGGACATTGCAGCCAGTCCTGAAGAAACCTGATAAGCTAGGGTCAGATGGAAGGGGAGGAGACCTCCCCTATCTATGGACTTGGAAAGAGGCAGAGAAGAGATGAGGAATTGGGAGGGAATGAGGGAGCCAGCTACAGCTGGGATACAAAGTGAATAAACTGTAACTAATATTTAAAAAATAATAAAAAAGAAGAAAATAAGAGTTACATTAAGTCTTAACTTAGAGAGATACCTGTAACTTTCTTTACTGAAGTACAAAATTGCTCATGAGACATTTAAAATAAGAAATTCACCTTTCTCTGTTTATCAGAGTGATGGTGTTCATTATTTAATCTCTTCCATTATAAAACGTGTTAACAAACACACACAGCCCCTGTTATAAAAAGCAAGAAGAGGAGTTCTTAGCAGACCTCTAACTAAGAGAATCCCTGGAGAGATGGCAAGCTACAGCCAAAACCACACAGGTGTTCGGGGGCGGGAACATAGAAATTTGCAGAAGTACAAAGGAGGAGCTCCTCATCCAGTGTAAATTTTCAGACAGCCATCCTGAAGAAAGGCCATCTGACCCCCTGGTGTTTGTCCAGTGTGTCGTTCTCAGAGCTAGCCAAGGCTCAAACCAACGTCTCCAGAGAGCAAGATGCACATGTTTGTTCTCACACAGATCTCCCTCCTGACCAGCCTGCACAGCTCTGCCTGGCTCCCCTCTGCGGTTCCTGAGCCATTTATGGAGGAATCATGCATGCTGGCTGTCAAAACTTCAAGCCTTCAAACTGTTCCCGCTGCCTTTACTTCTGATCTGCTAACACACACGTCCCAAGTAACCAAAAAGTGGCTTCCCTTTCTCCCTGTTTCCTTCCTTGAGTCTCACATGGGAATGTATGAACTTTTAGTCATTATTTTGTAATCCTTGTTTTAATCATTATTTGTCTCGTGTAGCCCAAGCTAGCCTCATGTTAAACTCCTAGTCTTTCTGCCCATGCCTTCTAAGTTCTGGTATTACAGGCATGTGTTACCAATTCTAGCCAAGATTTAATGAGTCTGTGTGGTGTGTGTGTGTGCATGTGGTGGCCAGGGGACAGCCTTGGGTCTTGTCCCTAAGGCACCATCCACCTTGTCTTTATGAGACAGGGTCTCTTACCAGCCTGGAGCTTGGTGATTAGGATAGACTGTCTGTCTAGGAAGTCCTAGGGATCAGCCTGTGTCTGCTTCCTCTATGCTAGAGTACAAGCTCACACAATCATGCACAGCATTTTTACGTAGGTGCTGAGGATCAAACTCTCATTCTCAGGTTTGCATGGCAAGCACTTTACTGCTATCGTCTTAGCCTGAGATTGCATGAACTTCTGCTCAAGTCCATTGTCCATGCAGATGCCCAAGTAAAACTTCATAAAATGGGAATCTGATCACAACCCTTGAATCCTTAAAAGCCCTGCACCTCCCATTTCCAAGAGAACATACAATTCTCCACATTTTAAGGTGTGTATGTGGTGGTCAGAGAAACACTTGCAGGAGTTCATTCTCTGCTTCTGTCACATGGATCCTTGGGACTGGACTCAAGTGATTAGGCTTGGAAGCAAGTGCCTTTACCTACTGAGACATCTCTCTTACCCTACAACACCTATTTAAAGTGACATCATTGTTTTCAAATTTTAGCCATTATACTAAGTAGATATTAACTTTTCTTTATTATATTTTTATTTTATGTGTATGAGTGTTTGCCTGCATACATGTCTGTGAACTCTATGTGTGCAGTGCCTATGCAGGTTAGAAAAGAGTGTTGGAATCACTGGGACTGGAGTTATAGATAGCTGTAAGCTGCCTTGTAGGTGCTGAGAATCAAATCTGGGGTCTCTGCAAGAGCAGCCATAGCTCTTAACAATTGAGCCGTCTCTCCAGCCCCTATGTATTTTTATTAGCATATTTTAATTTTCTAGAACAGCGGGCTTCCCTGTGATACTTTTCCATATGTCCACAGCATACTTTGCCTCTCTCCCTCTATTACTTTCCCTGTCCCTATCTCATCTTCCTTAGCTTTCACTAAGGAAACACATGAAACTCATAACTGACCCCCACTGTGTCTACAGACACCTCTACTTCTCACCACTCATCTCCACAGAATTCTCTGTTTTAGCCTTAATTTTTAACTGACCTCCAGATACTCCAAGATTTTCAGCTTTTATATATTGATTCCATCATCCATTCTTCCTACCTGAAGAACTCAGTCTTATCTCCCAAGACTTAAGCCAGATCACCCCTTCTCTTAAAAATGATTGTGACCCTAGCTTTGCTCCTGACTCAGGCTTACATCTACCGTGGTGATCGTTAGGCAGGGCCACCACTGACTGTTCACCTGGTGACAGACACATTCTATGCTGGGGGACCCTATGGGCAAGCAATTTGATATATATACCCAAATACCCAGGTTCCATGATTTAGCCTAGAGAACAAGCAGATAAATAAATGTATGACAGAGACGTCAGATACTCACCCCTGCCTTGATATAGATGGGGACAAAAAACCACCCCAGGAGCAGCAACAAGGCAAAGGACTGTAACAAACCAAGAGCAGCATTAAGTTAAATAGAGTTTGGCTTGTGACCTTATGCTTTGATCTCTGGCCTCTGAATTTCAAGACAAACAAAAACACCCAACTACCTCTCTTAGCTCCTGTCTAACGTAATATTTACATAATATAATATCTGATATTTGACAAGCAGGAGGTAAAGAGTTTTGAGTGCATCGGACTAAATAAAGATTGTACATCCTCTGTCAAAAGCAATGAACTTAAATGAGAGAATTGTACAAGACTGTCAAAGCATTGAGGACAAAAAAATAAACAGACACTTTGAAAAGGGAATAATATCCTCAGGTCCCTTTAAGTCTTGCCAAATATAGGAGCGCTATTGATACAACCTGGTATTAAAGTGCAGATTTTATGCATGTCATAAAATAGCACATAGCACCAATGTCCTTCCACAACTAGGGAAGCAGGTATAATGAGTGGTTATCATCATTGTCATATATAGGAATGATGTGAGCTTTGAGATTAAAGAAATTCATGGTCAAAGCTATAAAAGCCTAGATGTCTATAGCCTGGGAGTGATACACATTGGGTTATAGGTCATTTTCTTCCTGCCAATGGAGGTAGTCTTCACTGTATGCTCTATGGCACTATGAAATCAAATCCCAGGCCATAAGCCATATCTGGCCAAAGTCTGGATATGTCTTGATATTTCTGTGGTAAAAATGGACAAAAACAGAACAACTTTAGCATCAAGAAGGCAGAGGCATTGCAAGGAACCAAGGCCACTTTCTGAGTCCATCTAGGGTGGTTTGTTTAAAGTTGCATCATATTCCAACTTTGCCTATCCTACGCACACAATACAAAAAAAAAAATGTAAGAAGACATATAGAAGAGACCTGTGTGGTAGTTTAGTTGGAAAAAACATCAGCTGTACAAGCCTAAGAGCCAAAGTTTAATTCCCATGATGAAAACAAAACAATACAACCTACCCCCCCCCCAAAAAAAAGCAGACTCCTGAGATGTGTTCTCTGCCCTCTTCCACGTGTGCACCATGGAGAACAGTAAAAATACAGGCTCCTCATGATATATATATAGGTGTGCTAGAGTGGTGTGGGTGAAAGAAGACACGTATTCCATTCTTAAGAATTTAGGGTCTAGGAAAGGGATACAGCCACCATAAAATGGTGATAGGACAGTTAGAAGGTCAGTGCTCAAGTCCCAAAGGTTTGATACTCCAACTTTCAAAACATTCATTCCTTACCGTGCTGTTATTGCCTTATCAGACCCGACTTGAATTTCTACTCATCCTGACAAGCACTGGTAAAACCTCACGGTATGTGCCAACAAACTCTACCATTATCTTTGATGGATATGCCTCCTGTGTGATCTGTCTTTTTAAAAATGATTTTTCAGAATTGCCTTTATGCATGCTGTACTGTAGCCAATTCCACTCTTCTCCTCCCTCTATAATTTCTCCTGTGCCACTCACTCCTTCTCATGGCCTATTTTCTTCAATTATTATTACCAGTGTGTATGTGTGTGCGCGCACACACATGCGTGCATGAGCAAGAATACACACACACACAAAACCTGCTCAGTCAATTTAGTGTTGCTCAAATGTATATGTATTTAATGCTGACCACTTGGTATTGTTTAGCCTACCAGGAAAAACAAAAAGCTACAGGGAAACATATTTACACAATATGATGTCTCACTCTGTAGTCTGGCTGTCCTGGAACTCACTAAGTAGACCAGATTGATCCTGAAATCACAGAAAGCTGCCTGCCTCTCCTGCCCCTGCCCCTGTGAATGCTGGGATTAAAGGCTCAAATGCCTGACCTACTAATGTATTTTTCAATGTGTATATAATATATACACATGTGTTTAGTGGTCCAAGGCCGATGTTAGGAATCTTCAATTGCCCTTACCTTTATTCTTCCAGGCAGAGGCTCTCAATCAACCCAAAAGCTCTCAGGTACAGCAAGTCTCACTAACTAATTTGCCGAATCCCTTATCCCTACCACTGAGGCTGGAATTACAGTGGGCTGCCACGTGTCTTCAGTGTCCATGTGGATTCTGGGAATCTGAAATCCATCTTCTTGATTCCATGGCAAGTGTAGCAAACCTGAGACCTCTCCCCAGTGTGCTCTTTTTTTTTACATTTTTAATCCTTGCTTTTGGTTCAAGAATGGATATACAGCGTGGCATCTCAGAAAGGAGGCAAAAGAGCACAAACAGGGACCAAGTGAAAGTGGGGCTTAGACTATACAAAAATTACATCCTCATAGGAATAACTACATAGAAAAAGAATGAGGCTACAGAAGCTCTCAAAGACAAAAAGTGGACTACTTGAGTGGAAAATAAAAACCAGAACAAAATGAGGACATCTACAGACTCCAGGAAAACATGAGATATGTTTTGTTGAAAATACCCAGACAAGGACTTGACCCGAAAGAAAAAAACAGAATTTGCTGTCACTTACGTGTGACTCAAACGCTGTAACAGCGATTCCGGAAGCTGCGCCCGTCCCAGCCAGGCCCACAAAGTGGCCATTGCCGATGTTGCTGGCAAACAGAGAGGCGCCCATCTGCAAGGCAAGCGATCAGACCAAAGCTAGATTCAAGAGTCTGAAATAAGACTCCTGAGAAACGGCTGTTGAGATGTTTCGGTCTCTACTTCTTGGAGCAAAGGCAACAAACAATCGTTCATGGACAAAAACTTGCCCGCTTCCAGTTATTCTGCGGCCCATGAGCCGCGAACACGTCTCACAAAACTATAAAGAGTTTTAAATGTTTTGTTTGTTGTTGTTTTTAATTTGAAGCGTGAGATGGGCAAATTTGTAGGTGGGATTTATAATCCAGCATCTCTGTCTCTTGTAGCAAAACACACATGGGCTTTGTGTTGTGGTGGCGTTGTTATGTGTTCACAGTAGACTCTGACCTCTAAAGCACAAGAGACTTACAATTAGGCCTCTTGAAAAAAAAAACACCCTGATGTGCCCACCTTAGGGGAACATCAATGTATCCCTTGAGGTGTTCTGAGTGGACCTTCAGACTTTTAGATCTCCTACCAGTACTTGACTCTTGAGTCAGTGACAGACTCCAAAGTTTCGTCAGAGGGAATGTCTACCCTCACAGGCATATCCCATTTTCCATCAGGCCGCTTCCTGTACTTACAGTTCAGAGATGAAGAGAGTGCTCTTCAACGGACCAGCACTAGAGAACAGAACAGGACTGTGAGATCCTGCAGTGCTGCCTTTGCTGTCTCTTATATTCCTCTTTACACTCACTCTTTGTATGAAGGTGTTAAGGGTCAGGGAGGGATAGAGCTGGTTTGTGACTCTAGGATTAGTTGAGAATCATATGATTCACAAAAAGTAGCAAGAAGACAACACCTGGTTGATTGTGTGCCTCAAGTAAATCTGTTCCTACCATCCTCACCAGATAGTTTAAATTCCCTTGCCTGTTATGGTATCTAGATAAGGCAGAATATCTGTTGATGGGAGCATTTTCTGAACACTCACTGTATATTGAACCTAACCCTGACACTCTCTAGGAATATATTGCCTGTAGTGCAATAAAACCTGGCTGAGGAAGCCATGTACCAAAACTGAGAAAAAAAAAAATATCTGGTGGGCAACAGGCCAGGAGAATCACTGTAAACATCATCACGGTGAACATAGCCTGCAATCAGTCAGCCAGTAAGCATGCAGAACAGAAGAACACATTGTTCAAAGGCAGGGAGTGAGCAGACCCTGAAGTGGGAGGTCAGAGGAAAGATAATCTCCCAGAGAGGAGCAGGATTAGCTCAGAATTGGAAGCAGGAAAGGAATTCAGGGAGCTGATAAATGCTAAGAAGGATTTTTGTGGGGACAAATGAAATAGAACTGAAGTGGCAGGTCTCCCAGACCAAGGCTTTTCTCAATCGATTGTACGGTATAATATTTCTGGAATCCCAGGTTGCAGTCTTAGAGTGGAGGAGTTATTAAAGAAAAGGGGGGGGGGGGGAACAAGTTGGCAGGTACCCCTGCCGCCACTGTGACTTATCAATCAAGGTGTATCTCCAAAAACCTCTCACCCACTTACTGGCCACCAAGTCATAACTCGTCCCGCCAGGAAGAAGCCTCCAACAGTGCCTCTGTTCGTCTTCAGCATTGCCTGAGCAGAAAGGAAGCCATTGGAAGGTCAGAGACCACAGGTGCACCCAGGATCAAAGAGACCCTCTAGCTGCTCCACACAGCATGTGACATTGAGATATCTGCACACCACCGGAGAGTCGTGCCTTTTTAGATGGAACGACAAAGCCTCGGTTTATAATAGATGTACAAATCCTGGTTTTATAATGACTCAGCTGAGGGACCTCTAGGAATTATACTTGAAAATCCGGTTTTAGCTCATGAAAACAGTGCCTTGAGAGCTGCCTTTGGAAGAAAATTTGGAGCCTCAAGCTTGTTACTGAAAAGAAAGAGTGAACAAAATACAAATGGTCTAAACTTCTCACTTAGTAGGTAAATAAACAGCAAAGGGAAGTAATTAAAATGAGATAAAGGAAGTCCCATTTGTGTCTTTGGTCTGAGGTTGTGAGCATGCTAAGCAGGGCAAGAACTCAGCTCTGGCTGTGTTTAAAGGATGGTCTTGCTTGGAGAATAAATTTGTTCAGTGCAAACATGATTCATGCCCCACACAAGCAAATTATCCTGACAGAAAGACAATGCTACTTGGAAAATCATTGTCTCAATTCAC
>CM053756.1:49190292-49209446 GCA_028658305.1 Pachyuromys duprasi
GTGATTCACATATTTACCGTGACATGTTTTCCCTGCAATCTCAGTGCCCAGACAGAAATCCCACTGCATTCCCACATACCCACACTCCAACAGCCATCACCACCACAAAATAGATGACAATGACAGAGATGTCAGCAGCATTATTGATGTTCTCTGACAGTGAAGACAGCTCTGAGCTTACAGTGCTGGTAATGACGCTTGCTGTGCTGGCCATGGCTGCAGGCAGCGCTGTCCCCATTGCGAGGATTGACACCTATTATATATGAGTATTAAGTTAATGATCAGCCTCAGGTAGGTGCGGAAGGAGGTCAGCAGTGTCTGTCCACAGGAAACCTTTAAACCTCTCTTGTACGTTCAGGCTCTCACCTAGTGCCAGCTTCAGTGGAACTAGAAAATCAAGGAGAGAAGCCAGAGCCGAGGGTGAGCACTGGGGATGGACAGTGATGTGACCAGTGCAGAGAAAAAGTATTTAAGACGGCTGTCCAGTACAAGGGCACACAAAGGGGGGATAAAAGGAAGCAAGGGAATAGAGAAGTGAGGAAGTCAGAACGGAGTCAGGTGGGATCGTGGCAGAGGTTCCTTATCAGACAGATGAAATTCCTGGCTAAACTCATCCCTTGAAACTGAGGTCACCCAGAAGAGGTAGTCTAAGTCATAGGCTCCATCAAGACCCCCATAGCCTGTGCAGAAAGGGCAAGCCTCTTCGCCATACCACATATAAAAGGGTGTGGGTGGGGCTGTGAAGTGGGTGAGTCAAAGGGCTTTTTTCCCTCGTTTATTTTATTCACTTTTACATTTGTGTAGCCCCTTACCTCCTCCCCAGTCTGACCCTCTCTCCCTCGCTTCTTCCCTCTCTCTTTTTCCTGAGAGAAGGGGAGCTTCCAGCTGATCAAGTTTCATCAGGACTGAATGGGTCCCCTTCCCCTGTGGCCTGTCAAGGCAGTCCCTCCAGGGAAAAGTGATCTAAAAGCTAGCAAGTGAGTCCCTGTCCAATGCAGCCCCTATTTTCCTTACTAGAGGACCCATTTGAAGCCTAAGCTGACCATCTGCTACATCTTTGTAGGGGGCCTAGGTCCAGTTCATACACGGTTCTTGGTTGATGCTTCAGTCTCAGCAAACGCCTCTGGGCTCTGGTCTGTTGGCCCTGTTGTTTTTCTTGTGGAGGGCCTATCACTTTTAGGTCTCCTAGTAAAGGGCAGGGAACACCAGCCCACCCATGGAAACGTAGACCCAAAATGTATCTTGCCTATGAGATGTGCAGGGATAAAGACAGAGCAGATAAAGCAGCGATTGAGGGCATACCTGACCCAGCCAAAGACCCACTCTATTAGAGAGCGCCAACCCCCGACACTATGAATGATACTCTGCTAAGCTTGCAAACAGGAGCCTGTCAGAGTTGTTCTCTGAGAGGCTCTACCCAGAAGAGCCTCAAAACAGATGCCGAGACTCACAGCCAAATCGTGGCTGACGGGTAGGGAGTATTGGAGAATAGTGGGAGGAAAGAGAAGAGTGAGAGGTTTTGAAGAGTGAATGAACCTACAACCATGTGCTACTGACCCTCATGGCTCAGGATCCGGGCTACATTGAAGATGCCTGCCTGGCATTAGATGTTAAGACCTCAGAGCATGTGCCTCCATGATCTCATACTTAAAAAACATGGTGTAAACCTTATCTCTGTCAAATGCAGAGCTGACAAAGATTTCTCCCCTGTTCTACAGGCTCTCTTCTTTTGCTATGCAGATGCTCTTTAATTCATTAATTAATTTATTTTTGCATTTTCCAATTGCCTGTTGTCACATTGTTTGCTCACAGAGTAGAGTCCTATTCAGAAGGTCTTCACCTGTGCTTGGACCTTAAAGCGTCTCTCCAGTATTATCCTCCAGCAGTTTTAGAGTTTCATGTCTTAGGTTAAGGTCTTCGATCCACCTGAAGCTGATTTTGTGCAGGGCAGGAGAGATGAGGGTCTAGTTTCATTCTTCCACACGTGGATATTCAGTTTCCCCAACACATCAAAAAAATTCAGTAACACTTTTTTTTTCATACAGTACGTTTAGATCCTATTCTGCCCCTCCCTAATTGATCACAGCTTATCCATACCTTTCTACCCAGCCAACTTCATGTTCTCTTACTCTATATATGTCTTCATATATATATATCCCTCTCTCAAAAAAATCAGAAAAATAACAAAAACCAAAACAGACAAAAACAAAACAAACAAACAAACAAACAAACAAAAGAGCCCATTTTGTTTTGACCATCTACTTGTAGGCATGGAGCCTGCCCTGGGATGTGGCTGATATGCCCAGTGACGCTGCACTGGAGAAACTCCCTTTCTTTCCCAGCAGGTATTGTGGTTAGGGGTAGCACTTTCTGTCTTCTCTTCCTTTTCAGTGCTGGGATTTCATCTGGTTTGACCTGTGCAGGCCTTGTGTGTGCTGTCAGTCTATGAAGATCTGGTTTATCTCATTGATTTGGGATTCTTCTTCCTCATCTATACATATAATTCAAAGGTTTGGGTTTTCATGGTTTCCTCCATTTCCTGTATACTCCTTTCCTGTGGGTTTTAAATTTTTTTTAATTTTTCATATTTCCTGTGCATTTGGTCTAGATCCTGCCTACCTTATCTTTGAGTCTGGATAGTCTATCTTTTATTTGATTCATTCAACTTCTGGGGCTCTCCTTTGAGATTTACAGTTGAGTTGTTGGGTTTTTCAGTTCCATCTTTATTTCCGCCTGAGTCTCTTTCAGCGTGTCTTCCTCTTTACTGACTTTTGTTCTCTGGCCCTGGATTGTCTTCATCATGTCTATCAGCCTGTGTTTGTGTATTCCTGGGCATCACTCAGCATTTCTTCTGAAGTTCTTTCTCCTTAATTCCACTTAGTTGTTTCTTTGTGTCTTTATTAAACTCCTTGGATTATTTGATGGAGTTGATTTCCTCTAGATAATTCTCATTGGCAGACAATTCTACATAACTGGTAGGGATTTTTTTTTAGAGAAGACACAAGCTTAATTTTTCACTTTGTTGGTATTTTTGTGATGATATCTGAGCATGTGGACTTCTGTTGTTACAAGTCTGATATGGACACAGTAAGTTGAGGCAGAATAAAAGATGTGCAGAGATTGGAAATCACATGAGTGAAATGAAGTCAGGTGGACAGAGGGAACTGGCTGGTTTACAGGATTTGCCTTCTGGTCTAAAAGTGTGGGGGTAAATATGGCTTGATGAAAAGGTTGAATGTTAAGTAGTAAGGGTCTTTTGGTTGAAGGATAAGAAATGAGTTTCCTGACAGAAGCCTGGAAATACTAGAGATAAGTTTTGGTGCAGATATGGGAGGCAGATATGCAGTGTAGGCACTGGATGTGGGATCTAGGCTAGAACTGGTGGTTAGGGAGAAGGTGTGGATTCCTCTGGGATCGGTAGTTTTTAAAGAGATATATTTATTTTTATTTATGTGTATGTATGAATGACAGCATGCATGTATGTGTATCAGTGGGTATATCTGGTGCCCAAGGAGGTCACAAGAGGGCATCAGGTCTTCTACAACTAGAGTTATTGGTAGTTGTGAGCCTCTGTGTGGGTGCTGGAAACTGAGCTTTGTCCTCTGCAAGAATGACAAGAGCTTTTAACAGCTGAATCATCAAGCCCCAAATACTGGTAATTTTTGAAGGAGACATTTTATATCGTTTTTTTAATGTCACTTGTGTTTCGATATCGGGTATGTTCATGGGTATGTTGAGTGAGTTTCCTTTGATGATTGATCTTACATCTGATTGATGAGCGTTAACATGGCTCAGTAGTGATTGTTCTGTTGTGGAAACATTGTGTGCCTATTTGTGGAAAGGGTAGGTGAGGTCATTTTGATGCATCTTGCCACAGAGGTGTGAGGGAGTTTGTATGCTCCTGACTTCAAAAACTAGAGTCAGTGAAGTATTGGAAATAGGACCAGCGGTAGCAGTTTTATGTGTTCTCTAACCTCATGAACTAGTGTTTATGCTGTGTTGGTAGGAGTGTATGTTGAAGGGATGCCACAACATATACATGTGTGTGTGTGTGTGTATATATATATATCTCATATACAGACATATACAGACACCCACATACATATGTATGTATATACATACATATAGTCAGGGAAGTCCAAGAGACCACCAGAGGAATAGAGACTATTTCTATTGCCTTGGTGCCTTCCATAAAAAGCAGGAAAGACTCAATGGTGGAAGGCACACACACTTCAGACACAGAATTTGGAGGAATCAGTTTGGATCTGACTTGGAATCCTCCTCACTGATGGTAAGTTCTCATCGTTTGGGAAAGAGCCATGCAAGCAGCCAAGAGAGAAAAAAACATAAGTAGTCCTATCCAGCTATAATGTCAACAAACCACAACAATGACTGGTCTGTCAGGTTATTCTTAAAGGCACAATAGTGGCACTTATGTTCTGGGTTAACCATTGAAATGATGATGTGCACAGCAGATATTATGTAAAAGAGGTTTATTAGATGGAAATGGAGAGAGAGAGAGACATAATAGGGGGAGGGAAGAGGGTGCCCCAACAGAGAAAGGGAACAAGAGCCCAAGGGCAAGAGGGAGAGATAAGAGGCAGGGGTCCATTTATAGCTTCTGCGTAGCTGAACCACACCTCCCAGGTGGGTCTACCTGGCAGGGACACATGATAACATCATAGGTTACTAGGCAACCCAGAAGTAGGCTGCCTAAATACTAACATTCTTCCCTTTTTCTATAATTAAAAAATATGAGAAGCTTGGGCTGCTTTTCATGTAAGGCAAGTTAAAGTATATAAATGGAGGTTCGTTGGAAGCAGCTCTTGGTTGCCATCCAAGGGGGTAAGAGAGAGAAGTAATAGCAACAAAATATCTAGATTACATGGTGAAGAGAGGGAAAGCCCCTGCCCTGGAGAGTTCAGGGTAGAGAGTAGAGTTTGACAGCCACACCTGCAGCAGATGGGAACTGAGGAATGCTGGGAGAACCTGGAGCTACTTGTTCTGGGCCTGAAGCACACCATTCCAGCCTTTTTTAAATAAGTGAATAATGGGTGGAGATTCTCTTCTGGCTACTTTCTGCTGACACTGGGGCCATTATAGGGAGAGCAAAAGGCTGAAATGCTGGCCAAGACCAGAAAAAACAGGCTGTTTTGATGCTGTCCAGGGTCAGTGAGAACGTCCATGACTGGAAGGGAAAAGTGAAGGTCCAGTTTGATGAAGTCTGCAAGGGCAGACTGGAACACCTTTAGGTAGTTGCTTTGGCACTGTCATGGATGTAGGAAATAGCTGGGCCTGGCAGATGCTGGAACATATATATAGGCAGAAGACAAAGTTATGGAGATTAAGGAGAAATTTTCTGTGGGTATACATTTAGAATTTTTGGGAGAGTACACAGAGGTGGATGGTTTGGATCAAAGAAGATACTTAAACACGGGAACCTCCATTTACCTGAGGGAATCTCTGTAGAGAGATGCTTGTTTGTCAGGCTGATTTGTTATTGAGTTTTCAGTGAAAAACATGTTTTCACCCTGGACTTCACTTGGAGACACAGATAAGCAGAATGTTTTGCCAAGTTCCTTCTTTTTATTTGTGTGAAAATCACACAGACAGGTGGTCAAGGTAAACAAGTGTGACTTCTGGATGAACCCCATCATTGTATTGAGGTGCTTTGCTCTGACTAAAGGAAAGGTATTGTGGAATAAACCAGGCGCACAGTTTCTACCTACAGCCCTCTTGAATTAATCCCATGTGTAGTGTGTGTTTTTCTTTTTTTCTTCAATCCTCACTCTCCACTCAGGAACTATTTGACTCTGCTGGCAGGCTCTAGGAAATGTCCATTTACCCAACCACTGGCAGTAGTTAAAAAGGTTTTATTTTGGATCTGTTATCTATGAGAACTTGAGGCCAAGTTTGGTTGCAGAGATGTGAAAGCTTTAAGGTCCTTCAAGCAGGCACTAGGTATAGAAATCTGAAATTCTCCAGAAGACATCCCAGTGGAGAATCAGAGGAATGGATGAATGGACTATTCCCATTAGACAGGTAGGAGTCAGTGACCTGTCAAGGCGTCCCAAGAGCAAGGTTTGATTCAGTAAGTAGATTAGTGTGGCACAATCTGTTCCAACAGCTCATCAGCATTGGCCAGAGACCAAGCGCACAGTTGCCCATAGCAGACACGGTTTACCTAGCTGGGTTTCATAGAGGAGCGAGAGAAGAAGGGAACAAAACCATGCTGGTAGATGAAATCTCACCCAAGGGAGAAGAGAGTCCAAGATGAAGGGTTTGGATGTAGTTTGGCAAGAAAGGTAAGGAGAAGGATTTTATTGTAGATATGAGGGAGGATACAGTCAGAAGCACCTAAAAGAGTCCAGAGAAGAGAAAGAAAGTAGTAAATTGAACATGGTAGCAGAATGGACTTGGCCATGAGAAGGGGGGAGGCAGAGAAAAGAGAAGACGTTGAGGTGACTGAGAGAGGGGTAAAGGAGAGAGGGGAACAAGAGGGGAAGATGAAAAAGAGTGCCCGGCCAAAATGGCAGGGTTATATGGGGATGGGAAGCTGGGGAAGAGAAGGTCATGACCTGGAGAAGTTCAGAGGAGGAGGCAGGGTGAGAAGAGCCACCACTTCTGAGAAAGGCAGGAAGCCAAAGTGTGTTTGGTATGCTAATAGGCACCACTGACAGACAGTGATGAGGATGGGCTTCTTCGGTAGAGGGGAAGGAGTGTCATCATTTCAGGGAGTAGAGTTTTCTTTGGAGCTGACATTCCAGCCTTTTGTTGGTGATGAGGGGTGATGTAATCTCTTCTCTAAATGCTTCTTAGCTGAAATGAGGGCAATTTGTCAGGGTCCAGGAAGGCTGAGATGCTGGTCAAAGGCCAGAAGAGGAAGAAGGAGCACAAGCTGGGAAGTGGGTTTTGCTTGCTGCCCAGGTTCTGCAGGACCACATGAAGCTAGCAAAGTGCAGGCTGCTTTGAAGGTGTCTGGAATGCTGGTCAAAGGAGGGGCTCAGGCAGGTAGGAAATTCATCAGAAGCCATCTTCCAGGTTTTAGCAAGTCCAGGGCTGGTATGTTTGGAGCGGTTTTCAGTCTGCAGTTCATTGGAAATCTGCTGAGATAGATGTAGACTAGGGACAGAAGGTAAAATTAAGGAGTTTGAGGGTGGGGTGGACTCTGTATTTATCAAGTGGACACTTGAAACCTCCAGGCCTGCGGTTCTTGAGTGAGTGGGGAGGGAGAAGTCCCAAGGGGAAAAGCTTAAGCTATTAACTGACAGAAGTACTCATCTGGTGTATGTTTAACCTGTGATGGGTTGTCGCGCCCACCTCTCCAGCAAGGAAGACGCTACAACAGGATTCTTCTGAAGCACGCTTTATTGGGGATACATCATGCTATTCAGCTGCGCAGCTAGTGGTTAAAGGCGGAAGACCCCGAGCTCCGGACTGACGCTGCTTAAATAGGACTTAAGACGGTGTGTACTTCCATGATTGGTCCGTATCTCAAACCCTCATTAGCATAACCCCTGGCAGGCTATGCACATACGCACACGAGTTGTTTACCACTGCCGTGTCCATGAAGAACGCGGAAACTGGCGCCATCTTGTAATGGAGAATGCTGGCTCCTGACAATGGGTAGATCTAAATTGTTACTTCTTGAAGCTTGCATGAGCCTTTTAAGCCTACAAAAAGAGATAGAAGTTTTAAATGTCTCAGTATTACCACTGTTTATACTGAAATCCTCTTTTCAGTAAAAAATACTGTTTGTACTGAAATCATTTGTACTGAAACCCTCATTGTAGAAAAAGTAGTTAACAAGTGTTTGTAAACTGCAGGAGTAGACTCACACCTTTCAGTCAAAGCAAAAGCTTGGGGACCCAAAAAAAACTTATTCTGGGTTAAAAGCATAAACACTATTTCCTCTGTACAGAGGGCCAGATATACAAAGAGGCCACAGATGTTTTCAGCAGAACGAGAAGCACATTTAAGTCTATATTTAGAAAGCAAACAAATGAAGTCGAAACATTTGAGCTTGTGAATACGCTACCAGGGCTACATTAACAGCTTATCAGAACTCCTCTGGTTAAGGTTAAAACTTTGAATTTTTGAAGTCTTAATATAAGAATAGCATAGTGAGAGGGAAAGAATGCTAAAACGTTTTCCATTTTTCACATACTTTAAATCACTTCCTCAGACCTTTATAATTGGCATTTACAAACCCTAAATCCCTTTCTTAGGCCCACACAATTTACTTAAGCTTTCACATTCTCAGAGATTACAACTTGCATTTGCTTACCTTAACTTATTTTCTTAGAGCATCACAATTCACACAAACTTCAAGCCTTTTCTCCCCCATCCAATCATTTACCACTAGAGATACTGTTATGCCCAGCTCATGAGACCCCCAAAGACCACCAGGAATCGACTCTGCTGCAAAACACTTGAGGGTTTATTTGATACAAGCTCGAGCCCAGGTCGCAAACTCCCTGTGGAAACAGAGCAGTATGCAGCCCGGAGGTCTAGGGGACAAGGTTGTTTTGTGTTTTTTTTTTAATTTATTTCTGTTTTTATTAATTACAGTTTATTCACTTTGTTTTCTTTTTACAGTTTATTCATTTTGTATCCCCCCTGTAGCACCCTCCCTCCTCCCCTCCCAACCCCACCCTCCTTCCCCTTATTTCATCCATGTCCCTCCCCAAGTCCACTGATAGGAGAGGACCTCCTCTCCTTCCTTCTGATCCTAGTCTATCAGGTCTCATCAGGATGGCTGCATTGTCTTCCTTGTGGCCTGGTAAAGCTGCTCCCCCCTCAGGGGGCAGTAATCAAAGAGCAGGCCAATGGCACAAGGTTTTTAAAGAGCAAAACTGCAAGGGGGTGGGGGTTCCAAGCCTTGGTGTTACATGATTGGGTAAGGGAAACTGACTTTTGAAATGATTGGTTCACTTTAGGCGCCAAGTCCATAAATGGTTCTGGCCTGGCCATCTGGGTGGGTTGCCAGGAGACAGTATCTTTTTAAGTGGTTCCAGCCAGGCCATTAGGACTGGTTTTCCAACAACTGTATCTCTAGTGGGCAGGAAAAGATTGCAGTAAGGTCGGTTCCTTCCCCCAGGTGGCTGGTCATGTCTCTACCTGGCTGACCTTCATTCAGGCTTGTGCTTTAAACTTTAATTCAATAGCCAAAACAAAACAAAAAACCTAATTTTTAATTCTTTGGTCTTTCATTCCCCCCTTCCCATGATCATTTAAAGACCCAATCATGGGTCTTCCAGATTTGACCCCTGGAGTCCTCCAGATTTACCTTTCCACAATGAGTACCATTAAAATGTATTGCTCCCAAGCATTCTTTCATGAAAGCCATCAAGCGATTTAAAATACAAGGCCCAAAAGGCAAAAATCAAAATGAGTAGGGGTCCCATCAGGGCGGATATAAGGGTAGTAAGCCAAGGAGAACTAGTATACCAGGATTTAAACCATCCTCTGGAATCCTCTCTTGTCAGTGTCTCTCCAGGATTTTTATTATTCTTGCTAAGGATTTCCTAATCATTCCTGACTGGTTTACATAAAAATGGCATTTCTGTCTGAAGGCTGCATGTAGCCCATCCTGCTGTAAAAACAACAGATCCAAGCCCTTTCTGTTTTGCAACTCTACTTCTAACAGGGAATCAACATTCTTTTCTAAATGGGTGATTGAGTCCTCAAATCATTGAATATCTTTATCAATACCTGCCTGTAAGCTGTTATAACTCTGGCTTTGTACATCCAGTGCTGCAACAGCAGTTCCTACTCCAGCTAAGCAGGTTCCCCAAGATAATAGCTAAAGTCAAGGAGCCCCTTTTGACGTAGCATTTCAGCCTTTCAAGTGGGATTGGGACCAAAGGTATCTTCTGTATTTGTTTCAGTGCTGACCATGGGGCTGTCAACATCAAGGGGCTAGGAAGACTGAAATTCCAGTCAAAAGCTAGGCAATGGGGCACTATCTAATTAAGGGTCCAGTTGAAGAGACAGGGAGCCATCACATTGGCTGGACTTGTTTACTTCAGCTTTCAGCAAGTCCAGATTTCAGCTTGCAGTCCTTGGCTGATGCCTGAATAGATTCTGTCAATCAGGTGAAAATCTGCTGAGACAGATTCAGACTAGAGACAAAAGTTAAAATTTGTCTAGTAATTAGGGAAAGTGAGGAGTCCCAAGACCAAGGGGAAAACTCATCAACTGAACATATGAGAGCAAAGCATTTACTGTCTCACAAGGATTATACATGTGAAAAAACTCAGAAAAGTAACAGCAAATCTAATATAAACAACATTCTGAGAGTAACAGGTAAAACTGCATCCAACTCAATGAGTATTAGTTCTTCTTAGCTGTTTTTTTTGTAACCTTTATAAACAATTTAAGTGTGTCCATGGTCTGAAACATTTTTCCTGTGGGCACAGCTGTTGGTAATCAGCCACCAATGGAGTTCAGCCACTTCTTGTATATTCAGCATCTACTTTTAGCCTCCACCTCCATGTCACACTATAAAGTTAGGCAGAAATACATTAATGGCTTTAGTGCTGAACCCTGGATGCTTAGACTTTCCTTAACAGAGCAACTAGAAGGAAAAGTTTAAGATATTCCTAAATCCTGTGTAAAGGTCTACCTCAGAAATGGCAGATATTAAAAGTACCATAGTAAAAGCTATGGCTTTTGGGTCACATAACACATTAGATGTTTTTAGCATGATGAGAAGCACCTTTAAATCTCCAGAAGACAACCAGAAGGAAACTAAAATCTCAAGCTTGTGACTGGTTAATAAGTAGTCAGTGCTTCATCAGCTTCTCAGGACTTTATTGATCAATGCTGTAACTCTGAACTTCTAAGTCTTATAACAACATAAGCACAACAACAGCAGAGAGGAGTGAGAAATATCTGAAATACCTGCAATATCTCCCACTTTCACGGTACCTTAAATCACTTTCTTATACTATTACAACTTACATTCACATATCTTAAAACACATACTTAGACCCTCCAATCTTCCCTACATTTACCAACTTTGAAACATTTTCCTAGACTACCAATTTTTTTAGATTCTCATAACTTTAAACTTTGATATATCCTCAGACCTTAAATCTATCAAGTTACTCACTGTAAGACACAGGCAATTAGCATGAAGACTGTGAGTAAAGGAAACCTCTTTGTGCTTCTACTAGTACCTAGTAGTTCTAATTAGCTAATGAATTGACCAATGAATTAACATTGGATCTAAATTGTCTGCTTTTAGCTGCAAACCATTAGCTTAGTTTAGCCATCAGTGTGCTCAGAGGCTTGAGAAGGATAAATTATAAGATAAATAAATATACCAATCTATGTACCAATCAAAATGACAAAAATGACTAGTCAGTCCACCACCTAGGCAGTTGTCCCTGGCTCCTGTGGTCTCATGGCATCCTGAGCAAAGGCAGTCTGGCCATTAGGCACAGAAGATGAGGGGGTGCTTCTGTGGAAAAAAGAACATGAGAGATACACCTCACCTCATCTTCATCATTGAAACAATGATTCTCCAGGTGTCCACAGTTTTGTCCACAGTTTAGGCTAGGCCCTAATGGTGGGCCAGTTGGGGCAGTCTTGCCCAGTTGTGAGCATACCACAATCCAGAGTTGAAGTCATCTACTGTTGTGCCCAAATCTTCTTGAAGACCTTGGGGAGCTATTGCCAGAATTTTGGGACTCTGTCATAATGAGTTTACACTAATGAGCTTACACATGTTAAAATACCATATTCATCAGATCTCTGACATGCTTGAGGGCCAGCATATCTGAGTTACTCTTTGTCCATCTTTATCTGCTCTAAACTACATCCTGTAAAAGAGAATGCTATAATCTCTAATTCTGGTACATTCCTTTAAAAAGTGCTTTAGAACCATATCTATTTCAAGTAGATCTACATAGGCAAACTTTGTAGTTACCCATCCTAGGCTTAACCTTGAAACATAAACTACACAAAGCTCAATCTTTTAACCAACTGCAGTCATTAGCATAACTTTGAATATCTTTCTGAACTAAAATCAAAGCAAAACTTTCAATCAGATACAGTTTATAGAGGGGCTATCAAATCTTGCTGATCTACCACATTGCATTCAAATTGAACAGCAAAAAGCTTAAAGGACAAAAGTTTCACTTAGTACTAAACGGGGAACTGAACACAGCTGGTAGCCCTCAACAAAGATGGTGGCAAAACCATGGGTCCATCTTCTTTATCCCTAAAACAACATGGCTAGCAGCCATGTTGTTACATGCCGTGGCTGGCAATTTAGAACATAGCCATTAGGGGTCGCTCATGGTGTTGCTGCTTCCCATGGTATAACACTGTGGAACATTTACAGTTTCCTGTAACCAACTTCTAACATTGTAATCAAATAAGTTTTAGAACCAACTGCATAATAGAACAATTTTAAACTGTACTTGAACTGTTCTGGCCATACCAAACCTATTGGCCAGAAAGAAACAGTATTAATCCATTCATTCAGGAACTGGCAGTCAGGTATGTATTTCATATAATGGTTAACAATGATTTGAATACAACCCTTTATAACCCTGGGCTAACATGGAGCTGTAGTCCTCTTCCCTCTTTAAAGAGCATAAGAAAACATTTTGGAAGAATCACAAGCCTTTTAAATGAAGAACAACATATTTTACAGTTCTTTCTCAAATCATATTTACAGGTATGAAAAACCAACACAAATACAGTTCATATGTCCTCTGGCTTCCCAAACATATTCTGAGCTTCAATAAAATTCTATATAGCTTTAAGTTAGGCTTTTCCTAGCTCCATTCTTCTGGTTTAACCAGACATTTTTATTTTAGACAAGCTAATTTTTTTTTATCCCAGTCTCTTGCTTTCTCTCTTACTTTTCATAAAAACTTCCATCAAAATCCTTTTTATCATTTCTTTACTTAGTCATGCCATGGGTTTTTGCCATCCTGACTTGATACGTTGCAAAAACCGCCATTTTCTTAATTGGCTCAAACAGTATGGCTTGGTTTCATTTGGTAAAATTAATAAAATAAATACCAAAGTCTTCTGTCCTCCCTCAAAGTGTTGAGAAACTGTTCCAAGTTCTTTGTTAAACTGCCCAAGGTCATTATTTTAAAATGCCTGATAAACTTGAAATGTTTCATAGCCTTAAGCACATTTTAGGAAGAAATCTGTTTTTGCAATGTCAAAATAAAGTGCCCTTTTTTAAGGAGTGAAGTCACTAAGGATAACCATAATTTTAAAAGTCAAAACCAAATTTTGAAACCAAATTTTGCCAGTGCAAACAATCCAATCTCTAAAATCAATTAAAATGAGATTTGTCTTCTTAGTCTAAAAGGAAGTAGGATAATAAACAGAATTTATTATGACTAAGAGTTCTGCACATCTTTTTTTCTTTTTTTTTGCTCTGCCCCATACCATGTGGCAATTTCAAGATGGCGGAGTCACATCACATGGCATGGCAAGCCACGTGGTTGCTATTTTAAAAAAATCTGTGCTTCCATATATCTTACAAACATATATGCACACATATCTGTTCTAAACAAGAGTTTAAAATTAACCTTTAAACATATCCAATAACTGCAAATCTACAACCAAGACATACAGAGCATTTTAACCATTTAAGATCATTCAGAAACAAACACGTAATAGCCATACATACATTTAAACAGACAGACAAAACTTCTCTTACTCCATCCAACTGTAATTTCAAAGCACTTTGTCCCATCAGCCTGGGCAAGCTCACATAGCACGCCCTGCCCTTAGGAGTTTGGGACTTGCTCGCAGTGTTTCCCAGGGTGTCACACGACGCAGCCATCCTCTGACTGACCTCCTCACTTCTGCCCTCTCATGCTGACCCTGGAAGAGTAGTGAGCACCACCACGGTGGAAGGTTACCTTTGCCATTTCCCCTACAGAAGGCAGGCTTGCACAAGTGGAACTCTGCCCTCTGCCCCAGAACTTGGCAGGCACTGCACTGCCAGGGGTAGGGCTGTTACCATGGGGGTGGGAGGGATGGTCCAGCTGCCTCAATGGTGAAGGTGCACTCAGTGGTGGCTGCTAGCTAGCTGGGAATGGTCCCTGACAATTTCATTCCCGGCCACACCCTCACATTCCCGCTGGACACCCAGAGTGCCCAACTCTCTTGTTATTCCCACTGCAGCTGAGAGACCAAAAGATTAAAAATCTGTGGCTATTAATGTTTAAGGTCTGAACTAGCTGGGTCCAGTTATGCCCTGAGGGAAAGAACTCGCCTTACCGAATTCTTTCTCCACTTACTAGAAAGATCCAGTTGCTAGGAAACTGGCCCATCCCCCTAGGGAGGGACACCAGATCATTAATGGTTTGGAGACCTTCCTATAGCCAATCAATTCAAAATGCAGCATTTTGACCAATAGATGCTTGCCAGGCAGGAATTGCCCCTGCCTTGGTCATGCTGGGAGGGACCAGAATCTTTAAATCACCCAACTAACCTGAGCACGGGGCTCTCAGCTCTCACCATTTCAGCAGTGGGGGGTTTGAGCCCAAGCTGCAGCATGTAATTTATAATAAAAAGATCAACAGACTCAGCTCCTGGTGGTGGTCTTTTGGGGTATCGAGATTCAGGCACAACACAGCAAGAGGGAGAAAGGGGGAACAGTGCATGGGTAGAAGAATCAGAAGGAACAGGGAAGGATTAGAGGAAGTCAGTCCTATAGCGTCCATCACAGTCCCACAGTCAGATAAAAACAAAGATTCACAAACACAAAGAACAAGACAGACAGGCAAAGGTACACAAAGTAGCCACTCTGTGACTGAAAACAACAAAAGGAAACCAAGCACTTGGCTTTCTCTCCTGGTGGGAAAGGTGAAAGCAGAAACAGGTTCCTCCTCCAGGACAGGCACACCTGCCCTGAAGAGGTTTCTCATAAACACTAGGGACAAAACAGAAAGACAGACCCAGACTAAATGGCTGTGTAGCCATTTAACAACTTAAGCGCAGACACACAGGCCTTCAGATGAACCACCTCCTGACCACGGGACTCAACCTGAGTGCCCACCAAAAAAACTGATGAAGTCAGAAATGTCCTCCTGACTTCAGTGGCTGTGACCAGCCTTCCCCCTCCCACGTACGTCTTCCTATAGCCACGTCTTGCTGCTCATACAAACATGGACACCTCAAGGCTTTTCAGAACAGAGAACAGAGAGTAGATGCAAACACAGACCCTGCACAGAAACATGGAGACAAAAAAACACCAGCTGGTACTGGACCCTCCAGGTTGGGGTCCTGAGGTCTTGTTGGGGATCCCAGATGCACTCCCAAATGTTATGACCAGTTCGTGAGACACCCCCACCTCCACCCAAAGACCACCAGGAATGGACTCTGCTGCAAAATACATGAGGGTTTATTTGATAGAAGCTTGAGCCCAGGACACAAGCTCCCTGTGGAAACAGAAAGGTGTGCAGCCTGGAGGTCTAGGGGACAAGGTTTTTAAAGGGCAAAACTGCAAGGGGGGGGGAGATTAGGTAAGGGAAATTGACTTTGAAATGATTGGTTTACTTTAGGTGCCAAATCCATAAACGGTTCTGGCCTGGCCATCTGGGTGGGTTGCCAGGAGATGGTATTTCTTTAAGTGGTTCCAGCTAGGCCATCTGGGCCGGTTTCCTAGCAACTGTATCTCTAGTGGGCAGGAAAAAAAAAAAAACGTGCAAAGCTGGTTCCTCCCAGAAAGTGGCTGGACATGTTTCCCCCTCGCTGACCTTTGTTTAGGCTTGTGCTTTAAACTTTAATTCAATAAACCAAACCAAACAAACAAACAAAACTAATTTTTAATTCTTTGCTCTTTCAATACATGTGGTTGATTACTGAAAGCAGTCATTGCAAAGCAAGTTCCTTTAAATAATAGTTTTAAAAAAGGTACAATGAAACCTGTTTTGTAAGATTCTCTCTTTCAGTGTGAAGCCTGTCAGCAAGAAAACTGGGAGCCCAGGAAAACCACCTTTTTCTGTAGTAGCTTCAGAAAAAGAAAAGGCTTAATTTTACATGTGAAAAGGACTGACCAGGATGCTGCAGCTGGGGGTGGCTGGGTGGGGCTGATTGCTTGCTGGTACCAAACTGATCAGTCTATATCCAGTCACCAACATCTAGAGAGATCTGAGAAAGATAAATCTGAGCAGGAAATATCATCCAAATGGCCCCCGTGTCAATGGAAACAACAGAGGCATACCTGCTGCCTGGATGGTTACCCTCTGCTCCTTGATGGTTTTGTTGAGGCAGAGGTCTTTGGTCTTCAACTGTCACAAAGGACAGCACTAAGTCTTCAGCTGCACGCAGCAGCAGCAGCAGGAGCCTGTCAGACAGAGATTTTTCCTGTGTAGGAGGTGTCAGGTCCAAAAGAAACTCAGGACAAAAGGCTGCCTATGGTGCCTATTAGCATACCAAAGCGCATGCAAACTCTCCAAACTCAGTACCTGCAGCTCTTCTCAGCTCTTTCATATTACCCCCTATTCTAAATTTCTTCTGGGCTTCCCTTCCCCAGACTTCCCACTTCCAAATAACCCTGCCATTTTTGGCCAATACATTCTCTGCTCTCTTGGCCCTCTCCTCTTTGCCCTCTCTCTCTCTTTCTCTTCCCTTCCTCTCTCACAGCTCCACACCTTTTCTCTCATGGCCTGGTTCAATATCCTGAGAGTATGTTTAGCCTACTACATGCTCTTTCTGCTTTGGATGCTTCCAAATGCGGCTAGCTGTACTCTCTCTCATATCTATAATATCTCAACCATACCTTTAAGTACTCATGTTTTTACTTCATTCAGGAGGAACTTGGGGAAACTGCCTGTAGTGGTTTGAATAAGAATGGCTCCCAGAGACTCATAGATTTGAATGTTTGGTTACTGGGCAGAGGCTTGTTTGAAAGGATTAGGAGCTGTGGCTTCATTCGAGGAATCGAGTCACTGGGGGGTTGGGGGGATGAGCTTTGAGGTTTCAAAAGCCCATGCCAGGCCCAGGCTTCCTGCTGATCTGGATCTAGAACTCTCATCTACTTCTCCAGCAGTATGTCTGCCTGCATACTGCCATTCTGCCTTCCATAATGACAATGGACTAAACCTCAGAAACTGTAAGCAAGCCTCCATTGAATATTTTCTGTTATAAGAATTGCTGTGGTCAGTGTCTCTTCATAGCAAGAGAACACTGATTGAGACAGTGACCTATCATGGCAAGGCACAGTAGGACGGTCAACCCAACAGTGTCTACAGTGTCCTGGCAATGTCCAGGCAGGGTCCTGGCAGTGGACAAGGCATGGGGCAGTTCTTTGCCCACTGGCTAACATTATCACAACCCAGGCGAAGGCATTTATGCCCCATCATCTTCTTTTAGAGGGAATCTTAGGGTCATTGTCATACTCAAAATTAGCTTGTAATCCCCACCTGCCCAATACCAGATAACTTTCTGGATTTCTGGGAATTTAAAAAACTAGTAGCAGTTTAAAAAATAAAAACAAAGCCTCATGGGAAAGTATGGTAGCCTATGAGTTTTGTCCATAAAAGCACCTGCAACTCAGGGCCAGTCAGCTCGGAAATTCCAGGAACAGTCCTGACCAAAATCAACCTCTTGGTCAGTATTTAACATTTAATAAAGCTTGCTCCAAATTTGGCTCAAAATGATGGAATTGGTTTTTCTCTGTTGAATCTCAGGATTAACAGCACCTCTAGGATCTGGCATTTCTGTCTACAATGAGAAGCTATGGAGATCTCTGAGAATCTTGAGTGTCATCATCTACTAAGTAAATTTTGTTTTAAATACTCTTTACTTATTTTCAGTTATTTATTTCAGGCTTAACCTTGAATATATAAATATATTATATATAATATATATTATATTATATATAATATGTATAATGTATATAATAAATATATTATATATACACAGAAAGCTAAAAATAAGCTTGCCCCTGTATATTGAATTATATCTAAAATTAGCATGACTACAAACATAGTTCTGAGCACATTAAAGGATTTTATCATTTATAGGTAACTGACCATTGTTGTGCCCAGTTCTCAAACCCCAAAAGACCAGGAATAAATAGACTCCGTTGTAAATACATGAGGTTTTTTAATTGTATAAGCATTTGAACATGGGATGCAAACCTACTGAGGAAACAGAAGAGGAATGGAGCCCCGAGGTCTAGGGATACAGAGTTTTTAAAGGGAAAAAAAAATGCAAGCAGTGATGTACATTCTTTGGCATTACATGACTGGTAAAGGAAATTGACTTTTGAAATGATTGGTCCACTTTAGGTGCCAAGACTGCAAATGGTCATATGGGCTGGTTTCCTAGCAACTGTATAATTAGAGGGCAGGGAAAGAATGCAGTAAGACTAGTTCTTCCCCTCAGGGTATTACTGGACATGTCTCCACCCAGCTAGCCTTAGTTAAGGCCTTACACTTTAAAACAAAGATTTTTAATCTTTTGGTCTCTCACATTAACTTGCAATGTCTAAATTATCTTGAATAGCTTACAAAAAATTAGTAGCTTTAGGATTTTACAGTTTTATCCCTGTTAAGTTTGAGCCTTAAAAAATTTAGACCGACAAAGTACCTAACCTGTGATTAATATAAAATAAAAATGTTTAAAAAAATTTAGACTGAAGATTTAACTGAAGATCCTTTATCATCAAACTAAAACTTTAAGTCATAAATGCAGTCCACAAAAAGACTGAGAACTTTACTTTTCTGATCCTTTCATAAAGCACCATTATAGAATACTGAGGTTTCTTGTATGATTAGGTTTATCCAAATATTTAAAGCTTACCAATGCTCTCAAAAATGAAGAGGATAAACATACATCTTCAAGTCAGTTATATTTTTTTAAACATAGGACTTGTCCAGTTTATTCGTACAGTATAAAAAGCAGACACTTTTTTAACCCCTCACATGTCAAGACCACAGTGTTTTCGAGTGCTCAGGAGAGGCGGGGAGAGGCCCGAGGGCAAAGCTGTTTGCTCAAAGGTTTGTTCTTTTCTAATTTATTTTTATTTTTGGTGCATTGGTGTTCTGCCTGCATGTGTGTCTACATGAGGGTGTCAGATCCCCCAGAACTGGAATTGCAGGCGGCCTTGTGGCTGTTGGGAGTTGAACCTGGGTCCTCTGGAAGAATAGCCAGTTCTTAAA